>CM073769.1:70055438-70517338 GCA_037158775.1 Hetaerina titia
AGATTTTTGTGAACTCATATGGATATACTAGTAAGACGGAATAGAAAAAAATGCAAAAAAAATAATTTTTATTGAAATTCAAAATTATTGAAGGTCAAAGAAGACAATGAGCATCATAAACTTATTTTCCGGACGAACCCTGTACATGCAGACAATACATGCTATTACTAATAAGGAACCAAACTACCCATAATGCCACTTTGAAGTAATTGAGAAAGATTGTCTTGAAACTCAAAGGTGAACTTTTCGGGGCCAGGAGGCCCTTTCCAGGTTAATTTTAAGTGTACCAATCTATAGCAGAGAGTGCAAGGAGTATATATATATACACAGACATATATAACAAATATTATATATATATAACCAATATAATATACATTCGCATGGATGTGACACATCGTACAAACTATTCTAGTAAATACATTCCGTTTTTATACCTTTACCCCATATACAGAAATACTACACCACCATGGTAAATTATAATGACAACTAACTCCCATTATAAAAATGGATATAATTTTCTCCGAAAATTTAATTAAAAAAAAGCATTCATTAAAGTTCTTTCCGCATTTTCCCAAGTCCCTAATAGGTTTTAGGATCGTTGGAAACCAGGCGACTACGTTTGCGTGGTTAACATTCACTTAATTAGGGCCCTCAATCGAGCCAAGGAAAAATGAGTAAGCATTTTACTTCGGTAGCATACGTATTTCGCTTTTTTAATCGGATCGTTCGACTGATGAAAAATATGATGGGTTTTACTAATTCTCTCAGTATCAGGTATGATCTCGGGTATCGAGCCCATTTCTATTTTCTTCATATTGCCTTCTTCAAAAGTCTCACGACGACCCAGTTCTGGTGTAAAGGCACTCGCTGGCTAACCGAAAGGCCGCGGTTCGCATTGTATTTGAGGAAGGATGAGTGATTCGGTTGCTTGAGTGCAACTATTTTCTTAAAATGTACCCCCTTACTTCAATGACTTAAGGTCTAAGGACGCACAATATTCCATTACCATTAATTATGTACTTTCACCGAATCATTCTCAGAAGGTTGTTACACCACATCAGAGCTTAACAGTTTTTGTAAAACATTTATTATTACTAACGTTACTAGGTGTAGTCCACCGACTTATAATACATTTTTAATGGACCCTGGCACTACATACTACTGTTCTCACAAGCGGAAGAATCGCACCATAAAAATATCCTGAAAATCCATAATTTATACCACGGTAACACATTAATCAGCTATGCTAATTGTCTACCTCTTGTAATTCGATACAATATCAGCATTATTTTTCTCCCCTTCATTACCTTGCCCGACACATTCCCTCCCATTACCGCTTTTAGCGCATCATTGCCTCTCAGCATCTCCAGTTCCAACTTGACCTGCTTTCTTCGGATTTCTCCCAACAGCCGTGTCTCTTTCCTTACCATTCCTGAACCTAATCGTTCGTTTTTCTTCAATCTGTCATAATTTATCTATTCTTTTCTATACACACATCTCAAACGCCTGCAATCTATGCGTATTCTGATGCCATAATCACTAATTTCCCAAACACACAAAACGACGTTCGTGTGGTCAAGTTCGCCAAAAACATGGACAAAAGTTAAACGTAAAAATCTTGTTTCAATGCAACGAAAATGCCATCTAATAGGTTTTTGTTACGCTGAGTACAGTTTTATAGTCATTTTTACCGAAGACCAAAGTACTGCAGAGATATAGAAGAAATGAGGTTACTTCAAAATTTCAAAACACGACAGCTAGATTGAAAAACACAAATATTCTGTCGAGGCACTCACTCATTCAAATCCGCAATATAATTATTATTGTGTAGTATATATTCCACTAGGTTCAATTCTATTCTAATTCTAGTTCTAGTGTTGCAAGCGAAAACAAATATAATGAGCCTAAAAAGCTCTCAAAGCACAAATAATCTGCTTACCAAACCCTTTCCCTTCACATTATAGGACAGGTAATTAGGTACTAACTGTATACATAGTATTAGAGATAATACAATGATTCATGAAAAATGTGGCATCCAATGTTGATGATGCCGATACATGATCATATAAAGTTATTACTATGACAAGAACACTAATATCACGTTAGATGACTTTGTATTCTTGAGCTTAGGCTATCATTACCAGCATACCATTCTCTTTGCCTACCCAAAATTTCTGGCCTATTACCTTATATTCTTTCCATCTTTCAGACTGTCTTCTTCTTCTAAATTATTACCATCGTTTCTCTAATATGTAAGTGTGGTAGTCCAGTGGGTAGAGCATTGACCCACTGATCGGAGGACCAGGGTTCAATTCTCGGGGACACCTCAGTGCACCTTCGGCTTCACCCAAACTAAGTTTGGATTTTTTGGATAGCAAAACTTCCTGCGAAACTAGGCGGCACAAGACAAGGAACTGCCCCCCCCCCTACCCACCCTGATGTGTGAATTTTACACGCCGTTGGGCTTAGTAATGGGTGAGCTCTACCATCACACAATAAACCAACCTCCAGGCTGATAACTGTGGTTTCATTTTTTTATAGCTTCGTGTACAAGGAAATATCGTATAAACATATACGATATTTCCTTCTGCACGTGTATAAGATATTTCCTTGTGCACGATACCTTAGAGTTCCTTCAACCTTCTGTGCAGCACGCCCTTTTAACCCTGTCTCGGTTAAATCTTTATATCCTCTCGCTTTTCTTTCCATCTTATTTTTTTCCCATTAGTTTAATGCCTCAGTTAATTATTTAGCTCTTTGTACTCTACTATCCATAATTTTGCGTTCAAGTTCTTCCATTTCCTTATTAATCCATCTTTCTAATCATGGCTTCGTACCCAATTTTTTTATTTACCAGTCCAATTGTTTCATTTACCGCTTTTCTTGTTTGAGATATTACACTCTATCACGGATCATTCTTCTGTAAGCAATCCATGGCTTCGTAAACCCTTTTCTATTCACCCTTTTTGTTGCTTCGTTCACTGCTTCTTTATTCCTCGTTTGAGATATTCCCATCCATCTTCTACTCTACCCGTTCCCTTATCCTCGCTCCTAATTTTCTTACCTGCTTCCCGATACTCAATCCTTTTCAGCCCATTTAAGCCTTATACATTCCATTTTCTTACACTCCTTTCCATCCTTGTTCCCTTAAACTTAACATACACTTTACGAGCACGTAATGGTGATTCAACCTCCCACCTGCTGCGAAGAATCTGATTTCACCACAATATTTCTAAAGCTATGCCAAACTTCATGTATAATATAGTATAACTGATATCTCCTGGTATGTCCAATGTTTACCTACATCTACTGTGGTTTTTGAACCTATTGTTAGTGATAACACAGCGATTTCCAAAGCAAAACTCAATAGCTTTCTCCCCGAGATCATTAATTTCTCTTAAACCGTTCTCTCGTCTCAATACCATCCGTAACTTTGCTTACCACCAAATTCCAATCCTCCATCACTGTCAATTCTACCTCTAAATCAACATAAATACCCTGCGACCCACCAAAAATGTATGTGTTCTTCAAAAAAATTGTTTTCTTCCCGGAACAATCGCAAACATTTACTCTGCCTAATCGTACACACCATTCATTTATCTCTTCCTCCCTTGGACTACTTGTCGGCATATAACGTCGATAACCACTACATTAACTGGGTCTGCTCTTATTTCCAATAATAACATTCAGTCATTCATCTAGTTCACGTTCATTACCTCTCTACTCAGTTTTCTATTAACTACTATGGCTACCCCACATCTATATTTTCACCCCTCCGATATCATATTCCCCTCTCCATCTCTCCATTAATTATTTTCCAACCTTCCGGTCCTTAGCATCGTGCTTATATTTCAGGACTTTATGCTTCCTCTTATATAGTCCCTATTTTTACGGCGGCGTTCATCTCATATATCTTCGTTTATGATGCCATCCGCCCGGTTGTCAACAATTTCGTATGATGACGACCGTGGGGGCCCTAACTCGCCCCTGTGGGCCTAGTTCTGTGGTTGCCTGGACTCATTCTCATTCTCGCATTAAGTTTCAACAACCTTTCTTGGAATATACTATACGTATATATAATAATATACGATTAGGTATATATAATAATATACGATCCAGGTGGTTTCCTGATGTCTTACTCAATAGCTTCCCTCTTTACTGACAATAATACGCTTCCACAACTACATTTCCTACTGTTCCTACTCTACGACCTATCTAACTTGTATGGGTGTCGAGTGACTCGCCGCCTTGGCGGCTTTATTTCAGAGTATGCCTAGTATCGGCTTTTGCTCTGTCTTTTTTAAATTTCCTTTGTTTTTATATACAAGTATATATGTTTGTGTGTATATATATATATATTTACATTCAAACACGAAATCCCGCCATACGGCGAATAAATAATCATTCACATAGAAATACAGATAAGGAAAATGGGAAAGGAACACACATAAAGGACGAACACAAGAGAGGTGTGGGATTCTTCTGGCTATGCGTGCCATGAAACCTATGATGACATGTCATGACATAGACACATGATTTTCCTATCCTTTATGATGTTGTATGCTTGCTAAACTACTGTCCATTCTCCTCTTGTGTTTGTCAATTTCTCCTTTGGTGGGTGTAACAGCTCCCTAACGCCATCTTCTGGGCAATGATTCGGAGCACTTTGGCGCTTTATAAGATCGCAGATTTCAGTGTAAAATACATTTTCTCGATAGCTCAAGCATCCGCCCGGCAAGTGGAGAGATCCGGTGTTCAAGTCCCGGTCGAGGAAAATATTTTTGCATTTGTGATCTGCTCACATCCGCCATCCCCACCTCTCTTGTGTTCGTCTTTTATGTGTGTTCCTTTCCCATTTTCCTTATCTGTATTTCTATGTGAATGATTATATATATATATATATATATATTTTTTTTTTTTAGGTAATCTACCGGTTAAGGTAGGTTTTTGGATGGACCCAACTATCAAATAAACATTTTGTGACTCCTCACCTAGCAAACTAATCTATATCAGGTCCCTCTTCATCTCGGTGTACTTCTTTCCTCCCTTCATCTCGTCCAACATCCCTATCCTGTTCCTACCCTTACCTCGCTTGCCCAACATTCTTCCCTCTATTACCCTCTTCAACATTCCACTACCGCTCAATACGCCCTTCATCCATTTTTCCTGCCTCCATAGGATTTCTCTCAACAAACCCCTCTCCTCCCCCACCATTTCTAGTACTTCCTCATTTGTTTTCCTTTCGGTCCATTTCACCTTTTCCATTCTTCTCCACACCCACATTTCAAAAGCCTCCAATCTACGTCTATCCTCCTGCTTCAGCGACCACGTTTCCGCGCCGTACATAGCAACGCTCCATATCAGAGTTTTTACGAGTCTTGTCTTAACATCCCTACTCAACGTCCCCGTCATCAACTCCCTCCTCCTTGAGAAAGCCTCCTTGCCTAGCGCAATTCTTCTCCTTACGTCCCTACCACTTTGACCGTGTTGGTCCAAAACACTTCCGAGATATGTAAACTGTTCTACCTGCTCTATTTTTTCCCCGCCTATTTTAATATTTAGCTTAGCCTTTTTCTTTCTGTGATTATATATATATATATATATATATATATATATATATATATATATATATATATATATATATATATATATATATATATATATATATATATATATATTTATTTATATAATTTCTATATATTTATATATATATATAATTTCTATATATTTTTATATATATTTTTGGGTCGCGGTGGTCTAGTGGGTAGAGCGTTGGACTACTGACCAGAGGGTCCTGGGTTCGATTCCCGGGCAAGGCAGTTTGGGCACCTGCAGCTCCACCCAAACTAGTTGATTTTTCGGGTACCAGGTCTTCCTGGGAAACCGGCACAGGGAAAGGAACTGGCCCCCCTACCCTGATGTGTGAATATTCACACGCCGTCGGGCTTGGTACATGGGTGAGCTCTACCATCACCTACTAAACCGACCTTCGGGTTGATTACTGTGTTTATGGTTTTTTTTATTTATATTTTGTCCACCATTTTATCTTCCCAAGTTTTTGGTAATCGTCATTTTATAATGCTGTGCGGTCTTTTGTATTTGTCATAGTCACTTGCTCGGTCAATTTGAGTGTAGGCCAATGCCGTGCTTTCATTTCCTTTTAGTTCCTCCTATACCCGAGTGACTTGCACCCTTGGCGGCTTTATTTCAGAGTATGCCTAGTATCGGCTTTTTGGCATGGGTGACTCTACTAGGAGAAATTATTATTACTTCCGCCAGCTTAGTTCTATTAGTCATAAGAAGATGCTAACCATTCTAACGCGTCAAAGTGATGGTCCATTGGAAAAGATATGCATATCTTAACACGCCAAATGACAAGAACTCTGCAAACGAATGCATTTTCCAAACCAGAGAGACAAAATCAAATTTTTTTAAATGTATCAGGAAAATGATTTCTGAAACCCTTGTGGAAATATCAAAACACCTCGCTCTATTATCATCATGAAAGTGAAGATTTAACGCATTTGTGGCCAAACAGTTGCCATGGTTAGGCAAAGGTGTACTCAAACAGCCAGACGCCGATCGAAGTTATTTGCCTGGTAAACACAGTGGATAAAGTAAATACCGCCTCCCCATCCTGTCACGCGAAAGGAATATCAAACTCGAACGTGGTCGGTAGATATCCACAACCTAAATGAAAATCAGAGACAGGCCTCGATCCTTGTACACTCCTTCGATCATGTCTACCCACACTTGGTTTCAATCAGAGGTTTTAACCAGTAATTTAAACTCTGTGTCTAAAGATGGTTTTAAGCGCAACGCACAAACATCCATTGTAAACATGTATCGATCCCCAAAAAGTATTTAAAACATTCTGTTTTGATCCTAGGAATCAATTTTTTTTTAACGATGAGGGTAACATTAAGTGCATCAATATTTCAGAGGAGCAGTTTCAGAGTGACACCTTTTTACTTCATAAATAAATAACGCATTTTACTTAACACATTGTCAATATTTATGAAAATGTTTTCACTCACAACATTATCTTAAAAGCATACCGTAGTAAACATATCAATCTTCTATTTGTAACAAATCTAACGAACTTGATTCCAAGCGAAATGTGATTAATTTCTTAAATTGAGTATTATCATGAATGGAGTAAAGATACTGTTCATAATAAGAGTGGTGTTCAATAAAGTGCGGTCATAAAATTTTATTCGCATCATTAATCGCACACAAATTTGATTTTATGTTATATTACTAGTTTTAATAGTAATATACGAGCGGTAAAAGTTTACTGATTTGTCTCCAATACTACGCTAGCGACAGCTGTTGCCATTTAAAACATGTCTCGACCGCCTTCTGAGGCGATGGGAGATAACACGACGAGCAATACGCTGCATTGAAATTTTCATTTGAAAAAATCTTTTTTCTTACCGGTGAAGCCAATGTAATGCTTCTGGGAGCTTGTAGATAATCTGTCTTCTTAAAGCTAGAGGATGGTTTAAAATGTTTTAAGTGTGAAAACAAATTTAACATACAGCTCCAGTCACTGCTTTCACGAAAGTAAACATTAACTCCTCTGTGGCATTGGTAAAGACGATTGTCGAATAACATTTAGAACACTTTCAGAAACAATGACACTTTGATGCAATGCCATTCACACGTTGGTAACAGTCGAACTGCACATGAGGCGTGTTTGTGCGCGGTGTGCTCCGATACTCAGACAGACAGGACATTCATTTGGAGGCTTGTTCATAGTTGGACTTGACGATATACCATGATGAGGAGTTTCTTTCGGAGGTTATCGATGTGGATGAAACTTGGCTACATCATTTTGATACTGAGCTCAAACAATAGAGCTCGTGTGAAATTTTCCGGCCTCATCAACAGAAAAAAGAAGTCTTCTGCCGGGAAATTCAGAGATTGGTATATCAGCATGCCATACTAGCAACCACCAACTGTAAATGGAGTATGCTAAACGGGACATGCATTGAAAATTCTCCAAGATCATATTAAAACTTTTAAAACGTCACATTTCAAATCAACAGACTGGATGATTTACCACGATAATACGCGGCCGCATATCTCAAATATTGTTACTGAATATCTCGCAAAAATCAATGTGACGTGTGTACTCCATCCTCATAGGCGTCCAGACAGCCCATTTTGAATTTATTCTGTTCCCTAACTTGAGGAAGCGCATGCGTGGAAATCGTTTTACATCATCAGAAGCTCACGTATGCAAACTGAAGATGTTTCAACTTGCAGCGGCTACCGCTTTCGCGATACTGGAGTCAATGCCAAGAAACTAGTTTCACATATACATTGAAAATTAAGATAAAAACTAAAAAAAACACAATCAAATTTTTGCTCGATAGTCAAATCGTATTAAAAACTAATAAGATATTTCAAACATTTAATCGGAATTTAGTCCTGAAATAGTGAATACTAATGATTATCCAATTATTTTAAATTCAGTATAAACAAAATTAAGTCCCACTGAATCGAAGAGGGACAACTAGACTTTCCTATGACGTTCGAAACAACTTGCCTCATAAAACAACTTCTAAAAAAAGTGTCCCACCAAATAGGTTGTATGATCAAGTTATACGCTCAGAACTTAAACTTGGAATCTCTTAGATGGTCATTTCCAACTCTAATGGAGAGAGTAGGTGACCTAATTCTCCATCGGAAGGCTCATTAGCGAGCGAAAAAGAGAAAAAGTTTTTCGAAACTAAGTTACTGAGTTACTGACCAGGCTTCCATATTCGTCCTCAAATATGCCGTTTTCTCATTGTTGGGTTAGAACTAGGCCACTCCTCGCATTAAGTTAAATTACTTAATTTAAAAAGGAAGTGTGGCTCTAAACTATGTTCGAAAGCCAACACTAATTACGACTACCGTATAATGAAGTCTAGCATACGATTTCTAAATAAAACTTAAATGCCATACACAAGCAACTCTAGTCTCTCCGGCTAATTTTTTAAACATATTTTTATGACACTGTAAAGGTAAACTAATCATCGCACTTGTCCTACAAGACGTTGATAATTGAATTAATTTAATTTCAGTAGGTGAGTCTCCAATGTTTGTCAGTTTTGACAGACATCGGAGACTCGGAACTGACAGACATTGCAGACTTGCCACCTTTTCTAAAAGAAAGTTATCTCCGAAAATGTTCAAAGTAATTCAACGCCATTACAGAAATATCAAATGTTCGTTAGAACTCTACAAAGATAAGATCTAATACATACAATTAAGATTAAATAATCACACCCACCTCCCATCCCGGAACACACCTTGCGTACTTGAATTATTCTGAAAACAACATGTAAACGAATTTAAACACAATGTTTTTTTTGGCGAGCACTCATTAATCCATGAATTAAGAGAAAAATCTTCATCTTGCGATATAAGCAAGTTCAAGCAACATGAAGCAGCGAATATATTGCTTGCGAATTAAACTACAGGCTGTTGCACCATAGTAATTTAAATACACAAAGAGTTTATTCGAACCCACCGTTTATGACACAAAACAATGCAAGCATACACAACATTGCCTTTGAAAGAAGCCTTTGGGTCAAATCATCAGAGATACCGCAAGAAAAGTGGTTTATTTCGAATAGTGAGAAATAAACACAAAAAATCTATTTTTAAATTCAGCGTTACTATTTACTTTCTTACTAAAATGCTCATTCTATTACCCATTTCTCGAGATCCAAAATTTAAATGCATCATAACTTTTGCGAATGAAAAAGTTCGCCCCCACATATCCCCCTAAGATTCGGAATGGAAGATGAGCTGGAAACAAAGCAGGCCATCGTTAACACATTGCACAGACGTGCCTCGGCCATTGTGGTTTGCTATATCCTGTGACGACAGGCATTATCAATTCCATTCATCAAGTATTCAGGCGCCACCAATTGTCGCAAACAGCGCGGGGGCAGAGGAACGGGGAGTCTGAAGGGACCACGATGGGAGGCAGTGGTGAGGAAGCACCCATTCCTCCTCAAGAACTGCCAAGCGGCGGGGAGCCCTCTTCTTCGAGGCATATGGCGCAGACAAAGGCTGCCGAAGTTTGCCTCCCGACGCTATATTCCCACTCGTTCTCACACTGGGCTGAATTATTAACGACGGGGGTGGAATTGCGGGATGTGGAAGATAGTGTAGGAGGTTGAGCGGTAAGGAAAAAGGTGGTTGGGGCCGAGGGGGTGGTACGTACTTGACGAATGGGATTGTGGCGCGCTGAGACGAAGGAAGGAGGTTAGGGAGGTGTGAAGCATGGGAAGGGGTTCGCGGAGGGTCACGGCAGCCGAGAAAACGGCCCCGAATAAGCAAATTTGATGACACCGTTCCCAGCCCACGTCATCCTCTTCATATCACCGCACCAAGTGTCGATGCTTAGTTTAACTTATTTTTCGCCAGGCAAAGGTAGCGAGGCGCCCTTTCGAATAAGCCATAATTATGGGTAAGAGCGTCAATCAGAAAGGCGAGGGAACCTTCTGAACGCCGAATACCATTTCCTCGCCGCCCGCTCTCACTCCTTATCCTTTTATCTTAATGGGATTAGACTCAGGGGATATATTTGCGGCTGAGGAAACCGATGAATTTATCGTCACCGCTCTGCTCGTAATTCGGATCCGAAGGGAACCAACCATCCGGGCACTATAATGAACGCACGCTCCAACGGCGTCGAGATGAATGACGAATATGTACTTCTAAGTAAGTATCTCCAACTTGCTCTCAAAACACGCGATATTCACCAGAATACCTTAAGTCCCTCCCTCCAACCCGAGATATTTATCAATCACGTTGGATTAGGTCTTAGGTTCCACAGTCCTAGGTGCCTATCAGAAAATGAAACGGCGGTAAAAGGTGGATCACGCAGTATGTGTGTAGATGCAGAAAGGTTGCCCCAAAAAGACAGGAAAAATATCTATAAAGTAAAAACACAATGAAAATAAATCCTATTTACAAATATTTATGCTAATAGCTATCCAAACAGAAAATAAATGCCCCAAAAAGTCAGAAATATTTCCAACTGAACCATTTGTGGAAATTGAATACATTCACCATTTCAAAATATACATGGGCCAATTCATGGTCTACAAATCTATTCTGGACACAAGTTCTTGCATCAACTTGCAACCAATAGCCAAAATCAAAAATATGTAAGCGTTGGGTGATCCCATTGAAGGTCAAAATTAAGTAATACTACTGCTTACAGAGGAATACAAATTTATATAATGCCTTCCATGATCATTACAATTACGACAACAAGCATTACACCTATTTGTATGTTAAACTACGTTGATAATAGCAATACAGTAAAAAGAAAAAAATGAGTAATAGTTACGGCATTAGGTGGCTTCAGCTATAAGACAATTAAGTTTCATGCCATTTACCAGACCAAAAGCAATTTTTTCCAGCTAGTAACATTGACAGGTCGCCCAAAAATGTGGTTTTGCAAATATATGAAGTCATTTTCAAGTTATTATTAAGTACACCTCATATTATTATAGGGACAAAATAATAATATAATTTCTTTTGAACAGTAAATACACTTTAAACGTGAAAAGTGCGCACATAAATTGCGTACAAATAGCAAATTGTGGGGAACTAGAAACTGAAGCGACTATTAAACTTCGGGATAAGGAATTCCCGGGGAAAAGATTCCCATTTCTGTCAAACTTCACATTTAATTGCTTTTAAATCATTCAGCATATTATCTATTAGGTCCTAATACAAATGTAATGGATGTCACTTTATTTGACACTCCATCCATTATGTAATAAGTAACAAACATGATTGAGTTTCACATACAATCATCGGTAAAGAAGTCCATAAACAGTACAACGCAGTGAAATAAAGAATCAAACATAGCAAAGATCATGCTTTGAGGCAAAAAGTTTTAAGTTCCAAAATAATGGCACAAGAAAGAAGGGAACAGAAAGACTTCAACCGCCCAATTTTCACGCTAGGTTTATAAATGGTAGGCAATGACCGGAAGACGGGAAAATCCACAGTGATGAGAAAAAATAGAGAGGAAGGAGAGAGTCGGAAACAAATATAAGACGGAAAGTGAATAGAGAGGGAAGAGAAAGGTCACGTATGAGAGTGAAATAACGGAGGCTTTGGAATTTATGAAAATAAGAGGAAACGAATTCACAAATGTGTCATTTTACAAATCTCCGTGACCTTCATAAATATCAATGAACTACAACAAATGTCATCACTCAAACTCCCAAGCAAAAGAAAAAAAAGAAATGAAAATTCTATACCTATGATATTTCCTCCCATCGTTAACCTCAGTCCTAACGTCTCATGGAAATCTCCCAGAGACATAATCACATTCAAAGCGGATATTTTGTATCGTTTGCCATTGCAATCACATGACAAAAAGGCATATGAGGCGCGTTTAGATGCTGACAAATGCCTTAGGAGGTAACAAGGTAAGTTGAAAGAAGTGGGAATAGTGTTGTAGTTCAAAATTTATAATAATAAAGTTATAATTACATGCAATACTTGTAGTTTTAACAATGTTTGCAGCTCCTATACAAATATCAGGGTTATATTCTATATAATTTAGTATCGTTTTGCCTATCGTGACAACGATTGACATTCTAACCAAAAACATTATATCACCATTAAATTATGGCATACATACATTTTATAATCGCTGGAAAAGATATTACGGCATTTCAGACGCTTGATTTAAGTCCACAGGTTCGATTCCAGTTGCGAGAATATAGGTAGTTACCTGAGGTTTTAATTAACTTAATTCACAGTTCGCAACGATATTGACCAACGGAGGTGGTATCACAACTCTCTCATGAAAGACGCTATCCATTCTATTCCTTAAACATATCAAACAGTTGAAATGAAATTACTGACTTTGTAATTCGACACACTTAATTTAAAAACACAACCCAGATTTCGACGCTGAACATCACCATCAGGGGACGTTCAACGTCGAAACCTGGGTCGTGTTTTTAAGTGAAGTATGTGAAATTACAAAGTCAATAATTTCATTTCATTTAAATATGTCATGCAAATTCTATAAAGTTGCGCCGGAGACAAGAAATCATACCGAACAGTAGCATTACTTGGCATTCTTCATGCTATGTGTAAAACTGGAAGAATAAAACGAAGAAATAGAAATCAACATCACTATTCTCCAACCAAAGAAAAGCGTGGCCACGGTTGCAGAAAGCAGGCAGCGGGCGTCGACAGAAAGAAGGGGACAGAAGAGGGGCAACAGTAGTGTGTGAGTGTGTGTGTGTGTGTGTGAGAGAGAGAGAGAGAAAGTACAAAAGAGAACAGGGGGTCGATTTCGTCGGGTTGAGCACCTTGACCTTATTCGGAGGATGAAGGCGGGGGTAAAGGGTGGGAGAGGAGAACGGGATGAGCGGCGAGCACCTGGGGGTTGGGAGCAATGCCGAGAGCCGGACGAAATGGAAAAGGATTGAATCAAGGGGAGGAATTTCGGAGGACGAGAAACCAGAAACTAGGGGAGGGCGAGGGAAACATGCTGGGGTGAGTGGAAAAACCAGGAGATGGGAAGGGTGGCACCAAACGGGAGTGCGTGGGTGACGGGAGATAAGGCCGCGAAATTGGCGGAAGCCGGCTCTGGGCGGGGGACTAAACCGAGATTCGACAGAGAAAAAAAACGGATGAAAAATCGCACTGTAAAGCGGAGAGTGGGAGATTCTGTCAGCCGACGGATTCAAATCCGCAGAAGCCATATTTTTCCAGGCACAATGAAAATACATATGTTGATGCAATGCGCCGGAGACGGAGGAACATGGAACGGGGAAAGTGAGAACGCTGCCGAAGCGGTCGGCCCGACCACATTAAAGCCTGAACTGAGGGAACGGAGTGGAGGAAGGGTGGTGGACCTGTTCGGAAACTCCTCCTTAGCGAGCCTTACGTAAGCGTTTCCGAAGGAGCGGAAGGATCAAGAGATGAAGGAAGTGGGTGTAAGAGTTCTCCCTTAAGACCGGAAGCGTGAGGCCAACGCTGGCGAGGGGGAGTCCGCGCCTGGAAGGCCGGTCGAAAGGGTCACTTCGTGAGTCTGAATATTCCGTTTGATATCCGCCCCTTGACCTCCTCCAGCACCCCCTAGGGCTCCCCCTTCGTCCCCCCCCCCACACGTAGCGGCCCGGAAAAGAGAAACGCGCTAATTGACCTCGGTTGAAAATTGGTTTTCTGGACGGGGTGGAAGCATTTCCGCATGAGATAGCGGTGGAGAGAAGGACCTGTGGATGAGGAAAAGGGAAGTGCTCGAATGAAGGGGGCACGGAATGAGAAAGGGACACGAGAACGCAGAGAAAATGTTTGAGGAATCGGAGGGATGTAGGGAGTACGGTGGTGACGCCGGCAGAGTAGGGATTAAGGGAGACGTCGGAATCGTAGGAATGTCGGGCGGGAGATGGAGGAAAAGATGAGAGGAGAGGGAGGAGAAGTAACGACAGAGGGGGAGTGGGAGAGACGGCAAGGTAAACCGCCACAGCCGCCGACGTCGCTAGGTGTCGTTCCGTGTTTGTGTGTGCGAGTTCCTGGGTTTCGGTATGTGTGGGTGGTTTGGGGGGGATTTCGAAACGTGTGCCAAGACGCTGGGGTTGGCATCTCACCCGTTCTCCCTTCCTTTCCTCTCCCCCTCCGACGAGCGAGTCCTGGACCCACCCTTCTTGCTCCCGCTGCGGCTTTAAGGAAGGCAGGGAGAGCCTCTTCGATCTGCCCGAGGCATAACGAGGCTGAAATGAATTTAATAGTCTCCTCCGCTCTCGGCTTGAATATAAGCGGAGCCAAAAAGGGTTTTCGTTTCGCATTTGTGCGGAACGAAAGACAAGAAACGCTTTCTGCAGCCATCGGACAATGTATGAATTTGAAGTTCGGGTTTGATAATTAGCATTCCCAAATAAAAAAATTTTTATGAAGGAATATTGCAGCCTGGCGCATTAAAAAATATTCCATGATCATGCTCCAACGGATATTGCCATCTAAGAGCTCATTTCGCTGAACGATAACTGTAAAATAACGATCTGCTGGAGGCAACTATAGCACCAAAATGACAACGCTAAATAATATTTAAAGATAATAACAATATCTAAAGGACTGAAATACAAAATAGTTAACTAGTAGAATTAAGGTTTTTAATTTGGATATTTAAAGACATTTACATTAAAATCATATCAAATAATACAAATATTTGGAAGGGAGCCTAGGAAAAGAGTAGACATAAATCGATAACAATGGGTAACAAATGTTTAATCCTTGTTTATGACTCGGTCTCCCTCGGTGTATCTGGTTCCTCTTGCCCTAAAATGAATGAAAATCAATGGTATAATGGTCCTGATTTCCCTTTGCGGTCAGGGCATCGAGTTTTTATGTTTTCATGCTTTTTCCGAATTTTTACCGAAAGCTTGCTCCGAACGACCACTAAAAGTTCTCTCCAGCCTGGAAACCCGAGGGAGTCACCCTTTACTAGAAAATGCAAGGCAGAGCCAGAAAAGCAAAAAATGTATTTTATAACCTTACTCGTATTATTAAAAAAAAAGCTGTTTTTGTAATTTATGCACCACCCTCGAAGACTAAACATAAACGAAGACTTTTACGCTATCTCAAAATGCGATATATATATATATATATATATATATATATATATATATATATATATATATATATATATATTCAAACTTGAAAAAACTTAGACAGTAACACACAGCACGAGAACACATAAAAAGAACACTCACAATAATATCTTGATAATTTCGACGGACTCGAGCTCCGTCTTCTTCGGAAGATAAGATATGACTTCCGAAGACGACGGAGCTCGAGCCCGTCGAAATTATCAAGATATTATTGTGAGTGTTCTTTTTATGTGTTCTCGTGCTGTGTGTTACTGCCTAAGTTTTTTATTCAACACTTCCGTGTTACTTCGAAGCAATCATCTATATATATATATATATATATATATATATATATATATATATATATATATATATATATATATATATATATATATATATATATATATATATCGATGATGCGGAAGTACTCACGAGAGCAATATCACTTTTGGACGGCGCAATAGAACACAGAATAAAACAGATAACACGTAAAAGGACACTCACACTGTAGATGATTTAAGCTTTCGGCCTATTCCGAGGCCTTCTTCAGGTCAGACTGAGAGGTTTTGAGGGAAGAGAGCCTGGGGAAGCAAGAAGGGGGGCGGAAGGTTTAGGGACTGTTGGGAAAGAAATTAAAGATGGCGGTTAAGGGTGGGAATTTTAAATGACGTCGTCGTGCAAACAATGCACCTCATTCTACATAGGCGAATGCATTACCCCATTATCCATCCGAATGAACAATCACCGTTACTCATGTAATTCTGCTTCACTCTCTTCTCTTCCTATCCCTTTACACGCAAGTTCACACAACCTATCATTTGACGAATGCTTTTCCTTAACAGTTCTAGAATCCCTACCCGATTCAGCCACCAATATAGAGGTGAGAACTCGCGAATCCGCATACATCCTATATTTCCGATCCTTTAAAATTCCCACCCTTAACCGCCATCTTTAATTTCTTTCCCAACAGTCCCTAAACCTTCCGCCCCCCTTCTTGCTTCCCCAGGCTCTCTTCCCTCAAAACCTCTCAGTCTGACGTGAAGAAGGCCTCGGAGTAGGCCGAAAGCTTAAATCATCTACAGTGTGAGTGTCCTTTTACATGTTATCTGTTTTATTCTGTGTTCTATTGTGCCGTCCAAAAGTTATATATATATATATATATATATATATATATATATATATATATGTGTGTGTTAGATTTAAACATAGGTGGGTAAAATACTTCTGGATGGAAAACTCTTTATGCATTTTAAACGTAAATGCGTCATATATATGGAACATAGCGCCGTATACTACTTAATGACACTAAAAACCTAGTAAGTGTACTTAATTCAGGTAAGCAGTGGCATTTTGACCAAGGCACATATCAAAAAGAGCGCTCCGCTACCCCAGAATCAAAACTAAGATCTCCAATCGAAGGGAATTGCTGTCTTTTGAAACAGGTGAATTTTGTTTCAGCTGAAACGACAGGAGCAGGGTGTGAGCTTTTTGAGTGGTTGGTCAGGTGGGGGGGGGGGGGAAAGTAGGGAAGCTCGGACTAACGACGGTCTACGAATTACTGTAGCGACTTTGGAAAGTTTGCACCTTTACTTCGTAAATAAAATCTATTATTTTTCAATTAAATATAAATGAGTCCCAATTAACTTTTATTTCACACCTCTTGTTTAAGTAATCCTATTCAATTCACAGAATGAATTATAATTGCGTGCATAAACTAAACAACTGCTTAATAAGAATTGGAAGACCGATTTCGATGCTCATCTCCGACGGTTTGAACAACGGCAAGAACTTAATTCCATCTGATGATGATAAGAAAAACGCACCAAAATGTTAATATTTGTAATTAATTGCATGATGATTGATAGAAAAAAGATGTCAGAACTTCTTTTAAAGGAACAGAACGCACACCAGGCATCAACTCATACTGTCTCAAGAGCACTCGTTCCTAATTAACGTTGGTTATAATTTAGGTGTGGTAATTGATATAGAGAGAAAGAACTTCACCAAGTATACCAATAAAAATGTACTCACGCAAGAATGCCATAAGATACTTTCGAAGGTGGAATAGAACAGCTGGATCAAAATCTAATGGGTAACGGGAAATAATGGAGCATTCGCCGCACTTCTCAGACATGAGTCGTCCTCTGTCTTTTAACATTCTCCCATAAAAGAATGAACCTCTCAGAGAACAGTGGCTCGATTGAGTGTTGTGCGCCATATGGTGGATCATCGCAACATTAACAATGAAGGGTGAAGTGACTGCATCGGCAGACTCCCACAGGGATGGAAATTAGGGATTACACTAAAAGCATGAAAAATAAGAGTAATTTTAAAAAAGGTGCCCAATGTGTGGATGTGTTCTTCTCACTTAAAATTGGATTCACACCGTATTCTAGGTCACCCAATTAATCCCGTAAATGCTTCAGCGCAAGATTTTAAAAAACTTACTTCTTTTCCAAAATAATTTTCGATATGGGGCCCGGTTTTATTACGGGGTCGGCTTATATTCAGATAAATACGTTATATAAGGCTTAGCAGGTGGTTTAGAAGTATGAGATGATTTGTGTACATCATGACGACTGTAAAATGTGTGGACCACTATATGAAACCTTCCGGTGACAGTTAAACCCTTCGAAGCAGTAAGCGAAGCGCGGCCGCTTACTAAACCATAGCTCATGGGTCGCCTCTCGGGTGTGATGATCGTACCATAGTTGTTCGATTCCAAAATATACCTACGGCAAGCCGCAGTGAATTAGAGGAACCTCTCGGTTACACGGGACACCGGAAGTGTCCGGAAATACATTTTATTGGCCAAAGGTTCTCAGGACGCGCGTGGCAGTTGGTGGGTGGAGCACTGCGTCAAAAGGGACGTCAGAATTATATCGGAATATATTATTTTTATTTTGGAAATTCAATTTTTTATTACAATGCTACGATTACTGAGACAAATTTCTGGATTCTTTTGCACTGAATATTTCATTGGAAAGTTTAAATACAGCATATAAAACTATAAATAAATTAAAAAACCACAATTATATGATATTGATAACATTCATCATAAAAACATAAATCTTCTGCTGCGAAGACCAAACTCTGTATTCCTTATGAATAAGCATTTTTTTTCTAGACACTTTTTATACAATAATATAAAAACATTTATTTCCATCACTCTCCATTTCATACTCTTGGAGCATGTTTTCCTAAAATATCAACTTGGAGAAAAGATCATAAGAAACCTATGAAACATATCACCTAGAAACACAACAAAATCGTATGCAAACAACTGCAGGATGCCTCTCTTAAATTTGATTCGAAGATTACCATCGTAAACACTTAAACGTCCAAACATGTATTTAGTAACCCTTGCTGGTAATATAGGAAAAATTAATAAAAATTACCAGCATAGGGAGCAGAGAGGGAAGCGTCTGTCAGTAATGTTGGGGAGCGCGAAAATTAAGTGCTTATAAATATGTGTTTTATCTATAACAGTCCCAATTCATTTAATGGATACGCGTGCTTCTAACTTTGACACATCGTTCATATCAATACGGCAATATTGCTTCCAAATATAATGTCCCGTTGCTCCACTTCAGGGATTAATTTTCGGTTGAGATAAAACATCAAATTCTTAAACGCAGGCCGTCGTTCTTTTGGAAATATAAAACTACCGACCTAAGACCTTCGGGCATCGGTTATCACATGGAAATATGAACTCTTGTCTTTTCCTGCCTATTAATCGTGAACGCTTATATTTTATCGAGATGTTACTCACTTGGCACTGCCATTGCTCATTTAAATTGAGTATTTATAATTGTTTTTGAACTTAGCCTCTGCTCACATAAAACACTTGAGATTAATCAAAAGCAAATTTATTTCATAAAACATGATAATTCCTCATATTTTACAAAGCTGTAGATGAAATATAATTTCCAATAAATATGTTTGAATACTAAGTTCGAAAATTCATTGTAAATGCCAGGAAAAATTTGTAATCGAAATGAGGTGTGAGCGAGCGGTTAAGCAGAGAAATTCGCAGTATAGACGAAGTACAAAGAAGGAACAATATGCTGTTAAATAAATGAAATGAATGGAAAATTTACTTAAATAAATGAAACACAACTGGTAATCGGTAAATGCCATGTTTCTTCGATTCAAATCAGACTCGCGTATTTAATGGGGAACCGAAAGAATAGTTTTACTCGCTAACTCGTAATAAATAGGCAATGAATGAATGTACCTTTAGCAATAAATTAACCAAGCAAACATTGCGAAGTGATGACTACTGCATGCTTCCAACACAGTCCTCGCAAATTGCCTCGACTTCCCGCAAGCAAACGACTCATCAGAAAAATAAGAGAAATATCCACAATTCTTCTGAATCGATCGAAAAATATGAGCACAGGAATACTCATTCACAAACATATTAAGCACAAATTTATTATTGGCCTGAAAAGTTACCAGGAAGTTACAGTAGAAGTTATGATATTCTCAGTAGAGGATTACCACACCATTAGACATTTAGCTATATAATTTAAGAACTATATATCTATAATGATATTCAAAAACAGACCTGAAACACAGAATCTCCGAGCCCAACGGTGGGTTTATTTGGCCAAGGCAAAATATGCTCAACAGTTGCTATTTCTTGGAGAAGGGAAAATATCAACTGAACAGAAGACTAAACTGGCAATATTCCAAAAAATGACCTTACATATAAACGTTCGACGACATTTCAAGGGCCATTAATTGCTTTGCAAACATGTAAATCTTCCAACTAAAACCAGTATCGAGCACGTTGTTGACCCACAACTAACCACAGCCTCTAGCGATGATCAAAATATATATATCAGTCAGAAATGGTGTGAATATAACCACGTAGTTTATTACCCATTGAATTTGTAAAATCTACTGAACATAAAGGATACGATAACTGACATTTCAGAGTTAAACGTTTGTTCTCACGTTATTCTTTTCATGAACGCACCAATATTATGTGATGGGAAGACATATTTGGTGTTCATAGGAACAACAATGCTAACTCGCCAACAAATATATACGTTTATGCATGGTGAGCAAGTGTACTACGCGTAATTATTGCACACACGCGTTTTTCCTTCGAACATAAATGGCTCCATTCCCCAAAACAATTGACATTGGCCATGCCAACGAGCAAATATTAAGTGCATAAAACATACATTACATGAAATTAATTTAGAGATAAATGTACATGGAAATATACTTGCACGAAAATGCAAAATATTTTTGCCTTTCGCTACAATATGTTAAATTGAAACATCTCTTCATAAAACAGATAACATCTTTAATTTAAATATGTTATTTTAAATATACTCAATTTAAATATTCTCAATATATTTAAATACTCAAATTCCGTATAAATCTCCAACCACACTAATAAATATCAAAGGATAAATTTTTTCGCTCATTCTTTCTACCGGAAATGGGCATACCTTCAATTACTAATAGAGAAACCGAAAGTGCAAAAGCGGAAATGAGTCATGAATTATAAATAAATCGATTAATGGCATCTTAAATGGGATAAATAGGAGGGATAAAATGGAGTTGAAAGAAATTTGAAGTAATTTAAGCAAATTCCGCCTTTTCCAAATTTACTTTATACGCATCCATCTTCATTACCTTACGAATACTTTACCTTTGTCGGCAAGGTAACACATATCTGTGAAATCACAACATCAATTAAGTACCTGAATTACTTCGGTAAATTTCGTAAATCCTAATTAACCAATTTTTACATCTCAGAAGAAGATAATCGAGGATTTATCTCTTCTTCCACACGAAGTTACGTGGGTTACACCATTGAACTGATGTAGTAGAGATACTACCCCCAACATCCACCCCCTATCGACGAGTTTTCATTTACAGTTTTATGATCCTCAATGAAAATAAAAACATCCACATCGGTTGACGAGTAGATGCTATGAAAACCCTTGAGAGGAAAACATATTCCAAGATGACAAAATGGAGCGAAATGAACGAGACAATGTATATCCACTGTCGGAAATGGAAAAGATGCCGACCATGGAGGACCGTGTACGGAGGAAATGGGCGAGAAAATGTGAGATTTGCCGACTTCACTGGATAAGGAAAACCCCGAAATGATAAAAAAAATTCTCTTTTTCAAACCCTCTAGAATTACACCCAAAAATTCCTCCCACTCCCTCCCTCCCTCACCTGCTTCCTCTCACTCTCTCTATTCCAATTTTCCGAGCACCTTAATCTCGTTTGAGAATCCAATCCAGCCCGTCCACTACGCCCTTTTGTCCCCCTTAGCCTCCTTTCCCCACACTCCTTCACTCCCTCTCTACACTACACTGTGCCTCTACCTCGTCCTCCTCCCTCGCCAACCCCGGTAATCCACGAGTCCATGAAAGGATTTTACTCCGGGCAACACATGGAGCGCCTGGCGACCGCGTCCTCTAAATCTCTCTCCCTTTCTCCCACTACCTTTCTCTCTCTCTCTCTCTCTTCACCGCTTGCCTCGGTCCCTCCCTCCCACCTCCCCAACAGACACTGCGACGAGGCCATCCTCCACCACCCCCTTCTCCTCTTCAAAAACTCTTCCTTCCGCTCAGAAGAGTCCAGGAGACGTACGCGACACGAGCCAACGAAATCGTCCCGAAACGATTTCAACTCGGCTTCACCACTCACCTTTAATTTGGCAAATGATTGGCGTACGCCAATCTATGAATGTTTAAGTTAACGACGACAATTTGTTATGATATATAAAAACATTAACTACTAGTAAAATATTAATCAGTAATAAACTTGCCATGACCCATATAAGTACACGAGTTCCGGCGCTCAGTAAAGAATAATTTTTATTTCTGTTGCAAACATACATGTATGATGGCAGAAGAAGTGCTCACTAGCTTAAATCAATCGGAGTACCTGTTCGCAGGCCGTGACCTCATACTGAGGAGTTGGAGCTGCCTTTTGTATTGGAACGAGTATTGACATAGGGCGGGTAACTAACTCCCACCAGCACTTATTCCAGCAATGCTCATCGTTCAGAGCTGCCTCGGCACTCTTCCTCTTGCCGTCCTCCTCAGCTACGTCTCCCTACCCTCCTCGCCACTCCATCGATGGCAAGTGGCCCTTCTGCAAGGACGAGAATGACGCGTGTAGTGTGTACGTGTGTGTGTGTTTGAGTGTGCCATTGAAAGAGACAGCGGGGAGTTGGGTGGAAGGAATGCGAGCGGCAGATAGGGGGTGTGGGGGGGAACGGAGGATGTGGGAGTGGTGAGAGTGGGAGTGTGAAGGGGGAGGGAACGGGAAAAGGGGCGACGCGGAGCAGGAAAGGGAAAGAGGGTGGAACGGACATCGAGTACGTGAAGAGGCAGAGGAAAGGAGTGGGGAGGGGTAGGCGAAGAAGTTTGAAAGACTTAGGTAATACGATAAGCTCAAGAGGGCTGGCAAACAGAAAACGATTTAACAAAAAAGCGATGAAACGACGCAATTCTCCAGGCGAATCGAGTCTCTAACTAGTGCACAAAAAGGTCGAAACGAAAAAAAAAACAATTATTTACTTTGCATATAATAAGTAACTTTCATTCTAAAAACGGTATTTCATAGTATTTCCCACACCAGACACACCGTAAAGTGTTCTTTCAACAGGGGGAACAGTTATTTCACTTTTATTAAATAATAATTTTATTTTAGTTTGAACGGAGTTGAAATAGCAATTTAGTTGGAAAGTAAAATGTTCCAAATTATTATGTATTATGATTATCTTATCTTTGGTTTAATGCAAGGTCGTGTAGTCGAAGATTGATGAAAGCATTTCGGCATCACTTTCTCTTTGCACTACTACGATTATCAATTGCATATGACTTGAGAAAATACTTGCTAAAAATCATGCTAACAACGAACTCTTTATGCAGAATTACATCGCTACTATCCTCCTTCCACATCTTCCCTCCTCTTGTATTTTATCTACTCACCTTCTTTCTCTAATTTAAACGCCACCCAACTTGCAACCCACGAAATTAGATCTGCGAGCGACGCAGACAGATAACAGATTAAGACAGGACGAACGACGAAGAGAGTGGAGTGGAAAATGAAAGGAGACAAGAACAGCGGAGGGACTACACATCCAGAACAAGAGACGGACTAGGCTCGATGGAATATGTATTGAATTGGATTGATGACTTTCTTAACATTTCACTACCCCTTTACTTATTCGCAGATTATCCCTTGCACATTCCCAATCACAACCAGTGTTTCTCGCTTATTATCGGATACATAATTGAACCTGCCTCGTCCTCGGCGAAGTGAGCCGGAAAACAACCCGTGTTATGAAATGAAAATCCACTGAAGAATAATACGATTGCTGCTATCGACTTCAGTCGCCTCCCCTCAAGAATGCAGTGAGGATGGCCGGATAAATGTCCTTAAGAAACAGTCTAAGATAATAAGGGAGGTCGTCCCTTCAACACACCACTTATGCTACAGCTCCCACTTGTCCATATTACGTTTTAAGTAGGCGTCGACTACGACCGCCAAGATCGCTTAATCCCCATCGCTGCGGCCTGCCGAAGACTGCCAAGGTTATAAGATGAAGGCGACGAGATGGTAGTAACAACGAAGGGGGCTTAGAATGGAACCAAATCTGGACAAAAATCAATCGACAGAAACGAAATGTTAATGTTACCATCGAAAATGTGACAAAAGAAAAACTAATGCGATGCGAAGTCGTAACCTCAATGATGATACAATTGGTATAACGCCACTCTCCAAAGGACGATGATCTAAAAATAAATTACTAATAACATAAATGAAACAGTTTCTGGCGTAACTTGGTGGAAAATCTTCATACTGACTTTTAATAATCAAACCACTTTACTTTTCCATATAAACTTATAGTTTATGTGGAAAAGTAAAGTACTTATAGAGTTTATGTGGAAAAGTAAAGTGGTTTGATTATTAAAAGTCAGTACTAATAACATACCAAGAAGAAAAAATGCCATGTTAGTTGGCACAAAGGGAAACAAAAAAATAACTCCAGGCACAAGATAACAATAAGCACTACCGTTCAAAGGACGTTGATTCCCTCAGATTTGTGTTGGCATCCGTGTCAACCAGATCGGACAATTCTGATGATAAAATTTTAACATTCAAAATAATTAAGTCCTTAAACGTCACCATCCATCCGGTCTAGAAATGTCATGAACAAGCTTCGGATGGACCAAAATTACTTCCTGAAGGCAAGGAGCGAGAAAAGAGTGAAGAGTAGAAATTTGCGTATCCTGCATGAAATAGCTTAGGGATCTTTTCTAAACTCTAAGAGTTTCCATTTCAATTTCCGGACGACTCTAGCACAGGTGTTTTCAATTCCAACTGGCGAAAATTCTATCCAATCCTCTCTGCTTTCCTGGTGGTAGACAAGACAGGTATGCGCAGCTCCTAAATGATAGCCGCGGGTAACTGTATATACGGAAATATTGGAAGACTTATCTCGCAATATATCGAGAGAGAGAGAGAGAGAGAGAGAGATATGATCTCCGGAAGGGCTGTATATTAGCTCTTCAGCGTCAGGTGAATTCTATTTTCATAATCTCACGCCAAAAGGCACCTTGCGGCTGCTAGACGGAATACCGTGAATTAATTTTCAAGAAACTCCCTCAGACCTCTTCCCCATTTATAATCTGACATCATCAGGCAAAATCCCACCTTGGTGATTACATTTATTAAAAGACTTTCAATTTGTATTAGGCAACATATCTGATGCACGCTTGACAAATATCCTTACCCTCAATGATGGTTATACAAAATCCCTAGCCTTCAAAACCCTTTGGCAACAGCCCCTAGGAAAATGCCATTTTGAAAACAACGAATTAATTTGCTACTAATTCTTAAGAATAATTGATGATTTTTTTTATTTTTCATCTAATAAGCTCTTTAATGGAGCCAAAAAATGAATAAATCGAAAACAGAGCATAAAGGCTTTAAATTCCTTCGTTGAATACAATGAGAGAGAGCGCGGAATCACGCAAATGTTGATTAAATATGCATATCTATTTAATTGCTTTCCTGTCATTTAATAGCCGTATCATACAACTGATGTTGTAAGAGAAAACTATGGGAGATGCAAGTAGACAAATTAACGTACCACACATGTACCTTCTAAATCGGTTTTAGAACGTTATAAGTTCATGACATCGTCATATAAAGGCACAGCAAAAAATAGGAAAACTGTTTACATAGAATGAAGATTTAGGCGATGGACTTCACTGAGAGACCCGTCAATTTCGTAAATCAGGTTACCCCGTCAGCCATACATCTAATTTTCCCTTTTCCAACGTAACAGAAATTAATAATACAACACAAATTTCGTTCTCTCCATGGTCCTCTTCCGCTTCCCTTCTCGCCACCCTTGTCCACCCTTGTCCCTTATCGATTCGGCCTACACAGCCACGAGTATCCTGACCTACAATTCCACTGAAAGACACTTAACCTCAAGACGCCTCGCCACCCAGTTTCACCTAATGAAGTAGAGGAGAAATGGTGAGATTTTCATAAAATAAAGAAAAACAATGGCCAAAGGAGTACACTCAACGCAAAAATTCTCTCCTAACAAGGAAACTAATAGTAAAAGAAAAGATGTTTTCGTTTGTTTTTCGCCATTTCAAGATTTCCGCTCTACTACGTCAAATATATCTCCCAAGATCTCAAGTTCCTTTGTCTCATTTTAAAGCACGTTAAGTACATTCTGAAGGATGATTGCATTACCACAATTTTATCACGAGGTAAGTACAGCCTAACTGACTGCATCTGGACAGCCTAACAGAATGCATTAACCAAAAATTTTTAGTTTTTTTTAATTTTTAAATTTTATTTTTAACCTACTAGCCACCGCCAGGGTGTGTGGCAGGGAGTGAATACACACCAGAATAATTTTAACCGAACATGACCCTACCACGGTTGAACAATATTATTATGATCCCCTATCGTTCTTGGAAAAAATAACAGCTTATATCTATCTGTTCTACACTTGATCTCTCTAATTTCATTAGCATGAACTCTCCTACCGTAGTATGATGGGGGTAATAATAGATTTTCAACATCACTGCTAAAGAGACATCCTTCCAATTTATGCAAGAAAATTAGCCTGTAATTTAACCTTCGCACCGTGAATGATTCCCAGCCTAGCAGCTCTAATATTTTGGATACGCTACTAAGTTTATCATAACAACGTTTTACAAATCTAGCTCCTCTACGCTGCACGCGATCACAGTCGGCAATTAATCCAACTTCGTAAGGATCCCATATACTAGCAGCATATTCTACACGCGACCTAACCAGCGACAGAAAACACTTCTCTTTGACTTTTTCAGGACATTTACCTAGTACTCTTCTAATAGATCCTAATTGTCCACATATTCCCCGTATGTGTTCCACCCATGAGAGATCGTGAGTGAGGGTAAAGCTTAGATAATTTAATTCAGCCTACACATTCTATTTTGGTGTTCCCAATACAGTAGGGCGTTCGGGAGGGATATGCTCTTTTTCCAAAAATAAATCACTATGCACTTTTTTAAGTTTAACTTTAATTGCCAAGAGTCGCACCAACGTTGTATAACATTAAGGTCATCTGACAATGCTGCTCTGTCCTCAGGATCACGGATATCACGGTAAATCACTGCATCGTTGACAAATAAACGTATCTTACTAGTGACTACGGAGTCAATGTCGTTAACGTAAAGCAGGAATAAAAGATGTCCAATGACACCTCCCGGGGGAAAACCTGAAGTAACTTGTACTGACTTTGTGCCAACTCCATCTATGAATACTCCTTGAACCCAACCATTCAAAAAGTCTTTGATCGAACCACGGATATTTTTATCTATGCCCTTTGCTTCTAGCTTTGCTAGTAGTTTAGTATGAAGTACTTTGTCGAAGGATTTCTTACAATCTAGAAAAACCGCGTCCCCTGGAACATTTCTCTATCCCGAAATAAGAATATCACGAACAAAAAGCGCAAGTTGTGTCTCGACCTTTCCGGAAACCGTACTGATTTTTCATCAATAACTTCTGATTATCGAGGTGTCTCACGATCGAGCTAGCAACTATATGCTTCATAAACTTGCACGAAATGGATTTGAGGGAAGTAGGTCTGTAATTACTCGGTTCCTCCTTGTCACCGTTTTTAAATAATGGTGTTACCTTAGCTGTTTCCAAATATCTGGGAACCTTGTGATCAACCAGCGACTTCATAAATATTATTTCTAGATACGGCGCAATTTCCGAAGCTAGATCCTTAAATATATGAGCGAGTATTTCATCTGGCCCGGAGGATTTATTAGGACTAATATTTTTCAGCAAACCTTACATTCCATAATATGAGATTTCAATTTTGGGCATCGGTTGACCTGCACGATTTGGTAAGTTATCGGGAGGTATTCTGTGAGATATTAGTCAAGACGCTTTGAAAGAAGGAATTTAATAAGTTAGCATTTTCCAAACTGCTGGTTACTCTTTCGCTTTTATCATTTCTGGGTGAATTAACAGTTAACTTATTTCCCCGAACATAATGGATACCACCACGAATAATAATACAACAGAGTGAATCATTTGCATATAAAAATCATTACCTCTTTCAGGTCAAGGAGGTTGCTATCTTGGTTGGACATATTTTGGCAGCCAATGAAAAATTTACATCCTTCGTCCCTGCGATACATTTTTTAGCAGTCACGACAGCATTACCATCCAAAAGCACAGCTGAAAAAGTGGCGTGCGCGAAAACAGGTATATGAGCATGCCAGGGGGTGGTTCCGTCATAATGAACGAACGTTATTTTTGCTCCTTGCAAATAAATGCCATTCGAGCATATGTGGACGCGAAGTATATTAATCAAAAACACAAAATAAAATATCAAACCTGTTTGCATCGGGTTCGTGAAAGAATACTTATGGACAGAAGGAAATACGCACCACAAAATGAAGTACAAAAAAAGCGTGTTTCACGAGTCTCAGGATACATTATAAAATAGCAGAGAAGAAAAATTCGTCGAAGGAAGACAAAAAAAGGCAGAAAAAGCCGCGAGTACTAGTTTAGCGGCAACAAAAGAGTGACACTTACTAATAAGAACATAGGACATCCCTTGTGACTAGTGTGGAGATAGATGAAACTTGAAGGTAGAGGAGAAAACGGGAGTAATTAACATTGAGAAAGAAAGGAGAAGAGGTGAAGGGCTGACTGGGTGGGAAGCGTAGTTTGGAGGGGCGGGAGGAAGGGTCTTCGGGAGGAAACGCTGGGGACGCTAGAGATTTTTCCAGAGAGCGAGACCCGCCTCTTCGTCTATGCCATGAAGAAAATCCCCAGTTTCATAATCCCACGCGATAACAAATGCCGAGAAAGTGACATATTCCAGCGTGAATGACAGAAGAAAGAGGGCAAGAAAAGACGTAAATGGGGCCAGCAAACACCAGACCCAGTCTGTTTTTATGAGAACGTCAAATATAATCATTTTTTGATTAAGTCCCCCACCCTACTATCGCGTTGGCAATATTTTTATCTCACTTCCCACCTCTTTCCCTTCTACTTTCTTTTTAAGCCAAGATGGAAGTTTCAGCCATTAGCATATTGATGAAAACGGATGGCGTCACGGAAGACGTCGCAGGGATTTGCGAGTTATTTTAATTAGGCTCGCATTCAATTAATGCGCCATCAGTCTTACTCTTCAATCTCTTGAGTTAACGATAATCAAACAAGACAACTAAAAATCTTTAATGCTATTCAGTACGTCATTACTTTGGAAATATGAAGCTGCAAACAGCTAGACTATACAGATTAGTGAAAAATTCAATTGACAACTGGTTTTTGACATGGTTGGTACAGAGTAATTTAAAACAGATGCAGATGATTCTAAAAAAAATCAACCACCAATTTTTAAGAAGCGTAATATAAATAGAGATGTGTACATGGACTTATAAAGGTCAATCAAGGGCAGAAATAAAAAAAAATATCTTTGCGACTTAGTATAAATAATAAATGATTGACACAGAAAATTGAACTTCCACTGAACCTTGACATGGTTTTCACATCTGTTTCAGTGCATAGGATAAAGAGTATCAAATAAAGAATAATTATCATATGTCAATGATAATAATTATTAATCATAAGGCAATTTTTAGCAGAGCAACCTGAAAAAGGGTACGTCAATAGCACTTGGGTACCATCTGCTCCTTCCAGGCAAGAGCATACTTCCAGGACTTTTAATTCTATTCAGCAATGTTAACAATAAATGGGACAAGGATAATGAAATAACAGTCTTAATCCCAGACTAACGCTAACCTTATCTTCTATTAATCCTTTCATCAGACGTCATCTCCTATACAACGGGCGCATCCTTTAATCCTCAATCCGTAGAGCTCTGTTAGCCTTAGCCTGCCTCTCCTCTGTTTCCTTGATATCTTTTCGCACTTTCACCACTGCTTAATGTCTTATCTTATTGAATATACTTCATTTATATGTATAATATATATATATATATATATATATATACATCTTATTTTATTGAATATACTTTACTTATCAATTCCCAAAGCTACACTAATTCCATTCTAATTCTCATATATTTGCAGAAATGATTTTTTTCAATTCCACTCGAAGGTATTTAATATAATTTTACCAAAATTCTAGTTAAATAATGAGACATTTATTGGTATGGGAGGACAGTATTGACTCCAAATAGCCAAAAGGACATGAGAAATTCACGCCTCCACGCTGAGGAGTGGAACGAAGGTATTTATTTCCCTTACGTGTCAACATTTGGTTTCCTACAATGTTGTGGCAACCAGAAAAAGACATCGCTATACTGGGACGTATACAGACACCCGGCATTTGAACCAGGGAAAGGGAACGTTCTACTCACTATGCTACCCGTGATTAATATTTGAAAACAAACGAAATTATAAGCAACCGACTTTACGTTATCTCAATTCAATTAGTACCAATCCAAACATAACTTTCTGTACATTTATGAAGGTGACAAAATTCAAAATTACTACCGCGAACAGCCAAATGAAAAGAATGAAATATGAAACAACATGCCCATTGTGCCCAAAGTAAAACATCTGGAACGAAAAAAAAAACCTTAACACAGTTAATGAGGATAACTAAAATAATATAGAAGATTTTATAGTTAACATTAAACTTCTACAACACTAGTACTAATATGTCCTCAGAGTTGTAACTCCTATGATGACAATGGCTTGGATTAACACATTCAATTGACTAGATGTAATCACTAACCGCAGGATGGGTACGAGGTAGTCATTCTTTCATTTCCAGAACTGTGAAATAACAGTTGAGCGAAATCAAATACAAATGGTATCATAATGCCAATAATCACAAGCGAGGCAAGCTAAACTTGTACACGGAAGTTACGGTCGTTATCCTTATAGAAAGCGCCATCCTGGCAAGAACACCCGGACCCTGGGGAAGGAAGCGACGGTCAAAGTAAACACGATTTCACCCAAGAACCACGTCCTTGCCTCTGTCCAAACACACAATTACAAGAAAATATGCGCCGGGAGGGCGACAAGAGAGAGCAGAAAGAAAGAATACGGAGAGGGAAGAAAGAGAGAACACGAACTCAAGCTACTTCGCAGAAGCGAAACCCGGGATAAGACGATGCGGTAGACGGCAAAAGAGGAAAGCTAAATAATTCACGGATCAGGGATGAAAGAAGCCGAAACGAAAGGATGGATGTAAGAGAAGTGGGGTCCGCAAGGGACGTGAAGGGAGGAATAGAAGATGGAGAAGCCTGGATCGATTTAAAGAGATCAAACCCATAGCCGAGAATAGCGGCGATATTGAGGGGGAGGATGAAGTCTTTGACGAGAGAGGGATGGAAAGCTGGCAGGAAGGGGTGAGAAAAGGGAAGAGAAGCTTGGGGAGAGATAAAGGGGACCTTGGGGACCAGTCCACTCCGCTACGACATACTAGAGATTCTACTATCACAGTATGTCATTACGACCGCACCGCAGTAAAGCAAACCGCTGCATGAAGTATACAGCATAGCAGAAACTACACACGAAGGAAAATCCAGAGAAAACACAATCTGACTGAAAATGTGAACGAAAAAGTGAAGTGTAGTGCAGGGAACTCTACTCCAATAGCTCTCCTAAGGATATTAATTAGGTCTTCCATCCAAGCTATTTACTGTATGACCCAAAATATCCAAAAAAATTAAAATGAGTTACGAGAATTTCAGAGTTGATTCACAAACACCTCTTCGTCTCATTATTCTTGATTAACGAGACTAATCCAATTGCGTGAAACTTTGCCCTGTAATAAATTTCGTTTAGTTTTACATATTTTCGCCATACACTATTCTACTCTTATTAGTCACAACGTTCATTAAATCATGGCAAATTTGTATGCTCATAATGTCCATTTGAAGTACAAAGAGATGAAGAGGGGCCTGATGTAGTTTAGGTTTCTAGATTGGGTTTTGTTTGGAGTTACAAAATGTTTATTTTGTAACTCCAAACAAAACCCAAAAAAATCCATCCAAAATGTCCATCCAAAAAAAACCTACATTAACCGGTAGATTACCTAATAAATAAATTGTAAACTAAAAATTGTAACTAAATAGGTTTCCACTGTAATAATAATAATATGATGCGTGGCCGATAAGCAATTACAAACAACGATAACCTATCTCCGGGTATACACAACTAAAAAGTGAGCGGCTAAAACAGAATCTTAACTCTCTCTTAGGTAGGATATGTGATTTGGAAACAGGGAATTGACCAAGCTAACTAGTACACGGCTGACCAGCTGCATTAATCTATATAGGATAGTTCTTTGAAACTGCTTCTAAGGGGCATAAAAGAGTGGTGCCTATAATTAATAGATTATATTATATTCCTATATAGATAACGAGATTTTCTGCTCAATGAAATAAATTCCACTGCGGTGGCTATTTAACCCGTCATGCAGGATGCTAAAGGGAGTGGAGCGGGAGAGGTTACGACATGCGTGCAGACTTTCAGAGTGAGAGCTAATTGTCTATTATTTTATTTATTTGAACGAGTTGAAATGAAATCCCTAATTTTCAAGTAATTCTTCATATCGATATAAGAAGTTATCTCAGAAGTAAATGTGGTATCTAACACGAAAAAATATTCGACAAATTACTCAACTACATTAATTTATACCACTCGTCAAGGGAGAGATTAATAAGAAATGGTTATCGTTACGACAAAGTGTTATAGGGCTAACTATCACCGTTATTTACCTGAGAAGAGGGCTGTTATACTTATCTTACGATCGTCTATTTCAATATCTCCGATCATTAATTAATACCTTTAAAAATTAATCAGGAAGAGGAAGCCTCCCGTTGTTTTCCTTCTAACCAATGGCCTACCACACGGGGAATTCCACAAATAGATGGATTAAGAGAAATGGGCAATCCATGCCGGTAATGTGTTACGAGATAACAGCATTCGAGATAAAAATTATTCTAACAATAACAAACGTGAGGTTCAGAATAAAATGAAAATACCTATAATAATGATTTCCCCTCGAGGAAATACAACATAACGAAAATACAAACGCAACAGCAGAGAAATATTGGAAGAGAACAAAGGGGATTGATGGCAAGGGAAAAGTCATTGGAAAATAATTGAATAACGTGTTTACAAGAAATGTTTCTCCTCCTCAGCCTTCTCCCACCCGCCATCACAGAGTTAATCCCACACCAAAAGAAAGGGAAACGCAACTTCCCTTTCCCCTCACTAATGTACTTAAGCATTCAAGGTCGCCATTCACGCCGGCATAGCGGCTTCTATCGTTACCCCACGTCAAGAGAAGGAGCTGGAAAAAAAACTTCCCACGATCACCGTATTTATGAACCGCATCGGTACTTCGAGAGAAGAACTAGGAGTGGCATCGAGGGGATTGGTGTGGAAAATCCTCAAGAGAAAGAAAACTAGTGGAAAGAAATAGAAGTTGTACTCACCACAGGTCGAAGAGGTCCCGCGATTCTCCATGAACGGACGGCAGGTTTCGCGAGAGTGCTCTCGAGTTCGTTCCATCCGCGTGGGTTTTAGACGGGAGAGGGCGGGAGCGGTGGCCAGCGGTGTCAGAGGAGAAACGGGTCCACCAAACCACTCCCTGGTCACTCACTAATTCCTCCGATCCCCCTTCGCATAACGCTCCCGATAACACAACATTTCTTCCTCGGGGACAGCACCTCAAACAGGCGGGGACAGCACCTCAAACAGATGGGCACAGGCACACACCCTCCACGAAGGTTTTGGAAACTCAACCCCCCGACCAGGGGAAAACAGCCTCAACGATCAGTTCAGGAGGAGTTCAGTTTTTCTTCTCACTCACTTCCCCCTCACTAAGCCTTCACACTTCCTGGGAGATCGTGGGAATGACTTTCCACATGCAATCCCGCATATGTGAGCGTGAACACTTCCAAAAATCACAATGGAAAAGGAATCACAGATCTGGGTGGACTATGCAGTACCACAGGAAATGGCCAATAATCCATAGCACGTTTCCGTCTCATATGGCACCCCAAACAACGCGGTCATAAGGGGCGAAGAACACAATGAGAACGTAAAACCTACGTCTGACGAGAACCCAGATAGAACGCCGAAACGATCTGTGGTTCATTTTTTTGACATCAGGTTCATTGAGTATCACCAACGAAAGTATGTGATCTCTTTCACGAAGATAAATTCGATGAGATGATGATGAGAGCCTAATAGCAGTAGAATGATGATCCCGCGACGACTAACACCCTTCATGTCTCATTCGACTCTTCGATTTTGCACTCGTAATAAAATCGGGAACTCACATTCGGGAGTTTTTTTTTCAAGTTAACAACAACCAAACAAACGACGAATACGACAGATAAATAGCACAAAATACATATATGCACATTACAAATGAAATAGTCTCTGACCCAATTATAAAAATGTACCAAGATTTCATATCAGAGAAAAACAAAACGAAAAAGACACCACATAAATAGGACCGAAGAACCAGGTAACGTACTTAACACATTAAAAACAAATATGTTAACCGGAAGGTAGGTACGATTGAAGGTCAAGAATTAATTTATACCATCTATCATTAAACTTAGATTTCAAGAAGGAGAGGAAGGAATATGGTTGAAAACGGGAGTCGGAATGATGAAATTAGGATGAGGATTGAGGATGAAAAACCGTCAGGCGCAGAATCACTTCGGTAGGGAGTGAAAAAGGTACAAAGGTGTGGTGTTATTGACGCAATTGAAGTTGAGTCATATGACTTACAGGAAAAAAGAGGACATCAAGAATCACTATTTTTCCGAGGAAGAAAAGAGCACGGGGGCATCCGATGAAATAAAGAGACCCACAGGTTCCATTCCCATTACTCCCTCTCCCTTCGTCCGGAATGCTAAACGCCTCGATTAGCTAACTGTATATGACGCTCGATTTCTGAATCATCGAAAAAGGGATGGGATACAGTGCAGTACAGTTTTGTTGGGGAGCAGTTTTGGAAATCTGTATTTTCAAGCGTACTTACACACCACGCTGTCGCTCAAATGCCCTCGTTACCAACCTTTGTCGGTCGCATGGGATTCGTATTCGTGTGTCTCACTTTACATGTGATAACCTACGTTATTTACAGAGCGAAAGAACACCAAATAATAACGGTCAGGCACGAAAATAGTGCATAAAAATGTGTAAAAGCATTAATCATCCAGCACATGCCACCAAAGGGCTTACGCAAATAAAATACTGTCATAAATTTGAGAAAGCGGTCGTCACATTGCCGAGCGTGTTTTAGTACTCCTCGGACAACGTGAAAGAGAAGGAAAGTTTGATTGGCAATGGGATTAAAATTCTAATATACACCCCTTCAAAAGTATTAAAATATTTTCTTTCTGATGGTAATTACACGGATGGAATTATTTCAGAATGTTACAGCCGACCGACCCTATTCAAAGAACAAGCAGTACATAAAGTAACAGCTGAGCGCAGGGGTTAAAAAAATTACATTTCGTAGATGACGGTGATAGCAACCTATTTTATAATTACACTGCAGTGAATGCTAAAGTGAATGTATTTCGAAAAAGAGCAAAGGTATGTAAAAGAAGGAACATCTACACTCGCCACCCTACGCTCTATTTCCCCTTTGACATGAATACCTTCCGGGAAAGCCAATCTATTTTTTTTAAATACCACTGTCATTCACGGTTAATAATTCCATTAATAAATCCAATAAAATTCGCACACTTGTAATTTGTAGTCTTTAATATATCATGCAACTGATTATCATATTCCATTTCCCGTCGATCAATGCATTAAACTTATTCGAATCACTTTTATGTCTTCATGTGATCCAAAGTGTGAAGGTATTCATTCCCCTATAGGTTAAAAGTCATTGATCTAGTTCTAGTCTTGTATATGCTCCACCGTCACTGCACCTGGCCAGATCACACACAACGGATGAAAAAGAAACGGGAAAGAGACAGAATGGACTAAATCGACCGTCAGCAGAGGGCATTCAAGCGACGGGAGGACGCGTAACAACGATCCGCGGTGATATGTGCAGGACGGAGGACTGGGGAGGACGATTGCATCGCAGAAGATACTACTCCTCCCTCCCCCGAACCAGTTTCACCCTGCCAACCCACAAAACCGTACCCCCACCCCGATATGTACACCCCCCCCACCCGGTTCACCTCTCTCCCAATTCCCTTTTTACCCTTCGGCTAGAATAATCACTTCGCGAGCACTCGAGAGGGCTTCGCAGCCCGCTGTATATAATGGAGGAGACCCTGCAAAAGCTCCTAAATTCCATCCACCCGCGGCCGTTTCCCCGCCCTACTTCATGCTCGCTGCCCAGCCCGTCGTACTTCCCGCACGTCCCGACGCCCACCCCCCACCAACCCGCCTCCCTCAAAAGGCCCGCCTCGCATAAAACCCAACCCCAACTCTCCAGCCCCTACCTCCTTGTTCTTACCGGAATCCGGAAGATTCGGCGGCATATGCGGGGAACTTACAAAATGTAACGTATCATCCGTTCCTACCTCGATGAAATATCACGGGGGAAGGAAAAGGGCCGGAAAAAAATTCAAAAGTTTAGAGAGAGAAGAACCATGTAAGATCCAGATCCAATATACCCATATTCCCTACCGTTCTGGTCTTTTCGGAATGCGGCAGATATAATTTCATCACTGTAATTCAAAAAAAAATATGCAATTTTAACGGGAACGGAAAAGCAGAGGAGAGAGGTCATGTCTCTTTATTCCCTAGATCACACGAGAAAAGCATTTTCAATTTTTCATTCTAGCTTGCATTTCGAAATGTGAGAAGGCGGTTGCGCATCTCAAAAATGAATGAAATGGCAAGACAGCCACATTTATTGTTTTTATTGGAAATTCGCTCCTAATCAGTACTCGTAATTTACGACCATCTTCAAGCCATATTAAGAGATAAATAAAATTACTGAAAGCACTAAAAGGATAAATTATTTCAGGCGGAACGCCACAAAAATTAATTATAACTTATCAATTATTTTTTAATGTCATCTCTTTCAATCTCAAAAATTGCGGAAGAATGACTGTAGACGCTTCGATGAATGAAAGAGGAAGATGCTATGGATGAATAATTAGTAATACTATATAAAATCGCCGACAACACCTGATACAACTATTGCTCCCTATTAATTTTAACGCGCAACCAAGGGTAATTTGAGAATCAAAGGCCTTCTTATGCCCCGCTTTATTTAAAAATGGAACATATGCTTTACGTTCACAAAAAATCACAACGTATTGGAATTAAAAACATTTGGTATACGCTTAAATAGAGATTACAACCCCTTCGAGAAAAATACACCCTCGAAGGCTTAAAACTACGATTTTTCGACAGCCATTTCTTTCTCACAGCACAATAACACAGATAATAGGTGCGGAATTGGAAAGGCTTTCCATGACGAAATCTCTTCAAATGAGGCTCTTAAGAGGATTGCCCGAAAATGATAAGAGCTTTGCAAACTTGGGAATTTGCAAAGATGGAAATCACTTGGACATCTCGCAAATTTTTTAGAAAAATATAACGGAAGCTTTCAATATGAATGAATGAAAAGGGCATAAGAGAGATATTAATACGAGCTCCGAAGGGAAGTTTTTCCCAAAAAAGACTTGTAGAGAATGAAACGCTGAAGCATAATATTTAACCAGAGCCCTAGGACTTTTTTAATATTCATTACACACTTTCCCTAATTTCTATTTAGGAATTACACATCTCATGGTACTCTATTTTGCGACAAAATCTTGGATACTTGTGCTAATAAAACAATGACATAAAATTCCTTGACGTAATTTAAATATAACATTAAATGGTTGGCCATATTAGGACAAGAGTAAAACTGATTTCAAATTATCCCAGAAGATGTATCAAGCAATGAATGAATAAAGTTAAAAGCACAAGTCTAGGTCAAGAAAATAATGTAATATGGAGTTAATAACACGTACATCCTTTATCACGAAAACCACCAATACGCTTGCCTCTGATAAAACTGCTTTGAGGTTAAAAAACGAGAAGAACCGAGAAGGAATCAATTTCAAAATATGAAACTTGAATGACTTCATTTTCACAGTATCTAAAATCTGATTAAAATACGTGATGGGCCTGGAAGTGAATAGTCCAAAAACCGCGTGCATATAAACATAGAATATCCATGTTCAGAGGTCCCTACAAAAACATTCATCAACAAAACTCTTTGATAATCACTTTTTTCGATGTGAACTTAACGATAGCGCGGACGCAAAATTAAAATACAATTTTCCTCTCAGTGACCATCCTTAAAGACACCTGCTAATCTAAGTGCAAAAGAGAATGAGGTAATTAGCGGATAGCCGTGGAGAGAGGTGAAGGAGTGATTTTATGCGCCTTCGCGGTAAACAAGAAAAGAATATAACGCTGAAAGCAGGAAAGCGTCTAGGCAAGGTATATAACACGGAGACGAAGCACAACATGAGCACAAAGACGAAGGATGATTAAGAAAACAAGGCTTGAATATGACGGGGAAAATCCTCCGATAAGGTTTCAAGCACGCAAACATTAGAAATGAACATATCATTCGAGGAAATATTGAGAAATATTTTTTTTTGCAAATTCCACCTTCCTTGGCACTAATTTGCTTTGATGGCGAAATTAGCGAACAGGCATAATTAAATGGGGAGGAATCAAAAACTGTAAGATAAACGATTGGATCAAGTCGCAAATTCTGAATAACTTCGTCTTCGTAAAAGTTGCAGATAGGGTAAGACAAAAATAATATGCACATGTTCAACCAAAATATATTAGGTATAAACTTTTACAAGATGTCTTTATTGAATAAAATGCTTCCATGACAAAGATAAGTTTCAGGTTTAACTTTGAGGAATCCCTTCATGATGAGGGTAAAAAAAGAAACTTTACACTGCTTCCATGACTTTAAATAAAGACAAAAATTAAGCATACCAGACAACGTAAGCAAGCAAAACAATTAAACGATATTGGAAACAGCATAAAAATTGGCAAATGTGAATAATACCAACTACGCTTAGCTTAGATTCTAACCTAAAGAAAATCTGCGATTAATAACTCGATTTATTAAGATAAAATTTTCATTTGGGAAAAATTCTGGTCTCGCATCCATATTCTCAGGAAACGGACATCCCTTTAAAATTCTATTGACACGACAAATACTACAATGAAAATACTCTCTCCTACATCTCCCAAGTCGACCCAACAAATTCTGATGACAACAAATAGCTATGCAGAGGAATGCCCAAACTTAATTGCGTGGAGGGTCCCCTGACTTACGAAAAACGGTCCGCTCCAGTTTATTCGCAAACCAAAGATATCTTAGGAAAACCGATCGAGTAGAAAATGAGTCCACGTTAGAATGAGCGCGCGCGCACATCTCACACACACACGCACACACACACACAAACCGGCACGGACATAAAAAAAAGCCTGCTCAGCCGAGCGTTCATAAGGCGAAAGAAGTCGAGTGGGCGGCGAGATGACGGGAAAAGTACGGTTAAGCACGAGATGGTGTCTAGAAGGCGATAGAGTGACGAAACGAAGGTCAAAGAAAGAGAGATACAAGGACAAGGAAGGCTACAGGGAGGAAGTAGATGGTATCCAAATAAAGATAGTGAAAGTGAAGCGCAAAACAATCCACTACACAAATGTTAGCGGCTAAACGTCATTAGAGGCAATAGCGATCCTAGGCAACGCAAACACGAAAGAAGGGATGGGAAATGGGCGTTAATGAATAATCGATTGCGAGTGAAATGTACACCCTTCCGCGAGAGACAAACATACGCGCGAAAAAATCAAAACCCTTAGATCACTTAACTTGACGCGGAATGAGACAACTCAAATGACCACCTGAATCAAATTTGGGCGGTAATTTTTTAGTGTGATTTCAATGAAATTCCTATCAGAAGCACAATTAAAATCAATAAATTCATTTGCCAAAGGTATGTAGCCCCACTTGGGTGAAATACAGAACACAAACACTAGCTGCGTAAAGCAATTCTAGACAGCAATTTAGTGGAGCACTGCATGAGACATAACCGAGCTTAAGGACTCAAGGAGTCCCCAACAATATGGTAAACAATAACAATATTGAAATAATACGAAAACGATTAAGCTTAGGGGATAATGAAATGATACTTGTCCACCAGAGGTGAGGACGAGGAAAACATCGTGACGAACGAAATTTGAGTAAGCACCCGTGAAGATGCAATGAGACAATGGAACGCGGGCGTATGAACTTACGCAAGGGCTGGGCGAGTAACTGAATTAGCTTCTTGAATGCCATTTCGAGGGTCATTCCAACAACATTTCGTTATTACAAGAGAAAGCCCATGATAAACTCCTCTCTTCGATGCCCCCTGCGTGAAAAATAAGGAGAGAGAACAGATGGGTGTGAAAAGTGGGCATTTTCCGAAAGAAAATCTGGAGATGAAAGAGGATACAAATTGGTTCGAGGGTAAAATTGATGTGATCAGGCATGGAGAGGAAAGTCGAAAGACGAGCTCAGGAAGTTAAAAGGATGACTGAATGAATGGGAGATGCATGAGAATAGCAAGGGATGGTGATGAAGAAAATTTCCAGCTAAGACCGTCTTGCGTCCCGACAAGAAAAAAAGGAATTTCAGGCACTTTGAAAATGCGACATAATGGGCTAAGCCTTAAGAACTTGGCAAAGCAGGGAAAAGTAGAGGAATTGATCGGTACCCTCTAAAAGGAAGGAAGGGAAAAATAGAGCCTCGCTTTCTACGAAAGCTTTCAATGAATAAAAGAATGAGAACATTCAAGCGAGGCGAGTTTCCGTGGAATTAACAATTTAAAGACCGGGAGCCGTCTATACCTGTCACGTTCTATTATCTTATAAATAATGACCTGGATGGTAGCCGAGGAAGCAATCAAGAACTTAACTCAAATCCTGAATTAAAAAAATGAAGAAGGTCACATCCGGAGTGCCATGTCACCGTTTCCATCCAATCACCAAAGCAGCATATTTCATTACCCCAAAGCCTCCGGTGACTGTTTCTCAAACTAACCTCTCTCTCATAAAAATATATGCGCCCTAAGCAAGAAAAGTTATAACGCTTAAAAACTTTTGGTTTTCTGATAAATAGATTGCTTGCCGTAACAGCATTTGTAAAATTTCCCTATTATTTTCTCGTACAAAGTAAGCTCCTAACATAAACGTAGCATGATAGAATATGCGCAATTCATGTTATCAGGACAAAAAACTACGTGAAAGATAAACATGATTAATGTGAATGTGGATAATGTATTTCTTTGGAGTAAATTACAGAATTAAGGCGGTCAATTGGAAATCAGGTCTAATTAATACTTTCTGCTTTGGAATTATCTATTCTCAAAGGCGATTGAATTTAGAATGGCAAATGGCTAACACTGACCAGGCAAAGGCTACCGCTGGATCGGAAGCGTACACACCTTGGCAGGTTCTGAGGCTCATATGACTCAGTGAAAAATATTTTAACGGTTTATACAAGTACACATGGCGTTCAGCCACAGTCAGTTGGCAAGGACATTTTAATAAATATTTAAATTTTCAACAATAAGACAATTATTCACAGCATTGCAAAAACAAAGAAGCGAGAAACAACTTCATACGCAAGCCAATACATACCATAGTATTTTGTACTCCAATAAATTATTCTGAATTTAGATATGCTATTTCTAAACAGTTTCCCGTAGTCTGACAATGGATCTAAGTACTTCCTATGTACTGCGTGCTATTCTCCCTTTCTCGAGATCCCAAAATGTTTTACCTCAGAAATAGGCCTCATAAAAGCCTATTAACCGACACCAATGGGATTATTATGGCGCCATTATTACATAGATTTGACCATATGAAGAAAATACGAGAGATGGAGCGTCAACGAATATACTTGTTCTTTTCTCGCACAATACCCAACCATAGGAAAATTAAACCTAACCATCCGGGAATTTTTATTTAAGACCAAAATGTTATAATTTAGTCTTACATACCAACAACTTCTTGATGTTTACAGGGATGCATGTGAGTGATCGTGTACGTGTCAGCGATTGTTTACCCGCCACATGCCCTTGCGGCGGTTTGTGGAGTATAGTGTAGATGGGATGTAAATATGCATTAATATGCATGCGTGAACTGATATCTGTGCACGCATGGCTGGTGCCTTCATACTCCGCGGAATACTCGTACGTACGCCCTTTACAAGGCTTGGGAGTATTGTAGATGTTGATTAAAACATCTTTCACTTAAATATTTCAAATAGTGTGTGTTTTCGTTATACTTGCGTCTCTGCCATATCCGCTTCCCACAAATCGAATAAATTTCAATATGACTAAAGGCGAAAAACTCAGGTTTGATGATATATTACATTGTTAGCAATTGGCGCAAATATACAGTGTTATATATAAGATAACCATAAACATAGTAATCAACCCTAAGATCGGTTTGTTAGGTGACCCACAGTTTTATATATATTAACTGAAAAAGAAGCCGTGTATTGATTTGGTTTTGACATAATTCAACTAATTTCTAATTACCTCAAACATTAACATGTCCCTCACTACCCTATTTCATTCTTTGGCGGTCATTATTTCGTTTCAAAAATACTTAAGCTATAACGGGTCCTACCAGAGAACAACACACCGCTCTCATTTAACCGTATCACAAAATAAATAATACTGACGGTTTATGCGACAGGAGAAACAAGAAGAGAACGGTTCCCGCCAATGAATCAGTAATGCAATAGAATAATTGGGAAATAATACGTGAGCAACGCTCTTCAGTTCGTGCCTCAAAAGACGACAACCCGAAATTCAACGATAATAGTTGTAGAGCAATCAGTTAGTGACAGAAATATAAAATGTGTCCTACCCACTATTCTTTCTCACGTACCTCCAGCGTCGCCATGTAAAAAATACTCAAAACGGAACAGAGTTTTCAATGACAGTAGGGGCCAAATTATTCCCAAGGTGACAGTTGATGAAACTGAGGCCTTAAAAAAAATTGTGGCAACTAACGGGCTTCCACTCTCCCCCTTACGTTTACAAAGAAATCGAATAGCGATCTTCGAAAGATATTCATTTTAGAATTGGGAATAAGAAGACAAAAAGACTACAGAGAATACAAAATGCGAGTGCATGTGCGAGCGGCGTGAGAATGAGAGCAAGGCAAGGCGACGGAGGTGAAGATGCCAGTACGAGTACTTCCCGACTTGAAGAAAAAATGAAAGGGGAGAAAGAAGCCGAAAAAGGGGTCGGGACTCAGAACGGTCGTGACCGGAATGATTTGATCCAAAATGAGCGGGGATGGGGTGCGGAGAGACCCACGGATGGAGTTGAGAGTAAGGCGAAGAGGATGGTGGGAGAAAGAAACAAAACAGTGGGAGGGGAAAGACGAGCGGATTAAAGAAAGGCAAAAACGTTCCCCCCTTCATCCCCCTCACCGACAGTTCACCTACAGGTACCCACAATCGCAGGGAAGATCACATGAGACTACAATTACGGCAGGAAATTCTCAATACGGATACGCATATGAAGAGAAATTGATTTGGTTTATCTTCGTACGTTTGCCGGTAGGACACCGATCAAGGGTACCGCCCTAGGTCGTTCTTCTCATTCCCATCGCCAACCCCCCCATTGCAAAATTGCGTACCCCTTATGGGAACAGCATGTCTCCTAACCGTCCCCATTCCACGGCCCCCTTTTAATTTCCCGGATCCGGTAATTCTCCCCCCACCCTCCCCAATAATGGAGTCAGCACTAAGATGGCTAAAGGTGGATGGGAAGGAAGAAGAGAGCAAGAGAAAGGAGATGAAAGGGACTTCCGAGGCGAAACGGAAGGAGAACCACGACTGGGATGAGAGAAAGAGCGGGCGGGGTGGGTTAGCAGAATGGCAATCTGGAGGGAATGGAAAGAGGTTGGCGAGAGTGGATGGCAGGCCATCCTCAAGGTCTCCAGCGATGGGTTGTATTCGACGAGTCGGAAGAGCGGGCTGAATGAAAAATGGCGGAGGAGAAAATTGAAAGGGGAACGGAGGATGGTAGACTCGGGGAGGAATAGGAGTAGAATAGAGGGGAGAAATCACGCGGAGAGGGGTGCAGGGCTAAGGGAGAAGAATCGGGAGAGCCCCTCCGAGACGACTACCAATCCACCACACTTTCAAACTTCGGGGGGAGCGATTGCACAAGCCGAACACGCGGAGGCATTTCCAATGACTTCCCAAACAAATAGGATGTCATCGAATAAAAATACTGCTCCCAACTGTTTGAATGAGGCCAAAGAAAGCGTTCACTCGGAGAGGTGAAACATGATTTTTGTGCCATATTCGAGTGGAAAAAAGTCTCCGGAAATACCTTTTTGAAATTCAATACGTAACCAAACCATACAGCTAAAGCTTTTGAAGAAAATAAATAATGATTTATATTTGGCCATAATATTCGCAAAAATTCTAATCATTTATGGAATGCATAATTTCATCACTTAATGTAAAGGTTTAACCACAAATAAATATGGAAAATATTAAATCAGCGTCGATAATATTCCACAGGCAAGAAGTAAAATAAAAAAATTAACCCATGCCATGTTTATGAAATGCCAAAACAAAATTATTCATGATACATATTATTTAGTATTTTCGATCGCCGGGAGTAAAAATCGCGACTTTATAATTATAAAATTCGAAAATGAAGGCTTAGAAATTGAACTACCGGGTTACCACTATCCACGCTATTTTTCACTCAGCTGGAATAATATAGAAATATAATTTAACCGTAAAAAATTCTATAAGCTCCCTCTGATTATAAACATAATTCATTACGTGCTCATAAAGCATTTCTTGAAATAATACATTTCGGATCTGCTTTTAAATAATAGTCTAAAACATTTCAACAAAACTTTACACACTATCATGCCAAATCAACTACATTGCCATGAGCAACTTATTCTCATTGATCTCCAATTAGCGAGTAAGTTGGCGTTTTTTAATGCGCTATATATGTATATATATATATATATATCTATTTATTTATATTTCTACGACGCAGCTCGGTCAATCACCAATCCAGCGAATGCAACCAAAGTCAAATGAACCACCAAAACACACACATATTTCTCGTCTTTCTCAACGCAACCCGATCCCGCTCTACCACTCTTCCCAGTTACATTTTCCATTCGAAAACGTTATATACCCCCTACATCCAGTTCCTCTACTGCCCGGAGGGACGCCCATAACTCTCTCGCCACAATCCCTACAACTCACACACATAGCAGCCGAGAGAGTCCCCGCCTCGACTCACCCGGCATCATCCTCCCCCAACAGGAGGCGGCCTAAGGATGAGTAAGCCCCACCCTCCTCTTCCCCAGCAACTAACCCTAAACCTCCACAAACCCCTCAAACATAGACGGGAGAGAAAACAACGTTTACTTCGCAACGAGGGCAGAGAGAGAGAGAGAGAGTGGGAGTGATGCCACCGGGAAAGGGATGAAGAGGGGACGAAGAGGCATAAGTAGGAAGAATCTCAAGCTGGGCTAAATACAGCACTTGGAGCCTTGTGAATTAGCCACTCAGAAAAAATATCATTTAGAAAGTTGCATCTTTCCGCCACAATTTTTATTTTTTCCCATCTCGCGAGAGTTGAAGCTAACGTACACCCACACCCACGAATTTTAGGTAGCCCAAAATGAAAGTACCACAGAAATCAAGCAACATGTCCTTTTCTTCGTGCCCAAAAACGGATTCATTTCCAATTTTGGATGGTCCAATAGTAGACTTCGGTCTACCTATAATAGATCACATATTCGTCCCTCCAACTAAATGGGTCATACAACAATCAATTCTTGGCATCATTGATCAGAGAGAGAGAGACTCTTCAGTATATGAAAGGTAAAATATAATTGAGCTCTATATATTACGGAAGGGCATCCCTCCTCCAGTTCTGAAGATGGTGGTCGATATGTATAAAAGCTTCTATAGGTGTTACACTTATTTTTCGTATATGTTTAAAGAGATTTTTTATTACTTAGATGACGTGTGTACATATTTATACACACACACTACATATATATATATATATATATATATATATATATATATATATATATACACACACACGCATATGTAAATAGACTCAACATATAATTCTCGTGATGATGTTAAGCTATCACTTTCAATATGAATGACTTGTTTCAAAAGTAAATCTTTATAATGACAGGAATGAATGAATAAAAATAACCGTGGCGCACTCGGATGGTTGGTTACCAAAGGTAAATTAATAACGTAAGAAAAAGCATAACAAAGAATGAAGGCATTTAACAGGAAAACTCATGAGACAAAAAAAACGTTCCATTGACCAGTGAAGATTAGCATTTAGAAATGACAGTACTACCGTTTTCCCCTTTCAAGTTGATTACTTCGCTCGAGAATTACACCAGATACTCCCCTATCGCTTAATAGCTAAGATCTCAAAACGCATTGCGAATAACAAATGCCCATCCTAGGGTACATATGACGTTTCAAACTACAGGGGCTCCAAATCTCTACTTTTGGAACCACAAGCGAAGTCAGGCACCACCCCCTCACCCAATTTTATCTTCAGAGCCACGCCGCACATACAAATAAACCACCGACCTACCAAAGGTCAACGCTTCTTCGACGAGGAAGAGAGACTGACCTAAAAGTAGCTTCGGCCGTCACAAGCAGTCAAAACAGATAACCATCCTTGACGTGCATTCCGAGCATTCCACTCTAGGTCAAGGCGAAGGTCGGAAGGCAAGACGGTTTTTGCCCCTTCCAATAACCTGTCCCCGAGGAGAACAATACAATCGCCAATCAATGAACGCGCCCCAAGAGATACAGTGAGAAGAGGGATGTCCTGTGATATCACTGGCACGCTATCAATCACATGCCTCGTGATTACCTAGGAAATCAGGACTGATGTACCGATGACAAACGCTGATTTATTGGGCCGTGTTTTCATTTGCGCCATGTTCCCATATCACTTTGATGAAGCAATAACGCAAACAGTATGATGGCGAATGGCCTGGCTGGGGAATTAGCGTGTCATTAATTTTCCAATTGCTGAGTGTTAGTAAAATTCACTCGAAGGATAACGGTACAACTGATTAACGGGAGCGTTAATGAAGGTACCTCCACAAATATTAATGGTAGAAAAATCACACTTGAGGCGGCAAGGTACAAAAGTTTCAAATCAAGCGTAGACACGGTGAAACAAACAAAACCGAGCATTGAGTCGTAAAAGAAAACCATTAAATTAATGCTTCGGACCGGAGGTATTGAGTGCGATGAAGAATACTTGTCACAGCAAAGCAATCCATTTTCAAGTAAGAAAATGGAAGAATCTCAATAATATATTTCATTATTAAAGTAGATGACGATAGATCGGGCCGCAGAACACGAAACTACCTATGCCATAACTTGACAACATACAAATCAACGGTGCCCTAATTTATCCACGTTATTTTGGAGTTTCAAAATTCCTGATCACCTGCGTAAAAAAAGGAGACCAGTCACCCACGTCCCTTCGCTCTGAAAGTAAACAAGAGCCGAGTACCGGTCTCGTCCGACACCACGGCGCCGTCGAATGGTGACACATGATGTATGCGAGAGCCACGCGAAAAAGACAATGCGCTGCGAAAGGCGACCTCGGGAAAGGGAATGAAGGCGACTCGTCACTGACGGCAACACTCTTCCCGGCCAGAAAGGGGGGAGGAGCGAATGGAGGACGTCGCGAATTGAAAGAATTTGCGAGTGGGGGGTGCAGTGATGCAGGGAAGATGGACGGCGGGGGCGAGGGCAGTTGTTGAAGCTTGGCGGACAAAAATGCCGAGGACGGAGAGTGAATAGTCGGATGAGAGGCCCATGCATATACGCGAATTCTGGTGGTCCAGCCATAGTGCTACACTATATGGATTTTTTTGGAGCAACGTTATCTCGTCCGAACGGCCCGAGGAAGAGAGCGGGGGCGGCCTTTATGCCATGCCCACGCACTGAGTTAAAGAGGGACCAACGACCCGTCGACCACTTTGCCATGGAGAAGGCGAAAAGCTGCTGAGTTTCCGCGGTTAATGGCATTACCCTTTCCTCCTCGTGGAAAATTCCTAACGGCCAGGCAAAGAAACGGGGGGAAAATGAAGAATTATCCACTTTTAGGCAACTAATCAATGCAAACTTACTATCCATGGTTGCGCCCCTTACATCTCCGAGAAAGATATTCCTTGGGGTTAAAAATCACTGGGGTAATAGGAATTACGAGATAGTACGAGGCGAAATTAAAGAATGCTAAGCAAAAATCAACTCCCGGCATAAAGTAGTTCGAACTCCTAAATTCTCAACAAAAGCTCACTTGAAAAACTCGACGGCATACTAAGAATAAGATATTATATATATATATATATATATATATATATATATATATATATATATATATATATACACACACATTACAGCAGTAGGAAGTAGCATGAGATAACTATTTAATTCAGAATATTATGTCTAATTGTTTAAAAAGTTTGTATAATTTTGGTCGTAGTGACTTCTAGGTTTTCGGCAGCCAATTTAGAACAGATACATTAATTTAAACGCCATTAACATTTACGTTCTCATATTTCTTCTACACACCCATAAAAATAAGCCCAAGGCATGATTTGATGAGACTTTGAAACTATATCCGCAGACTCTCTGGGAACAAACGATAATTTAGAAAATAAATTCTGAGATTCTCCATTCGGCGAACATATGACACACCTAGACTTTTGTTCATCACATACCGGAGAAAATTCACGAAGGGTATCGTTTTCCTTCGAAAACCGAGATTTTTCCGTTCCCAAATCATTCGCTCATTACTCCCTTCCATCCCTAAGCTTTCCACCACGATTCCCTTCATTTCGCGAGAAGAGCAAATTTGAATCACTCCTCCCACATTCGTCCCACACTCCCGCAGTTCATTTGCCTACCCCTGACGGAAGAATGGAGCTGCCAACGGAAGAATGAAGTTGCCAACGGATCGAGAAAATTCCCAAGACGAAAACGCGAAGGAAGACGATGATCCACGGCAATTTTGGTGATGAGGCGAAAGTTGGAACGGGTGACGCACGCGATAAATATCCACGGCGGCTAATCAAAAAGCTCTAAAAGCCCCTGTCACATCTCCTAAACGGCGTTTCCTTGAGAGACTCGCTCTCGTGGATGGGTATCGACGAAGTCTTCTAAAAAAAGGCCCACTCCGTAGCCCCGTACCCATCCCATTTACCCTGGAGAAATAATAAATGCTGGGAGTGTATGTGTTTGTGAATCTGTTCTATGACCGTTTTCGGTGATTAAGGGCGAAAAGAGATACCATAGTGGGAGAGTAGAAGCAAGCCTTGCTTTGGAGGCATTAATCTTACGACTCTTTAAAAGTTTTCGGAACACTTTTATGGGAATATTTTTGCTACCATCTACTCTATCTCTGAGTCTTGCAGCAGCCAGTAAAAATAAATTGCTTCCCTGAAGAGGACTTACTCTATTAAGTTTTATACGAAGCCACAGCGTCAACATCATCACAACTTTTTTTTTATTTCTAAAACGTACTTTAATGATTTGGTCAATATTATGTTAGCAGGCACACTAATCCGAGAAAATCATAGGGAAAAATTGTATCAACTCTATTAAGCACACATTCAAATACCTTTTATTCTGTGTACTTCCAGGATAATTACATCAATCAACAAACATTCAAAATTCAAGTCCGTATCAAAGGGGACAAGAAACGTGCTGAACAGACATTTAGTGCACATTAAATCAATCCATTTACGAATTACAATCCGTATGAATAGTATACAATATATGGCATTAATGGCGAAATATGTCATTATCGGCGGTGATTGCATCCGCAAAATTAGATGATGAAGGTGATTTTGCATTTTCCAACTACTGTATTTAAAGGAATAGAGATGTTTTTCGAGTCCTCGTGAGTAGCTATCTACTCCCTAGATATACTCACTACAGCTTTTGGAAGATTACTGGATGATCCCTGTTTCAAATTCCGGGTGATGCCTTTCGACTACACCATCTATAATTCAAAATTATCTCGTTTTTGGGACTTCATGCGAAATCGAAGCTACTGGCCACTAAAAATAACACTCGCCAAGTCTTGAGAATGTTCCAGAGTTCAGTCTCTAAAAAAAGTATTTTTATACTTAATATGCAACGTCATTTGCGATTAATTAACTGAATTATCACATTACACTTAAATGACTAGACCGAAATTTAATAATATCATCATTTTATCACGAATGAGAGTACTAAGAATAGCTTCAAACCTGAAAAAACATGAGGGCAGTAATGAAACCACTGGCATATCTTCCTTTTTATTGGGGCATACAAAAAAAAATAACGCCGAAGATGCCGTCGAGGTGAATGAAAAGGCATAAACTTCCGATCGCATCTGCCCAGAGCGAAACTGCAATCCTCGAGTTTCTCTTCTCTTACTAGCTTACAATCGCGATTACAGACGGTGGAAGAGCAACACAAAATCACATTAACGCTGTGTTTGTTGGACAAACGGGAAAAGGTGTGACGTTGGAGCGTATATCACCAAAAACAAGTGGAAATTAAAATTTATAATCAACCGGCTGGGATAAAATATGGGTATGATTAATATCTGAAGGGTTCTCTTTCTCTCTCTCCACTTCCTTCACCTTCTCTTCTTCCCCTTGCCAATGTAATCACACGTAGTGAGCCAAGAAATGACAACCGACCTCGAACTCCACTGTCATCTACCCACCGCAGCCTCTTTTCACCCCACCTGTTCAGACGTATTGGGAACGATATCCGTAAAATGGGACGACACCGTCACATCCAGAGACGTGACTGGGATTTTCATGCCAAAAAAATAAACAGAACAAGAAGAATAACATTTAAAAATCGATATTCTGTGAAGTGGCGTCCTTTACTGAGATAAGAAAACTTTGCTAGTCGAGTTAAAACGGAAGCTATTGCCATTAACTCCTAACAGGGGAGAACGACAGGGACGGGCCTCACAAAGAATAACTTCTTTCCATTCTCAAGCGCGACCTTCAAATGAATAACTTCTATTGATTAGTGAGAATACTTGGAATCAATAGGTTATAGCCTCATTAATAACATTTTAAGGGAATCTACCCGAGATTTCGGAAAGAAAAATTTCCTCAAAAATGAAGTTTAAAATGGGTGGTTACACCTTAAAGATGTGGGTGTTAAAAATAACAATTCTACTTACATAGTTCAGAAATATTCCGTCTAAAAATATAATCACGGTTTCCATATTGAGCTCGTTTCCTTCCTCGAATAATGACTGGATTATTTATCTTAAATGTGGAAAACCACTTTTATCGAAAACTACAGAGTGAAAGGCAGAGGAGTAGCCAGCCACATTTCGTAAAAACTACTTGTCCAACAAAAGACAAGCAGAAAGCCAACGCCGAAACGCGAGCTATGACGCATTGGACGACCATTACGTGGGAAGAAAATATTTCCGAGTCTACGCAGGACTCAAATATTTCCCAAAACCTCGGAGCACACACCTCTTTATATATTCGATGGGCGTAACGTGAACGAGCAATGGGGAGCGTTCCGAATTACCTTCCACCATAACCACGCGAGAATGTGCAGAGGGAAGGGGCACCGCTCGCGGAGAGAATGCTCCGAAGAGGAGGGAGAGAGAGACGAAAAGAAAGATGAGGGTATAGGCGACGTGTGGTTCGGGAGGACGATGGAGGTCAGGTATACGCATGGACATAAAGCGCGGGCCCATCATCATCTTTTGATTGAGCCGAAAGCCTTTTTACGAGGCCGGTACCGAGTTTATCGAGCACTCCACGGAGTGCGTTTCAGCCTGCCGGTTTCGGGTAAACATGAGACGGAGGCTAGGAGCGAATTAGGCAGGGATCGGAGGTGAGGAAGGCACGGGGGAAGGATCACGGGCTGCTCGGGGTGGGGATGCGTTCGATATGGAGATGCGATAGCAGGTGAGGAACAGTTATTGTACGGTGAGGAAAAGAAGTGGGAGGGGAAATGTTTTTGGGAAGGAGAAAAAGTCGGACGAAAGAAAAGGACGGTCGGCGGCCGTGAGCTGTGCGTGCCTTGGCGCGATTTCCGCACCCCGCAGAGGAGCGTGGGAAGCGATTGATCGGAGAGGACGGAAGTCGCCGACCGCCGACGGGGAGCGAAAACCAGGCAAACTCCGCGTGAGGGTACGGATGAGAAAGCGAAAAATAAACGGGAAACCCTCACACGAACGCTTGTGTTGAGATATTCCCCCGCGCGTGGAGGCCGCGTGAAGGGAGGGGACACGGATGGGGGGAAAAGAGGGAGATGGTCCGCGACGAGAGAGAGCACGTCGTTAGGCGAACGGGTGCAGCGCGCCTACTGCGTATACAAACACACCCCCGCGCTACGTCGCCCTCGTAAACGTGCAGATGGATGTTACAGGGAAATGGATGGGAAGAGAATGACACAAAATATGTTGCGCGCATCCAAAACAAAAAAAACCTCACCCTCGCATTTTCACAGCCATAAATCGAAAGGAAAAACATCCAACTGACGTTTGAGCAAAGGCTGCTGAATTAGATGCGTGTGCGTCTTCGTGGGCCTGCAATACATCCTATGAAATTCATACGTGGAAACTAATCTTTTTGATGCAAGATCAACCTGCGTTAGGGATGACAAATGCCTGAAGGACTCGTAATTTGAGAGTAAAATAGCTTTTGGCAGAGGCAGGAAATACTGTATGGATCTCGATAGGCGGCGGTTTCCCAATCTCTTGCAGCCTGCGGTGCACCCCGAACATAATTCAGGAACATTGGGAAATATATGAATCCAAACTTGTGTGCACATATGTTCAAACTTTAATAGGGTAAATATAATAGTATGCGTTTCTTTTAACAATTTAAAAACGAGAATGAAGGAAAATATTATATTTTACACAAAACAGGATAACCTACTATAATTTATTGGTGCCGTTTTCAAGCACTGCTGCTCTCCAAAGAATCGTTTCAAATAAAGTGGTACGCCTTACATGGGAATACTATTAACAAGTAAATTAATTTTTACGTAATTTATTTTAGAAATAATATGTACATAAATAATCAATTAGCTATACATACAAAACTAATGAAGGACGAAATTGTTGCAAATGAATCCAGTAAAATCTCGTGAAAACGAAACTCATTAGAGAGGAAACTTCACCTACACCGACATGAAGCATAAATGGTCTGCTGTTCGTCTTAAATTGATGTAATTAAATATAGGATCTCAATTGTCTAATCGGGATCAAGAAAATAATTAAAAATTTCCTCATGAAATTTATTAAACATGGAACACAAGCATAACAAAAATAAAACCTTATCATATGAAAAAAACCCTATTTAAAAAATATATATAGTGAAGTCTCCCGCATCTGGGAATCTCGAAATAGTTTTCACAAGATAGTACGAACGTATACACAAATTAAACGGATGATCTAAGCTAAAATGAATGGAGTACTTCCAAGACAGAAAATTCAGTTCCGACCACGTATCAGTACTCGATCATTGTAGATTCGTGCAGTGGCTTCATGCGCGTTAGTGTCGATCACCGTTGGCGGCCATAAGGGTAAAACGATGGCTAACCGCAGAACCACCCCGCAAATAAAAGGCATGATGAAAAGCTTTTTTTTACAATGCGGGTCGCTGAAAATTTCGCCGAAACCGGGAGATCCACGCGAGAATCTATTAATCACCGCACCCTAAGGGATATTGGGAGGGTCGGAAAGGGAAGGAAGAAGCGGGTTCCCAAATCGACTCATAAACGCGCTATCACGGCGGAGCGTAGAATTAAGGAGATTGACAGGCACCGAGGTGAAAAACCAGTCCCAGTCCTCCCTCCCGTGGCCGAAAAGAAAATAAAATGAAGGCCCCGCGGGGAGCTACGTAATCGATATTAATTTTTGGTGGTACGACCTCAGACGATAGACATGGTAATTCACCAGGTTTAACAAATGGCTTAACTCTTTGCCTACCTACCGGCCGAAGACCACCACCGACCCCAGCCGACAAGTGGTGAAAGCAGACACACCCGGTGACCGTGCCACGACTTATCAGCATCTCAGGGAGCCTGATTTTGCCCATCCGAACTTAGAAGAAAGCTCGGCCTAAGTACGAGACACGGCAGTTTAGGACTGAGCATCTCGGTTAATGATCCTCCGAATGTACAGCAATAGGATGAGCGGCAAGAACACAGGGATATAAAACTCGAAACGAGAATTCGGCCACCAACCTTTTAACTGCCACTTGCACGAGGGGGCAAAAAAAAAACCGTAGAACGAAAAACAACGATTCGGGAACAGTTGTATAAAAGAGTGCAGGACAGGAGAAGCAGGCTGTGTATGAGTGGAGAAAGCGTATAACAAAAGAATAAGATAAGACAACAACTAAAACGGGCTGGACGACTAAACTAATCGGCACCATCAAGTAAAAATATACTAAATTTAAGCAGGTTGATAACATTCTACCAAAATATAAGAGCCACTAAAAGCTAATAAATTCGTCAAACTCAAAAGACTGGCGAATGATTCATTCTTCCGCACAATCTCGTCATCTGACAGGAATCGGCGGAGAATGTCGGGAGCCAGTAAAGAATTATCAAGCCCACAAAAAATATCATGATGAGTCAATGTCTAGCACGGATGGCGATGAAGAGAATGACCACGACGCATCTTCTCCTGATTACAGAACTAAGGAAATAAGACCGGGAAAAAAAAGTCGCGTGGTAAGGGAAGCCGAAAGCAAACCAAAATCACAAGCCCGTGGTGACAACTCAGAAATGGTCTTAATAAACATATACGTACCCCCAACGCATAGATTACCACTCCTGCCAAACAATCAAAGTACGTCCTGAATCCCATCATCATCTTGATTGCGAGGCGACCAAATTCGACCACATTCGGGAATGAAGGAAGAGAAAATAAAATAAACCGCTTCTCAAGTATTTGAGGCATTTACGTCGAGATATACACCGTGTACCTACGTGAGACGCGAAGGTAAGTAATCAATTTTCAACGAAGTGAGGATTGTAAACCTGAAATCCCGATAATTGGTGGGCACTTCGTGCTCCTAACAAGGATGAAAAATGTTCAAATTTCAAATGCAACGGCAAAAAGGGAGATTTGGGAAATGCAATAAGTTATGTGGCGCAGAAGGATTGGAAATATTAAGTCGAAAGAATTTCCCAGAGACGGAAAGATTTTTCATGGAAGATGCGTGGGCGAAGGGGTTCTGCAGAAGGGGAGAACTGTCAAAAGGAGAGGACCAAAGGGTAGGCAGGGCAGGGAATTTGATTCCGCGTTCCGAGGGCTAGTGGACATGCTTAGAGGAACACTAGGAATACTTGATATGGACCTAAGATATATGTCATAACATGCAAACTTTAATTTAATCCTAGATATGGCTTCATATATAACTTCCAAATACAATTACAATGTAACAAGTTCCCAGTTTACAGCACGAGACAAAACAAGACTTTTTAAACCCAGCCAATTTCAAAGAAAATCAATTGTTACAGCATTCAATTCAAGAAAACCGGTACCATTTGAAGTCGGCCAAGAGCAGAAAATAAATGATGAACACTTCTCACAATGTCAATTAAATAGTATTAGAAAGTTATACCAAGACAAAGTGGGTGTGGTCAGACAGATCCTGCTCCATACAAAATATATGCAAAAAACATTTTAAAAGAGCCTAAAGGAATCTACACCATGCATATTACTGACATGAGATTTTTCCAAGTTTTTCAAGCTCTATACGAAGCAAAGACTATTTAAAATTAATAAACGTGTAATAAAAAGATTTTAGAACATTTATGTATTTTTACTAGGAAATGAAGTTGAATAGTGAAATATTTTGTTTTAGTAAAAGTTACTACATGAATAAATAAAACTACCAGATCAAAAAAATTCATCAATCGCAATTAAAAAATGTAGGATTTTGGCAGCAGTCATAACTATCAATGACTTTTCTTGAATGATTCTTTTAAGTGGTATTATTTAAATAAAGAAATTTTCCAGTAAAATTCTTTTGTTACCCCAAGTGAAGCAAGCACAACCTGTGAATCAAGGACGATAAAGATGTCATTTAAAGGTCCAATTTTAGGTGGATCCCCAAAAGTTAATTTCCCCACTATTTGAAAAATTTCAAAAAGCATGATCTATTAACTAGTAGCTTCTAAGCATATCAAGTAAATTTACTCCAGCTATAAACTATTAATCAAATATACTTGGTTTGGGTGAATTCAAAGTGCTTTATTTCACTGGACAAAAACATGCAAGATTCTTTTAAATCTTTTTAAGAAAAACACACTTCAACATTTAAATAATGTAGGATGATTAATTGACTGCCTGCTTAGAGGGTAGAATTTTATGCATCTGCAAATTTTCCCAGATCTAATGCACGGTGATGCCTTTTTTAATGGTTAGTTAAATGTGAGCAGGGTACTGGAATTAAAATTATTGTACTCATCATACAATATTCATTATAATCCAATGACCACAATTTCAATGTTTATACAAAATTCTCATGAACAGTTTGAGAAGGTTGTGCTTTGAAACCTCAAAGACTATGAAAGGTTAATAATATGATTTCTGTAAGACAATACAATACTTTTCATTCCATTATCATTCAGGCCAAACTATTGATTGTAATTTTTTGCCCCTACACTTTACCGGGAACTGCTATACAATTTTCAAATTCACACACTGGAATCCTCCTCTTTTTAGCATTTTCCATCAGTATCATGGAAATCAAATCTGTAACATCCAGCAATTATTACATTCATACCAACACAAGCTTCACAAAACTATTACATTACTTACTTATTAGAACATAGAGAAGTATTATCAAAATTAACTTCAATATTCCCCAGCAATTATGAGAATATAATTTGTAGTGTGAATGAGTTTAATATTTTTCGTCATCAATAAAGTGAAATTAACTTCAATCCATTGACTGACCATGTGATTGACTGACGTGTGATGTGACACACGTACTAGCTACCAATTCACTTAATTTAATTCAGGTTATATACCTTTGGGAGGAAAAATGTCTTTTTAATTTATGGTAATCTATCAGTTACCAGTAGGTTTTGGATGAACACACAGACTTAACTACTACCATATTGTCAAGCCTCATACAACATGACACAACGTGACATTCCACATTAAAATAACCCTCCTTCATTTCCAAATACTTTCTGACACCCTTTACCACATTTAACGTGCCAATTTTCTTCCGGCCCTAAATTCCTTGTCTAAGTCTTATCCTCTGTCACAGTCTTCCCATCGCCAATCGAATTTCCCAGCACCCACATTTTTTACCTGCTTTAAATATTTCCCAACAACCCTATCTTCTCCTATACCAAGCAAAATTGATCCTCATTTGAATTTCAATTCCAATTTTTAATCTTAATGAACTCATGTAGATTCCTTCATTTAACATTTTTATGCCACATACTATGTGGTGACTAGCAAAGAACTGTGTGATGTCGGTAACCCCTTATATATCTTACAAGAAAAATAAGCTTAATATTTTCTATAGTAATACTTTTAAAAAAAAAATCCTCTGAGCTTTCATTTATTACAACCTCACATTTTACCAAGAAAATTTTTAATTTGCTAACACTTCCAGAGAATTAGAAAAAGCATAGTGATTCCTTTTGATTGTGAGGTTACGTGCCTATCATCTGACTTAAGCACCTCCACTTCCACAGTTTAGTATACATACTGATTTATCTACTTTTGACAAACTAATTTATGGCTGGAGGTGCAGATAGCCATTAAAATTATGTCAATACCTCTGCCAGCTTGTGAATGATTGAAAATATCACTGAACATATAATCAAGACGTAACTATCCAAATCCTAACATTCTTAAATTCAATTAATGAGCACCGCCATCATAACATCAATTTGCAATTGGCTACACTCAGAAATCATAAAACAAAAAGTTTCTTCCTCTCCTAATACCTACATAAAATCTTAGGCATATGCTTATGTGTCTGTGTAATAGCCAATAAATTATTCAATTGCATGCAAATACTTCCAAATGAATCACAAGTAAAATTACTGTAAAGACACGCAAGCAGTTTCACAAAGTAATTCGACAGCATTGAAATGGCTTAGAAGATTTAAGTGGCAGTTAAGGCTACAAAAAGAACTGAATCGTACAGCACTCAAAGGAATAAGCTAGGGTTGATCAAGTTTTCCAAGGTTTATTTTTAAAATAGAATATTTATAGATGGCACAGAATTAGACAAAAATGACTAATTTCCCTCAAAATTAACTCATTACATCAAACATCATGACTCCACTAAAATCATACATGGCAATTGTGGGCTACAAAATTTCCTTCGATATTGAACGTACAAAATAGCTTCACGTAATGGGGTCACTTAAACTTGTTACCAAATCTGGTCAACTTTTTAAATGCAAAATATATATGCATAATAGTAACAACTTTTAAAACATAATGAGCTACCAATTTATTCCAAACTGTACACATTAAAAAACGTTCCCCAATCATATTAAATGGAAAAGAACCAAAATATAATTGGCATCAACAACAAGATAAACGAATGTACACTAATAGTTGTATGACTGAATTCAAGCACAACGTTCTACAGTGATTACTACTATGGAAAACCACCTAGTAACAAATGCATATTTAGTGTGAACTAGTAGTAGTGAACGACTAAGACAAAAAAGCAATTTCTAGCAAAGCAAAACTTCTAATAAAAATAGAAAGCATAAGAGCACCTATTTCATGATGTAGTATGTTATCGATAGGAACCAATGTCCTCCCACACAATTCTCAGTTCTTGGAATAAAAATAAATGCAAGCACATGTTAGTTCACACAAAAAATAGAAACTGGGAAGGTCTTACCCCTAAGTGACAATTTTGGACAAATAGGAGTTATCCTATGAAGCCATAATCGTAACAGTAATAATAAAATTAATCTCAAAACTACATTACATTAGAACCTAAAACACTGAGATAGACCAACTGATGTGTCCCATAGGCTTATATTTACTGTCAATATTTACAGAACGATAACATTTACTCTACAGGCTTTAGTGAATTCAACTCTTATTAACTCCGGGGAAATTAGTGCAATATACAAATTCACTCATGAACTAAGATATCAAAGTGCAAAGACTTAATGATATCTTCAAGTGCAAGAGAAATCAAAGAACTAAATATAACACTCAATAAGCTACTCACAAGGGAAAAACAAAAAATATACAAAACTGATGAATAGTAAATTGTAAACCTAAGGCAACAACAGTATTCATTAAGAAATGACAAGTGACTGCTGGACCAAACCACAGACCAAATGAATGAAATTATTTTAAAAATTTAGAGAGTTACTGAGCCCTGTCATATATTCACCTTCTTGGGGGTTAGTACATATAATTACAATCCAATACTTAGCTATTTCTGGGTAGTATGCTTATACTTATGTACTAAATACACCTGAAGTCGAAAATACTCAGATGTAGTCGGCTAAAAACATCAAATTAATGATGATAACAAAAACCCAGGGACCATTACGAAGAACATGTGAATGACGATACATAGGGATTAATTACCTTTGCGATTTACCACAGTGCAACTACTGTAACTTACCTGAATGCGATTTTACTTTACCACAGGTTAACTCGTGAAGTGGCAACACATATAAACCGCCAAAACAACGGCATCCGATATCAAACAAAGTTACGTTTCACAATGCTACCAACTTCTTCAGGATGAAACTCATGCATTCTAATTTACCCGCAATAAATATCGTAACCGGTAGACGTGCACTACTAACACACTCGCTAAAACATTGCCAACACTGAACTACCCTCGTACTAGAGAGTTGCCATATTGAAAATTCTGCCTTACCGAGAGAAAATAGTAGCGGCTCTCTCATTGGTGGACGGAAGCCAATTGGGGAACGTGTTATACTTTCTGTGTTATTGGCTCATGGCTCAGGAAGCCATTCCATTGGCTAATCAAACATCCCGCTCTTTTTAAAATGCTTGACCGCGAAAATGAATTTTCACATCTAATAATTTACAAAAAATCATAATTTGAGGTGTAAATATATTGGATAAGACATATTGCATGGTAAAACGTAAGCAAAATCAACAATCTCAGGAATGGAAGGATAGTGTCATGAATTGGATTAATTTGGCAATCTTTCCATGCTAAAAATGATTTACGTTCTATCAATGTTGTTAATTTTGGCTCCCAATGAAAACAAAATATCATTTCAATGAAAATTATTTTATTTTTAATTGAATTAATTTAATAATATAATAGATAATTTAATTTAATAATAGATAAGTAAAACCTATTTGAAATACTGCCACCAAGATGTTGCAACTGCTGCAGTTAAATGTTATTCTGGTCAGTTATTATCAATTATTATGAATTCATACACTTTCACACTTTTTATCTTTTCTCCAAGAACATGGAGAACATGCAACATAGGCGGCATCCAGAATCGAATCTGGGCCCTCCGGTCAGTAGTCCAGTGCTCTACTCACTGTATTACCACGTCTTTTTGCTTGAGAGAGGCATGAAAAGGAAAATGGCTCTTTTTATAATACCTTCAATGGAAGAGTAACAAAATATAACGACAGTACAACGGAAAGACAACGATGGAAACGTCTTTCTTCCTAAGAGTGCTGGGAAGTGATATCCTCCACAATCCCAAAAGTCCACTACCGACCCTAGTGAAGAGTTAGTTCAATGTTCCCGAGCAGAAGATTAGCACGCGGACGTGGAATACCATATACGCAACGAAGACTGAAAATAGCTCGCTTAAAAGATAAGGCTCCCTTAGGCGAACTTACATTAAAACCAAATCTCCTCTCCCTAACCCTTAAGGCACTGAACAGAAAGTATGAGGCTGGAGGATTATGTGACCTTTTGTGCGAGTGTGTGTGCGTTGTGCACGGTGTGACTTAAGCTAGCACTGTGAGCCGCGGTGGTTGGAAGAGAGAGAAACGTGTGGATTAAAGAGAGGATGGGAAGGAAACTTACGTAGGGAAGAGATTGCTCATGCAGATACGAGGAAGGAAGGGTAGAACGACGCTCAAGAGTGATGGCCATCCTTGTAGTCACTCGCTAGTTTCGCCGTGTTATGGGTGCCATGGATATGTGTGTAAAGAGGATTCACGGATGTGGTGCATGTCATGCAACGAACCGGTCGGGGGAACTGAAGAGGGTGGGAGGTTTTGTGGACCTGAAAGTACCACGGTGGCACTGTGGGGTGGCGAGAGTCGCGCTGTAGCAGACTTTGCGGAAGAACCTTCCCGTATTCAGGTCGTTGGACTAATTCGACGGTCACGAAAGGAAGTGGTTGTTGTGGAAAAAATTACTGCAAACATTTCACTGATGCTTTATGCAGAGTAAGGAGGAGACATGTTGAATGCCTCGCTGTTTTGCCTCGAGATAATGATATCTGTGGAGGAGTTTACGGTCGGCCGGATTTGGCCCAACCAATCAAAAATAGGAAGCCCTTATTTTCTCGGGATTTTACAAAACTAGAGACAATGCGGGTGGGGAAACAGACGTTGGAACGCTTTATCGGCTAAAGGAAGAGAGGTTTCAGAAATTCTTCAACGTTTTTTTTCTCAGACGGACATGTATTTAACCTACTTACGCCAACTATGTACCTCCCCTTTGCGATGTAAATGGATCAAAAGTTTATTTTCTCTTGCAATGAAACTACTAAGATACCTTCAGATCCGGAAAAATGCATAAATGGTTAATCCACTCGAAATATACTAAGAACTGTTAATATCGTTTTAAACAGCCGGGAAACTTGGAAGATTCAAGCACTTTTGTGTTCGCAAGTACGGGGACATAACTTACTTTTTTCAAATGCAAAATACTTTCAAAAAAGGAGGTTATGTTGCCGCACCCTGTATTTGGATAAAATAAAATGGACGTCAACGAAAGCCACTGATGAAGTTACAGGCATGGTAAGATAGGCAGCTGTTGGTAGAAATTCGAAGATGGCAGGACAAGTGGATGCAGGAGGCTATGAGATCCTGGAAACGGTGATTGAGGGGAGAATGTTGGGAAAGTGAAGCAAAGAGTTTAAAATATTAGATATTTTGAATGGAATCAACTGGGGGTAGAAAGTATCCAGAGCTCTAGAATTATTTACTGCATATTTCAAGTATAGGGCCTCAGAATGTTTTGCGTTTTACGACTTACAAATAAAATTGTGGGTAGTACCAGAGTTCATCAAAAACCTAGCCTAGACCACTGCTAATGACATGTATTCGGAGCAAGTTGCTAGGGGTACCAATAATTATACATGAATAATTCGTAAGATCAAGTTTCTTTTGAATGCTTCTGTACATGCATACTTAACCGCTGTTTTATGGCGTGTGGATTTTGTTACGGTATCATGCCAAGGATATTCGAGTTTCTCAAATGATGCTGGATTGAAATCTTAATACAATTTAGGAACAATGAAATTCTAAAACTACGCAAAAATAAGTGATTCACAAAAATGGATATACAATGGAATTAGTTGATTTGATTGCGTTTAAAATGGTGTAGTTCGAATTAACAGGGTTAATAGCTGAAAAAAGATGTGTATGATGTAATTATACTTTCAATATTTTTGGCTATAATCACATGACTTATAGTACATCTACTCTTTTTTGCATTGCGTGAATTTCATGAAAAAACGCCACAATCTTGAAATATACATTTTTACAGCGCCCACAAAAACAGCTGATGTTATCTGTTCATTGCGTGCAATTTGAGCAACCTAATTCTACCGAGAAAAGGATATACAGGTTTCATTCATTGGTAAAATGATAGTCTTAATATCGTTTTTTGGAAAGTGTCTGATTGATCTTACGTCTCGGACACGGCCAGGTTTAATCGTCGAATGAGCTAAAATGTACTTTTCGGAATCCAAGTGACTTCGATTATACCAACCAATTCGTTCGGACTGAACTAGGAGCCATTGCAAAGAGTACACTTTGTGTTTCCTGTTCGCACCCAGCATAATATACTGAAATAATAATTGATTTAATTCTAGAATGATTTTTTATAAGCTGATTTCAGTCTCTGCAAACAATATTTCTGATGGTTTTAAGGGTTTATACACGAGTTGATTTCCAAGTTGAGACGACGTGGTATTCAATACGATAAAAATTGATCAATTATTTGTTCTATTCTGTATGCAATGACCTATTGTATAATTGCTGCAATGGTGGGAAATATTTCACATTCTGAGTTCGAAAACTCATTGCGACGTTCAGAATTATTTTGGAGTGAATCACTATGCAACTAGCTGCCGACCTATGTTTCATGCTTCATTTTTTCAAGCACGTGAAATTGAACATTCAAATTACTGGATCTATAAGTGGGGAATAATTATTTATATAACTTCTAAGAGCCTTGCGTTCTTAGGATGAGACTAGAATGCCATGCAAATATGAAGATATTTAAATAATTACTACTATCGATATATATATATATATATACATATGTATATATATATATATATATATATATATATATATATATATCGTGAAATATTATAATTTACAGCAAGGTTCTAATTTACCGCGAAAAAGGTAAATTAATTTTAAAGAGGCATTTTTGTAACAAGGATAGTATGAAGACATGAAATACAAGATAACATGTTGGGATACCATAAACAAAACCTAGAATTCACAAACTGTAACGATATTGATAGTAAATTTGTTTTAGATTCTTTGTGGTTACGAAACAACTGTAAATTGTCTTAGTCTTAAAAAGTATTAGTCTTAGTCCATTAGTCTTAAAAATCGGAATATCGATTCATTTTATGCATTTCTCTGAAAATTAAACTTAAGCGTTGAATGTTAAAGAAGAACTGATATACACACCTTTTTGGTGGCTCGCAGGGTACTTACGTAGATGTAGATGTAGATATACGAAGATAAACGAAGTGACTTCGTTTATCTGAGTCCCCCTAGTCATTATCCGTTAGTGTCGTGGTGGAGTGCAGCTTGTTTGTTTCAAAATGCTCGCCAGTGCTTGAGTGTTTCTTGATAACAATGAAAATATTGATTTTTGGAGTTTTTTCTTTTACGAATATAGAGGTACAATTTTACATATGTGGAAATAATTATTGAGAGCTAAACAATTGAGTTAAGAAGATACTGACTCCGTCATTAAAACCAAGTCGTTTTTATTGCAAGCATAACATCTGCGACGCCAATAATTACCCGCCGTAACCTTGTATGATAATGATAATATATTCGTCTGAAACACGCACTCATCGTAACTAATTTGTGAAATTTCTGCCACTAGGCTTACAAGCTGGATTATCGATTTATGTTATTATTTTCTCCGAAAGCTGACATTTAGCATCGAATGTTGAAGTGGCACTGATAATTCTTCGTTTATCTCAACTATCCTATTCATTATCTGAAAGTGACACTCGACTGCGGTTTGCTCGTTTCAAAATGCTCAACAGCGCTCGAGTGTTTCTTGATAACAACGTAAATATTGATTTTTTATATAAAATGTGGTAAAGTTAGAGTAAACTCTTTATAAAGGAAATTATTCATACCTGCCTTAAAGGAGTATCTGAGAAGAAATAAAATATGCTGAGGTGAATAAGTTAGGGAATAGGTTAGGAATAGGAATTAGTTAGGATTTAATCACATTATTAAAATATTCAAGCATTCAAAATTCTAGTCACTCTAGACATAAAATCTGCATCGCCAATGATTAAATCTTACCGTCTTCAACCTTGCCCTTGCCTAAAAGTCAACTAAATAATAAGCAACCCAAATTCAGTTAACAGTATTCCTGAATACCAGGACTGGATAGAGTTTTATTCGGTTAATTCAAACGAAAGCTGCCTTAATGTTCAATTCGTGACATTAGTAAACATAAAAAATTATAGAAACTAAAACCTAATCCCTTTTAATTAGCCTCTTGGAATAAGCTCCTAAAGAAATGTGTAAATATATTTAGCATGCACAATATTTGCGGTCATAAGATAGGCAAGGGTCCGTGAAGCTCAAAAATAATAAAAAACTATTCAGTATCCATCGCAAGATGCAAGCAATAGCAAGAATGATAATTTAAAATTATGAATTACAACTGGAACTGAAAGAAATAAAAATTCAAATGCCACTTCGTGGGCACTGATAATAGTTTCTACCGCTACGGAATCCTGCTTCCCATTATTATTTCTCCCTTCCCGCTTGCCCAGAGAGCTTCGTTTTGGTCGCGTCAAGCGAAGCGGGCGCCCCGCGATCCTCTCTTTGCCTCCCTCGATTGCAGTCCGCAGCCGGAGGAGAACGCGAAAGAGGGTGAGCGAGGTGGGAAGTGGCGGGGGGCGGCGCACGGCATGCCGGGCGGCTGGCTCTGCGGTCGGCTGGGGGACTGGAGGGGAGACTTGTCCGGCGGTAGGTCAGGTGCGAGATAAGGGTGGAGTGCACATGCGTGACTAAGACGATTAGTCGCTCATCCAGGGGGGCAGCACACTCGGCAGAGGCAGGGGGGTGAGCGACGGTGGAAGGGGGACGATCGTCAGGAGTCATCAATGGTGTACTTCTCACGAACCTCTTAGCCCTCTGCAATCTCCCGTCCCTCTCCCTACCTAACCCCCGCCCAGTAGCCATCCCAATCCCTCTGCAGATTCTAGCACATTCTCCATCCATTCGGGTAACACCAATTAACTACATTAGCTTTCCCTGTTATTTTTTTTCCTTTCGCACTTCGATTGAGTAGTGCAAATACCTTAATTATGCAGTTGATATTGGTTCTAGGGCCAAAGTAGCTCAAGAGTCTCGCCGAATTCGTTAACAGGTATATTCAGGGGTGATTTCTCTGTGGTGGAGAGACATGGACAATAGTATTCACAAATGTGGTGTCAAAGAAGCATAATGATGATCAAATGAGCGCATCGAATATCTAATCAGACTAAAATTATCTATCTGCGATCTAAAGTGAATAGATTCTTTTAATGATGGGAAAAGAAATGCCTGAAAATGAAAAGCAGAAGGAATAATCTTACCGGACACACATTGAGACACCACAGCCTGATGAAGACCGATATCGAGAGAAGGATAAAATGCAGGAAATTCGGAGGAAGACCCCGGATGATAAATATGGAAGAAAATGTGATAGATGTCAAAAAGTAAGCGATGGACAGTGGCATTTGGACGGTTAGTGGGTTAGTGCTAGACAAGAATAAGTACAAGTTAACATGAAGAGGTAGACGAACGGATTGTATCAAACGAACCTTAGGATTAAAGACCATGGATGACAATCTCGAACGCAAACGGTTTACTCATAAACAAAGAATTACCGACTCAAATCTAATTCATCAAAAACAATGACAATTGTAATGGAAATACATTAAATGCCAATAATCTAATGTATGTACCATCATGTTCCCAAAATTCTTGGTCAAAATATCCCCAATAGAGAGTTAAATATTGGAAATGGGTCATTTTTCCGATAAAATATCGTGGTCTGAATATATTGAATCCACGTTAAATAAAGTACATGTATCATTGTGCGAACTAAAATGCTTCCGCAGTATCATACCGATAGCTTTATGAAAAAAACTGTTGCAAGTGCTACTGCTTCTTTACTTAAGGCTGGGCTTTACTGGATCAAGCGTCATGAACTGTTTGCAGAACTAATGCTAAAACAGAATATTTTACAGTTTTGTTTTTAATGCCGAAAGGTAACAGTTCAGTTCCCCAATCCATCCGCAGCTTGTTAAATACGTGCAGAAATAACGCTACTAAATAATGATTCTGGAAGAAATGTTTCCATGGGTGAGTACCGTATGTTGACATCACTATTGCTGTTTACATAATCTATACTATATATTTACAAATATACCGTATTACCCATATTCGTATTTACCCATAGCTGAGACCTTGATGTTCTAAAACTTTTACCGCTTATTCATGGTTTATGGAATGTATGTCCTCTCACGAGATAAAAGTGATTCTATTCTACTTAACCACGGGGTCATGCATTATTCTGTTTTCCATCAATCTACGCATATACCTTCGATCAACCTGATATCTCTTATCTCCCCTTAGAGGGATATTTTCGCAATATTAGTTTCTTATTTAGCATAGATGTCTTGATGATCTGCTCGGAAAAGTGACATATGCCACTCATACTAAGGATCTTTTTCAGGATTTTCTGAACTTTTATCCAGAAAATTCATTTCATCAGTGCGTTAAAAAAATGTGTTAAAAAAATGAAAGCAAAATGGTCCGCAGAATCGGAAAGTGAATAGTGACTAGAGTCGACAAATGACATTTTGCAACAATCAAGTCTTTTCTCGCTTGATAAAACAACCAAAACTATGGTTGAGCGAACATCGGACCACTGAGGAATGTACGTGATACATGCAGTATAGCTCCTGCAAAGAAAAAAGAAATGTGTTTTTAAAACAATACTCTCTTTAGCGGAACAGTTGGTACATTTGTAAATTGAAGGGAAAATATTCATGCCTCGTCAACGTCATGAAGAAAAATTTTTTATGATGTTAAAATCTTTAATGAGACCGATTCGTTGTAAATACTTGCGTAGCTTCATTTTGTTTCAAATTAAAACCCAAGGCTGTACAAATGTACCCATCAGTTCGAGGAGAATTAATTTCCCTAACGTGACCAATTTTGCCCGGCGTCTTTTTCAAATCCCTTAGTAACATAAGTAATGATAAAATCACCAGAAGTTTTAAGAGCAATTAATCTTTTAGTTTTGGATTATTAATTAAGATTTCCCTTGGTTAAGCTCTTGGCTTTACGCTAAAATGTAAATAACTTGACTTTTTTATCCCTAGTTTTATGCCTTAGTTCCCTAGACTATGCTATCCCATCTCTAAGCTTTTATTTTTCTCTCTACTGAATGACGTAACAGAAAACTTTAGTATAAAATACAATTCTTATACGCAATATAACTCTATCAATCACCGTCTTATGATTTGGGGCTCTCTAATATAGAAAAACCATTTCTCTGAAAACGTTAATTTCATCAACAGCATCTCAGTTCAACAGCAGGACCTGGCAGGCACCGTCCAGATGTAAAAGATGACTGTCACAAAGAGAAAATGCATAAACATTATCTATCTTTACAATAACAGTCCCCTTAACGTTTCCTCGATCTCAATTCACTCCTCATCCTTCGCAAGCTAACCTAATGAAAAATCCTACCCTAGGTCCACTATTTTCTGCCGTCTTACTGTTTTCCTCTTCGTCGTGCCCAACCCCCTTTTTCACAACCCTCTCCCACTCACTCCAACCGAATGCATAATGCGATCACCACTCCTCGGACCCAAATTTTCCCTTTCTAATTCCCCCTTCGTCCTCCTTGCCACATTCCCGTTCCATCTCCCAATCCTCCAACCTATCCGATCGGCATCTCCTTCTATTCCTCTCCCCTGCTCTACCCCATTCCCCAGCATCCAACCTCAGAAAAGGCTTTTTTTAATTCAGCAACCCCCTCGTTCATCGACCCCTCTCGCCTCATCCTCCCTGGATTGGAAACCAACTTCCATTAAATGCAAATTTCCGCGTCATCTTGTCTCGAATCTAGACATTCTAATCACTGGCGAGGGGAAGAGAGAGTGAACAGAGTGAGGGGAGAGAGAAGAGGAATAGAAGGGAGACAGTGGGTGATGAGAGAGTGAGAAGGTGAAGATAGTGGCGAATACATGGGCCTTCGTTGGTTGTGCGGAGTACAGAGTTATTTTTTTAAACCCGATTCTATGCGGAGGACGGAGGGCGAACTCTGGACGCTCAGAACATGCGGGTGCGAGGGAGATATGAGTGATGGATGAAAGTACTTATCCGTGCCCCAAACGTGAAATTTTCGCCAGCCATGAAGCGAGGGACGCACTAAACTTAACGCGAGAACTCAGGGATAGCCGTGTGCTGCTGAGCCAACGACGCGGAGGGAAGCGGCTAGTGTTTTCAATTACGTATAGGGAGAGAGAGAGAGAGCGGCGGAGGGAAGGGACATCAAACCTTAATTTATGGATGCCTCCCAGGGGTGGGAGTTATGGATTTTCAATGGTCTTCCCTTCGGTCCCTGTCTCTCCTCCTACCTGACTGTACGAAAGCGTACGCGAGCGTTGAAACGGAGGGGAATCTTAGAAATTGGAAATACGTATGTACGTATTCCGCAAGGACGTGGAGGATGTGGGCCTACATTCTGTGCTTTCTCTCGCTGAAAACAAATTCGAGTTCTTGGGATTGTATGAGAAATATGCCAGAACAAGATATAAGCATTAGAAAATCTCTTTCGAGTTCGAAATGAAAGAGTACGACAGATTAAATGAAAATAATTACAATATGTCAATATATGAAAGGTATACTTTGGGTATACACTTTAATAGAACATATTTTATAAATATATTCCATACATAAATGACCCATAAATACTTTCTCTTGTGGGTTCTGCTTATCTCAGGTAAAATGCTTTTAAGATTGTACGTGTATTGATTGCTTCGAGTTGAATAATATTTGGACAAAAGAGTATCATGCCAAGTATCCGTAATACTTATGTGTGAGTAAAGCGAATTATTCTCGCAGAAAGCTTCTCTGTAATTCAAAATTATTGTTCCTAATTAACGAGTGTAGGAACATTGCTGTTCGATGTTTGTATTGAAAACAACGTTGCGTTTTTCGTTATTGCGCCAACTCTCTTGCCTCTTAGGCGTGTAATCCATGAATAGATATTAGTCCACCACGAAATCAGAAATATGAGGCCACTTTGAGATGCATTAGCCTCCAAACGCTTGCCCTGAAACATGGTTGCTATGGCGTATTAGGCAACTACACTAAATATTGGCAACTCTGCGTATTTCAATTATTAAATATTTTGCTTCTTCACGATGAGACATGGACATTTAAGAAGCACTCCAAGAAAATTAGTAATTAAATACAACAAGTAAATTCAGAAATAAATCGCGAGAGTTTGAAAATGGTGCTAGAATGCAATGGTGCTAGTACGTACATTGGGTATATGCCCTTGTTTGGAATATGTTGTCACGAATATAGCATGATTGCAAAAACCCTATTATTTTGGTTGGTTTTGCAGATAATGTCAAACAAAGGTAATGAAAGTTTTTTTACTAAAACTAGTCAAAAAGTAATAACTAATATTTTGTTCAAATACAAAATGTTTAAGACTAACGTCATATTTACCATACCCAGAGTTAGATTGGACTGGGTAAATATAATATTATCAATGGCAATAATATAAATAATTATATTACGCTAGATTATATTACCTTAAAATGAATGATTCATAATGATATTTAGCATTGCTTCAAAAATAAAACGAAAGCTCTTAGTTGCAATTGAATCACATTATTTTATTAGGTCCGCTGATTTTAAAAATCTTAAGTACGCAATTGGCTGATGAAAGAAGCTTTGCGACTGCGGATTACCATCCGTACGAAAGTAATGGCTATAACTACAGCAAAACTCACAACTTAAAAGGCTTTCGGCTAAGCAACGAACAATTAATTTATGTTCCAGCTGTTCAATAATGTCCGCGCATTCAGATATATATGCATGTAAACTGAGAATGGCTTTTGAATAAATCACCAAATAAAACAGGAAACCTATAAATTGGAGATTGTCATAAAATCTGCCATTCACACGTGTTCAATATATATAAGAAAAAGAAATGATGATCAAGAAGCAAAAGTTCTTCAAATATCTTCAAAATATAAATGTGAATTGATAAATTTATATGAATTTAGCACAAACGAACAAAGATAAAAAACACTGAAACACAAAAAAAGAAAAGAAACTCACTAGGTTTCAAACTTTAGGTGGTACATGGCACCTTTCTCAAGGAAGAGAAGGGACGGACAGGCTAGCGTAGACTACCGAAAATTCGAAGCTAGTGAGTTTTTTTCCTTTTTTTGTGTGTTTCTGTCTTTTTCCACTAGTGCTAACCTCATATACATTGTTATTCATGTTTCAAACACGAAATCCCGCCATACGGCGAACAAAGCGTAAATGTAAAAATATTTCCTTATCCGGAATACCGGATAAGGAAATATTTTTACATTTGTGATCTGCTCAAATCCGCCTTCCCCACCTTTCCTGTGTTGGTCTTTTATGTGTTTTCCTATCCCCTTTCCTTATATATTTATTTCTATGTGTGAAATAATATATACATACACACATATATATATATATATATATATATATATATATATATATATATATATATATATATATATATATATACATATATATATATATACACGAGATAGATACCCTCGTATTTATAAAATATATTATATTAAAATAGTAAAGATACTCGTATTTAAGGTGGCAGACATTTAATTAAATAGCGGGAATACATGACTAGAGAAAGTGGAAATTTCAAGTATTTTAAATGCATTATGAAGATCAAATGACAGATTGATTGTAAAAATGATAGTCTGGTCGAAACCTTTATCGGAAAAAGAGAGGCTTTTGATTACACTATACTTTCTTTCACTAATCCGCATAATTAAATCCCTTTAAAAAGTAACCCTTGAGAACTGTATACTATGTAACTAGATGGAGCAACAGAAATAAAAAGCTAACACATCGGCGATATAAATTAAGTGTGCATTAATCAATACTAAATTGAGAAGGAGTCTCGTAAAATGCCTTTGCGTGCATATATATAATATGTGTGGGTATAAATATATAGCCTAAAATAATGAGACTGACTAATAAAACCTTAAATCTCAAATGTTACCTTATTTTTATTGTATAATAAAACTTCATGGTAATGCAAAATGCTCAATTTTTCAGCTCAATACATGATACTAAGTTTTAAACGGTAAGCATATCGCAAACTTCGAATTCTCTTTTAGTCTTCTCCATTAACTCCTCTTCCTTACTCTTCCCATTTCTCCTGTAACTCTTGCATTTTTAATTTACCTTCACATACTGAATTTATGGCCACCGAATGGGCTTTTAGCGTTTATACCTTACGTATAACACCTCTTCCAGAAAGGTAATACTTTTAAGAGCAAAAGCCCAAACATTTTCGGCTGGTAAAAATTACCTGGTGAGGTTCGATAGTTTTATGTTGCATTTCATTATTAAAGAAGCAATGGTTTCTCCATTTTGTAGTCATTTTGGACAATAAGAAAATATCAAAGTGATTAAAGAGTGGCAGGTTAATTATTTATTATATATTACTTATTAAGAGTCACCTATAGGTTAAGGCCATTTTTTTATGGATCCAATATGTACGGTCTGCTACGTTAAAAGCAACACTTAACACTAAAAAATATTGATAGTCAAAAACCTCCAATAACATTAGCTATTTTTAAAATTCAAATCATTCCTCTATATCTACATTTACACTATACCCAGAAAACCGTCGCACCAGCCACATATCCAATAACAATTTTGTTTGTTTAACCAGAAAACTCAGGTATCCCATATTTTTTGTAAAGTCTAAGTGTTGTCTGTTCTCTTCGAGGATTGAGAGTCTCCCAGCCTAATTCCTTCAGAAAATCCGTGACGCTTATTTGCTAATCGTAGCAATCTTTAACAAACCTAGTGGATTTTCTCTGAACCTTATGTGAGTTTTTCATTGAATTTATCTAGCATTGATGGCAGGTACTTGGCGCATATTATAAGTGTGGGCTAACTGAATTGAAGTAACACCTTTCTATTGCTTTTTTATCAAATAATTCTGATAACTGTCTAATGAAACTTAGGCTATTTAAGGTTGACCTGCATGTATTCTAATGCGTGTTGTACCCCAGGAAAGGTTTGATTTCAGCGTAACACCCAAATATTTGACCTCTTCTGGAATGCTTCACTCGATCCTATCTATTTTATAACTTTCGTCTGGTTCATTTTTTCTTCCAAAATTTCAGTACTGTACATTATTTTATATTTATTTCTAACTTTTTCACACAAATCCGATTTCCGATCTAAATTGTTACATTCCAGCCTCCCTTCATTCCAACCAACATACCCATCGTTTTCCTTTTTCTAACTCCTCCATCTAACTTTCTACGAATTCTCTGCCACAGTGTTCAACAGTTCATTGCCACAAAAATGTTCAAATTTCTTGCAATAGCCTTCAAAATTCTCCCAATACACCATAAACTTCTCTGTTTGTATTTCGTTCCGCCAATTTTACTGTTTCCATTATTTACCACACCCAAAACTCAAAAGCCTTCATTCGACACATTTCCGCTTTCCTCTCGTTTTTTTTTCTTAAAGAAATTCTTCTTTAAAGCCCTCACTAGTTTGATCCCCTACCTCTATAACACTTAATAAAATGTTGAACTGTTCTACCCGCTCTCAATTATTCCCCCTTTAATCTTTATCTTAAATGAGATATTTCGCTTCGTTACCTTCGTTTTTTCTCATTGATCATTATCCAAAAATATCACTCTGATTTTGCTATTCGATAAGCAGTAAGCGCAATCCCTAGGTTAACTGACTAACCAATCCTTGTTCATCTGCGTATCTAACTGGTTTGATGTTCCCCACCCAGTTCCAGTCTGTTCAACTGGAGACGCACAAGTTGTGGCAAAAACACCTAAACCTCCGACCTATTCCTATCTTGCGCAATGGATGCCTAAATTCTCCCCAATGTATGATCTTAAACACCTTCTCGAAAACCAGCAAACAAAGGAATACAACTTTTCTGCGTTGCAAAGTACTTTCTATAAGTTACCTCATCACAGCTATGGCATGGCGCGTTTCCCTAATCTGATTACAGCTAGACTGATCTTAAATATGACCATTCCGATTAGGTAATGGGAAGATTGTTAAATTCAATACAATGAATATTTTCAAGTCCAACTTTATCAAAGAATCGTCACTTTCCATAATAGTTGCATGCGTTTTGAATTTATGTCCACAAGGAGTTGTAAAAAGGCGAATCGGCATCGGTAGTAGTATCCGAATGCATTATCATCATTGATACATTCTGATAATTAAGTAATAAGGTCATGACACTGAAATTTTAATAAATTTCCAGTTAATCAATGTTTAATACATATGTGCATAACATGATAATTTCAGAAAGGTCAACCAATCGCATAGAAAAAAAGGATCTGAAATACCCCTAAGGAAAACAATGACTGCAATGCTATTGTAAATATATATTTTCCAGGGGTACTTTATCGCTTGATGACGTTCATTCAAATTAGAATAACACTCACTTGAAGTTACACAAATAAGCTATTTTCAATTTTTAATGGAAATTCAATAGATGACGCGAACGAAAGGCTTTCTGAAATGAATAATGAAGCGATAGTCACGATTGCACCATCGGAATACAGGTGAATACCATCTCTGATCTGCAAAAATGCATTTTGGTAACAACAGTTTTACTAAAGTTATGTCGGCCTGTTAATATAATATGTATGTTATGACATTTGAAAACCCGTTATGAGTTGTGCTGTCCATGCCTTGAATAAACCATATAAGATCTAATTACAAATCATATCCCCAAATATTACAGACTATGCGATAAAAAAATGAATTTAGTGTGTCCAGGTTTTCCTTGTTTCAGGGTGTTGTATTTAAATAAGGCAAGTCTTTCCTTTTGATTTTGAAAAATTTGCATTGCTTTCTCATAAATATTGTTGACAATTAGTTGTGGGTATTATGTTGAAATCATATTCCATTATGTTTTTTATATGAGATTTTTTCAAGATGTTCACGACAAGTTTTAACTCATTTTTCCGCTAGCATTCACATGGATTATCTCGTCTTTCCAGTGTTTTCATGAATATTTTTTTCCTTTGCTTACCATTTAAACACCTTTTTCCTCTCCCTTATCCCTTACGCCCCTCAACTGGCTCTTGCATCCCCTGCCACACATCTTTTTGATGAATCACGGGACACTTATGTAGACAAATGTGATTACTTCATACGGGGTTAAATACTTGGCGAGGGATATGTTGTTTTTTTGTTATTTACATGAATCAATAATTTCCCAGTATTATCGTTCGTAAATTAAGAAAGATTAGGGCTAGATTATTTTAGAATAGTAGGAAAGAAGGTGGAACCATATTTTGTGATAAAATATGAAGAAAGCTCATTGATAATCAACGAATTTGAATTTAAAAAAACGGTGGAAGATTTTCACAATAAAATCGGAAATAATATTTTCAACAAAGCATTACTGTTTAAAGGTTAGAAAGTTAAAGTATTACCGGAAACACGTCTTATTTTGTGGAGAAATTCTATAGAAATAAATATTTATTTAGCCCGGAGAGAGAAATGTTATATTTAAGCTAGGATTTTTTCTGTCACCCCTGCAAAGAACAAGTGACGCGTTTTAATGGCTTAAAAGGTTTAAAGGATGAATTCATGCAGAAAAATTAAAAATCATGAAAATATAGTTCCCATAAAAATTACAAATTTATTTGTAAAATAAAACCTCAATAAAACGGCTATATTAAATTACCCGCTCCTGGATTTTCAGACATTTTTCATTAACGTAGTAATTTTTACAGAAATTACGAGATGCATGAAATAAAAATCACTTTTGAGCGATTAATTCGTACAATGAATGAACTCGGGAATAAAATTGGTAAACATTTAATGGTTGAGATTTATTAAAATTATGAACAGAAAAATAGATATTATAAAAAGTTTAAATCGTAGAATCCCAAACTCTGTCTTTAAATTCAGTAAAATTTCTTACAGGGGATAGATGATTATGTTTTTTCCACCAGAAATAAGATCTTGCCAGATATCAACGATAATGATTTTTGTAGAAATCAGGTCCGATTTTGAGCGAAGAAATGTTGAAAGACTGAAAGACTTATTACTGGAAATTCTGTAGCTTTAGAGCTAACAATTTACGGTTTTTAATTATTTCTTTACTTACACCTCTCAATAATCCCTTCCACCCAACCCTTGGAATCAACATGTTCCGGGGACTAATGTGCAAAATATCTTTACTTCAAGAAAAGAAAAAAAATTTCTTCAAACCGAGAATGTTCACCTCCTCCACCAATAATTTCCTCTAAAAGTGGGCAAACAGGAAATATCCAAGGTGAGTGAAGAATTAATTCCTTCAGACCCAGTATGTTCTTAAAAATTAACAATTAATTTTCCCACTGGTAGTCATGCGCATATGAAACGTGAAACCCTTACTGCTGAGGTGATTTCGCCTCTTCTTCTCTACTACACAAATTAGTCTGGTAGTTCAACCGTTTTTTCAATAGCTCACGGGGTCATCGTTGAAAATTAAAGGTCTCGAACGAAATGTACTTTATCCGTGCCTTTTTACACAAAGGTCAGACACTTGGCTCAATGCGTTCTTTAAACTCCTAGTCTACAACCCTTCGGGGAGCCATTGCGACTCACGACTCCCCCTTCGGGACACACCGGAAAATGTGACCGTAAAAAAATGGCACTTAACCACACCCGCTCTCACTTCATCCCCCACCCCCAATCTTCCGCACTCGTGCGCCACGTTCACTTTTATTTTTTTGCGACATCAATTCGCTGACCGCCCCCTTATCCATCACCACTCGGGTCTCGGTCAGCGTTTCTTTCGTTTCCGAGCGGGAGAATATACATATAAAAAAGAGAGAGCGGTCGCTTTGTGAAGCCAACCAGGCCGGGGTCACGCCAAGTTTGCGCCTTCCAACCCCCGCTCTCCCGCTGAGTTCTCCTCCTTCCCCGGTGCTCTCTTCCTCCTCCGCCCTAATGCCAATCTCGACTCTTACGCCCTTAGTCTCTCCTCACTAAATTAGGAGCGTGTGACTTAGCGGTTTTTCAAAAAACCTGAGCCATTTTCAAGCGATGTCTCCTAGTCGATGTTAACTCTTTGAAAACGTTGTCCATATCCACATAGTCGATATCCCTTATCGAAAATAAACCCATTGGCCAACGTGTAATGAAAATGTCAAAACATTACATTAGGCAACACTCATAGTGGCGCTGTCAGGAGTAGTTCTGGAAAAGCTCTAAAGGGGGCACCCTTTCCTTTGTGAACAAAAATAATTTTACCTTTTCTTCTGCAAATCAAGATGAAAATCATGTTCTCAATGAATTCTACTGTATGAACAAATGCTCGGGAGATAAAATGTACTCAAAATTAGTGTCAGGCATATCAAAATATAATAAAAAAACCATAAACACAGTAATCAACCCGAAGGTCGGTTTAGTAGGTGATGGTAGAGCTCACCCGTGTACCAAGCCCGACGGCGTGTGAATATTCACACATCAGGGTAGGGGGGCCAGTTCCTTTCCCTGTGCCGGTTATGGTGTCACAGGAAGGCCTGGTACCCGAAAAATCAACTAGCTTGGGTGGAGCTGCAGGTGCCCAAAGTGCCTTGCCCGGGAATCGAACCCGGGACCCTCCGGTCAGAAGTCCAACGCTCTACCCGCTAGACCACCGCGACCCTCAAAATATTAATTAAAAATATATTAAAGTCAAAGAAATACCATGGAGGGAGCATGACTCCGCTCTTGGATTTCCGCTGAGAGGGTTGGAGTCCAGCGTGCAGAACGTTCAGGAAATAAGCGTAGAGTCACGGGTTCAAATATTGGCAAGAGCTCTGAAAACTTTCAGTTCCACCCGAGCTGTGTGATTCTAGAGTGACTCTTGCTCTGTGAGAAACCGAATTCTTGGACGGTGAAGGAAACTGGCCTCCATACATGCATCAATTTCGCAAGACTTAGTGCTAAATTCGAGGTGAGACCTTCTCAGATCAAGACCAACCTCAAGGTTGATTTCTCTCGTAATTCACATCTCACTGCGTTGTTAATACTCGTACGCCACACGAAGCTACACCCCCTCCCCTCCGATATCGCCAGCGATTTCCTGGGTCCCTATTACAACTTCTTAATTTTTTTCCCTCTTAGAACTCTCACATTCCTCACCTCAACCGAACCCACCCACTCACTCTCCTCAACCCAATTTTCTTTGTCTCATTCCTTCCCTCTTTGGCCTACGTCGCAGTTCTGTGATCGAGGGATAAAGGCAGAAGGAAAAGAACAAGGGATGACGACAGAAGGACAAGAGAGGTAAATGAAAAAGCAATTAAAGTGATAACTTCACTCAAAATATTAGTTTATGTAATCTATTGCAGCCTAATGTAGGGGTTGCTTTAGAACATTACATTTTACCCTTCGACTTTCATTCATGCTCGCTAAGAGACTTTTTGCTGCTGTAGTGCTTTCTTTAGCGGAGATTGTCGGATTAGCGGGAGCAGGCTAAGTACCAAACACACACTTATCATTAATTATTTGCTCATATGTTGCTGTTAATTGCAAAAATGTGGTGGGACAAAATCTTAATTTTGGACTTCAAAATGTATGGAAAAGGGCTGAATCAATCAATAGCTACATGCATTATACAAGGCAAATAGCACTGAGAATGGCAAAGTAAAAAAGATAAATTAAAATTTTGAGATAGAGGGATGGAGAGAAGATGGATGATTTGGGAATTCATAGACAGTGGGAGATAAAGTCCATCCCGATCAAGGTGAATGGTTTTACACTCTGAAATTGTTGCATTGCAACTGGAATTGAACTCTACTGTGATAGATTATGACCCAACTATTTTCATATCTATTGGACTGGACGTTAATCACCGAAAAATGATAACGTCCAGTGTCTTGTATTATTCATAATTTCACACAAATTTTTTCCATGATTAACCCTTCAATGCCGGCGAGGGCGGATGTTCTAAGATTCAATTGTTTAGAAATTAGTCGTTAGTGACACCATATCTTAGCAAATGGAGTAATTGGTGGTTTAAACAAGCAACGAGCAAGCATGAAAATGGAGGATCGTGAAGAGGAGGAAGGGAGAACAGACACCCATGATTGACATACTTTTCCTTAGTTAACCAAAAAGCTTGTAGGGGAAAAATATCTGTGCTTCCATTTTACTGAACTGCTACACATGCTATCCTTAAAGTCACTTGGAACTTCTAGCATTCCCGAGACCGCAGGTTTGGAAGCCCATCACAGCTTTATAAAATCAAACCCTTCCATAATTAACAACGGAAATATGGCAAAATTTCTAGTTACATTCAAAATGTTAATGTTATGATCTGATTTCATAAAACTGGTTGCACTGCTTTAGTTATGGTATCATGGTGTACAGAGAAAATTGTCCAGGAGTCCTTGAATACTGAGGAGGAACCTCGAGGCTTAACTCAAATAATATGGATGACATCGACTTTTCTCTCCTCAAAGAATTGCTAATGTAATAAAATTACTCAGATATCAAGCAAAATTTCAAGAACACTTATTAAGTAAGCCCACTGACAACCAAAATAAGTTATTTGATCATTCGGGTTATTTTTATAACAATTGTATTCCAACGGAAAAAGATTCTAATTATGATTTGTGTCATTGAATGATAACGTATTGGGTGTTTCATTCAAAATGATTGAGGGACGAACAGCCTTAGAGAAAAGGGGAATCAAATAGTATTGACACAAGGTGCTTTCCATCTGCCTTCCTACTTCCCACTCTTCCTCATCTTCCCTCATGCCTCAAAGCACATTATTATTATTAGGTAATCTACCGTTTAAGGTAGGTTTTTGGACGGACACAACTATCAAATAAACATTTTGTGACTCCCCACCTAGCATACTAATCTATATCAGGTCCCTCTTCATCTCGCTGTACTTCTTTCCTCCCTTCATCCCGTCCAACATCCCTATCCTGTTCCTGCCCTTACCTCGCTTACCCAACATTCTCCCCTCTATTACCTTCTTCAACATTCCACTACCGCTCAATACGCCTTTCATCCATTTTTCCTGCCTCCATAGGATTTCTCTCAACAAACCCCTCTCCTCACCCACCATCTCCAGTACTTCCTCATTTGTTTTCCTCTCGGTCCATTCCACCTTCTCCATTCTTCTCCACACCCACATTTCAAAAGCCTCCAATCAAAAAAACGCTCCATATCAGAGTTTTTACGAGTCTTGTCTTAACATCCCTACTCAACGTCCCCGTCATCAACTCCCTCCTCCTTGAGAAAACCTCCTTGCCTAGCGCAATTCTTCTCCTTACGTCCCTACCACTTTGACCGTATTGGTCCAAAACACTTCCGAGATATGTAAACTGCTCTACCTGCTCTATTCTTTCCCGGCCTATTTTAATATTTAGCTTAGCCTTTTTCTTTCTGGAAAATCGCATAACCTTTGTTTTATTAATATTGATTCTCATCCCATATTTGTCGCACTGAATCTCCAATTCACTCAGCAATGCTTGCAACCCCTTGGCTGACTGAGCAACTAATGCTTGGTCATCAGCAAACCTAACCGATTTTACGAATTCCCCTCCGACTTTCATTCCTACCTCCAGTTCTTCCCATGCCTCTTTAATCATTTCCTCCACATATACGTTGAACAGCACCGGTGACAATGGGCAACCCTGCCTTACCCCTCTTCCTAACACTGCCCATCCCGACTCTCCGTTCCCCACTCGCACCTGAGCAGTCTGAGACATGTACAGGTTGCGGATCAGTCTCCTGTCCCTCCAATCCATTCCTATTTTCTGCAATACACGCATTAATTTTTCCCAATTCACTCTATCAAACGCTTTTTCGAAATCTACAAAACAGGCAAAAACGTCCTGGTTGTATTCTATATTCCTCTCAATTAGTGATCTCATTACTGCAATGGCATCACGCGTACCTCTTCCCTTCCTAAACCCAAACTGATCATCCCCTAAGTAATCATTTGCCTTACTCTCTATCCTTTTGTTGATGATCCTGAGAATAACTTTAGCTGCGTGGGATATCAAACTTATTGTTCTGTAATCCTCACATGATATAGACTTTGCCTTTTTTGGAATAGGAACTAACACCGATCTCACAATGGACTCCCATGGACTACAACCTTGTCGTGGTGGAAGGGCTTGTGTGTTCCGATGACCCCTAGAGCTGTGCTGGCGGGAGTAATAATAATTACTCCTGGAAGGGTCACCCATGCCAGATAGGTCGAAGGTTAGGAGCCAGACGAAAGGTAGTCCACGCAGCGTCTGTTCCTCAGTGAGGCGGCTGCAATGGCGTCTGACCCCAGTGGGGCGGCCATTAAGTGATGGTGTCACGTTAAAAACACTATTGAGGAAGGCAACGGGAAACCACCTCAATTATGATTCCCAAGAAAATAATGATGGACGCAAAGCACATTATGCCTCAAAGAATATAGTACTGAAAAAATCATCAAAGCTTCCAAAAATTAAAACACATAGAAAACCGGTGATAAATAGCAAGGGAGTATGCATCCGTTTACAGCTTTCCTACTATCTCGTACAAAATAAATAGAAGAAGTTTTGCTCGTTTTATTCATTTTTTGAAAGGCTTACTATATATTCCGCAAGACCTGGTAAATTAGGTACTTCCCGTGTCGCCCATATCCTCTTGACAAATCTTTCAGCCATGAAGTTCTCACAATCTGACTTAATTTTACTACCTTTCTTAAACCTGCAGCCTTATATTCTCTGCAATCACGGACACCCTCCATCCCAATTGGTTCCCTTCTCGAACCGACTTCAGCTCGACTACAAGATTAACTCAATCCGATAAACTCTGAAAAAAAATGATTCGACATCCGACGGCCATAATGAACATCTGTGGCAAATGCGGTTCTTTTTGATGGGATCCATCCAGTCAGACGGAAAAGTGCCACTTCGGTCCAATACTCATTCCGTTTTAAATTCCAAACCGTGAGTTTAACCGAGGGCATAGCCGCGTGACCCGGCAGCTCAGCAGCAAAAGCTGACTTGCGGCGCTTTATTTCCCCCGAACACACCTCAAAATCCTCCCTTTCGCCTTCTCCTCCCACCTTTAATCCTCCCCAGGCGATAACGACTTTTAACAGTTGACGTGCCTCAGGCCCACACCACCCTTTTCTCTCTCCCTCTCCTACCTTCACGGGAACACCTACCACGCCCTCCCACCTCCATTACCCCGTCTCCCATCGACTCCTCTCTCCGGGATCCCAAAGCCTTCCACTTCTCCTCCCCTCCCGCACCCTCCCGAACGAGCTCTCCCTGCAATCCCTATCACGCTGCCCCCTCGTAATAACCTTCGTCGGGTCCCTCCCTTTCCTCCACTCCTCCTTTCCCCGCCACGAACTCTCTCTCGCACCTTCTGCCTCCTCCTTTCCCCTCCCCCCTGTGGGCCTCCTCGTGCCAGGGCGGCCTGTTGAATGCCCGGACGGCCCTGTCGGCGAAACTGTGGGCGTGGAGGTGTGTAGGGGGGGATAGGAAAGGTGGAAGGAAAGGGGCAAGGCGTGCGTCGACGTGCGCAATGGCATGTATATCTGTGTGTGAGTGCGTGTGTAGGCATTTCGATGGCTACCCCTTCCAACGATGTCGCGAGGTGGGGCTCGCCGAGAGTGAACGAGCTGAACTTTTTACCCGGGAGGCTTTTCACGTACACATTGGCCTTGTCGTGACCGAACAATTGCTTTCCTCGGTTAACGCCGAGATCACTTTCCTCCCGTATGACCAGGAACAAGATGTAACCGCTTTGTTATGCGTTAAGGAGACGAAAAATTCCCCTCGTTCGTGCACCCTCGTGTAGAGTAACTGCGGTTTCCCAGTACAGTTTACTTTTAACGAGTCACAGTATAAAAATCGCACTAATCGATCGAAATGTTGGTTTGAAAGGCGATTGGGGAGTCCACCTAATACTACAATACTAACCCAAACGGCGTGCAAAATTCAAACATCAGGGTCTGGGGACTCACGCATAAAGGATCCTTCCTGTTATTTTCTCTCTGCTACCTCTGGTTTCCAAGGAAATTCTAATTCCCGAAAAATCACAATGCCTAAAATGAAGTTAAGGAAGCCGAGAGGTTTCGTCCTAAATCCAACCCGAGCCCTCTGGCTAGTATCATAGTGCTCTATTCACTGAACTATCACGCACCCACGTTTAAAGAAACAGACGTAGATTTTATGGTAAAGTTAATTTATCAAGTCCAGTTTCACTAATGTACCGTCATAATGGAAGATCGATGAGTAAGTATGGCTTATCACTAATGATATGGCTTGTTGGTTTTCTCAGTTTGGTGCTCAATATTATTTTGGGGACCATAATTTGGGAGAGCTAGAAGTGGCGATGCGAATTGAAAGGGGTCTCAGAGATACTGGTTCTTGAGAGCTTTAAGACAACGCTAGGGGGAGCACGCGCTGTTCAATCTATCCTTTCACCGTAACTCCTGGGGACTGAGAACCAACCCCCTTGCGTCTGTAATTGACTCGGATTGGTTTTCGAGTGAGAATCGGTGAGTGAAAAAAACGGAAAGCAAGGACGTTGCTGTGGAGAAGGACGCAAGAGGCGAGGCAAAATGAGATCAATGTTAAAGCATGGTCACGCGGAGAGCCTTTACGAGAATTATTTGAGCGACCTTTTGCAAACTTTTTTTGCCAATTTATTGAAAAGTAACTCATGATATTATTGGAGTTTTGGAGCAATTAGGAAATCACATTATAATGATACGCTGAAAGTATACCTCTGCCGGTGGGTATAAGCTATTTGATAAAAATGTAAGAAGCATACGAAAACGAGTTTTTTTTTAAGATAAAGGGTCAAGGCAGGAAATGTATTATAAAGTTTGTCGGCAAGAAAAACAAGTAGCTACTTTCTAAATAAGAAGGAAAGATAAAAAAAATTTAATATTTTGGTTGGCAAGATTAAAAAAGTCTATAGCAGTATAAACGAAACGGGCATGTGTCCTTATTGCACAGCTTACTGGTGAGATGTTCTAAAAAATGGGGTCGCATTCAGGAATGTATATGGAAATAAATAATTGAATTTGTCTCTTAAACAATTGTTACAATCACCAGACAATTTGACCGAGACTTGCTTTTTTTCATTTAAGGAATTTATAACATTACATAAATAAATATTGCAATTTAATCAAGTTTAAAACTTCGATGTTTCCTTTTCATATTGGTACAGACTACCAAGTTAAAAATGATAAATGACAGGTTTAAGGAGAAAACTGCAAGTCACATAGAAATGAATGTAATATTCCGAATTATTTTATGTTTATTATAGATTTACTGACTACGACTACTAAATTTTCTCGAAATACCGGGCTGCTACTTTACGATTATGCCTGAATGTCTCCTTAAGAGCAATGGTAAATGAAGCCTGGCTTCGAAACGAAAACCAGCTTCGTGTTTAAGAGCACAAAGCGACAGATAACCTGTATTCTAGCCATTAGCCAGAGCGATAGAAGAACGGCTATGCGGAGAAATGGAAAGGGACAGTAATAATAAGAGTGAGGCCAAAACCAAGAGTAGGAGTAAACTTACTTAGGATTGTGAGAACAATGGCGGTCCACTAGCGAAAGGAGGAAATAAATCGAACGTAAAAAAAATGTACATCCAAAATGTCACGATGAGGAAAGAAAAGGTTTCAATTGCTGAGGCGAGTTAAACTACGTTAATTGCGCATGTTCAAGAGTTATTTTTCCACTCAAGGTGGTTTACCTTCAGTTCAGTTTATCTAACGAAGAAAACCCACCGAAAGAAAAAAAAATAGAACAAAACAAATTTAGGCATCAGAAGGTTTGGAAACAATTTTTGAAAAGTAGAACGTCACAAAGCATTAAAGTTATCAATTCCTTTTTAAAATTTAAAATTTAGCTTGCAAATTATTAAATTTATTTTAAAGTAACGTCCTCGCCTGTCAACCCAGAGGTCGCGGGTTCAATTCCCGCCTAGGTGGTTTTTCCTCCACCTAGGGCTAGGGTGTATGCAATTGTAATATTGTTATATCATTGTTTAAAGTCCGGTGTTAAGGCTGTTTTAAGACTAAAAAAAATAAATAAATACGTACAATTTCAGATATCATCTCCCAAATCTAGGTGGATCTTTTGGATGATGTATTTTACGCTTGCAGGTGCACAGCAGGGCCCGCACAGAGCGGCGTGTACCATACTATAGGGCATGATTACTTGCGTTAGCTAAGTGCGACAAATTCCGATTCATGAACATTTTACTTCTTGTCGGAGATCCCGGAATTGGAGCAGGACTTGCTTCACAGCTCCAGAGTCCTCATTTCCCTAAGTTTATTGTCTCGAACAAGATCCTAGAGACTGGTACCGAACTGTCGGAACTCGGAACGAATTTTTGTCATTACATCGGATAATTGGTGGGAAATTATGCTCAACATTTTCTTCGGAAAATGGGTGCACGAGGAGGGGCTTTTAGCAAAGAGTTTCGTGCTCGAACATTATAAATAAACCCGACACAGGCGATTTTATCCTTCGAGAGCGACAAAACCACTCCCGCTTCAACCTTGCCATTAATCGTTTAACCCAATCGCCTTACGTGAAATGATGTGCTGTCAGGGTTTTTCGCACTAACCCTTTTTTATTACACTGAAGCACAGTCTTCGCTTCGACGATAATGGGACTTAATACAGGTATTATTATTATTTACATGTGTTGTTAGACAGTGCCAGGTGGCATACGTACGCGTGACGCACAAAACATTAGTTTCAGAATTAACTTGTTTTTTTCTGAAATAATAGCTTGAAAATACCTTCTAAAAATTTCTATCACAAAAAGAGATCCCTAAACCAATTCTCATTCATAAAAAAATCTAAACTGAGCTGCTATATACAAAATATAATTAAAGCAAATTAAAGTAAGTATAATCATAAATTGAACAAAACTAAATGCCAATCTCTAAAATAAAATTTTATCTCATCTCAACAGATTATCAATAAACAATAAATCAAAACTAAGATTCTGAATGAAAATATAATCAAAGCAATTAATTACACAGTCAGTATTATTGCAAACTGCATACAAAATCATACCTCACATTATGCTCATTCCAAAATGACGCCCTTTCGAAAATCACACATAGTTCAACATAACATTTTTAAAGTTTACGCAGTTCAACTTCTCGCTATTCTCTTCCCATATCAATTACAGGTCGATATTGCATGCTGTCATTGCAAAGTTTATCACCCATTCCTTTGAAAAATTCCAAGAAGCTGCGGGAGATGCCGCAGCAGTAACTTTTAACGGAGTCACCGGTTAATATGCATTGCGATGAAAAAATTTCAGACTGTAAAAATCATTCGCTTTGACCGTGATGGTCACTCCTTTATTAACAACTCTCAAAGGTCCTTCCTATTCTATTTCAAAATGAAAACTTTTAAAATCATTTTTTCCCTTTTTCCAATTATAAAATATCACATTTTTCATTAAATTTAAATTTTTTATTTTCTTCCCTAAATCTTCTGTATCGTCATTTTTAACTACTCTAAACATCGAACCCAACATACTCCTTTTTTCTCTATTTTGCAAGCTCCTCCATTTCAGAATACCCAACATATACATTAAGCTATATGTTCTTTTATACCTACCGAATATATGTCCGACTGACTTTCGTCGTACTTTTTGTAGCATTGTAATAAGTCCCACTTCATACGGGTCCCATATTATGAACGATTATTCGAAGATAAATATTCATTTTATGCTCAGTGTAACTTATGCTTCCATTGATTCCCAAATGCTCAACTTTAACTCCAGCTCTTTCCAAGTGCCTCGAGGAAGTACTCAGCACAGGAATGAAATGTCAGTTGCACGCTATGAAATTCAAATTGAATGCATGTATACATAAACGCTGTAAAACATAAATATATGTAAATACATTATATATGTATATTTGTATGTTTATATAATTATGTGTATGTATGTGAGTGTGTATATATATATATATATATATATATATATATATATATATATATCGAGGACGCGGAAGTACTCACGAGAGCAATATAACTTTTGGACGGCACAATAGAACACAGAATAAAACAGATAACACGTAAAAGAACACTCACATTGTAGATTATTTGAGCTTTCGGCCTACTCCGAGGTCTTCTTCAGGTCAGAGTCTGACCTGAAGAATATATATATGTACACACACACACGTATATGTGAATTACGGAGAATACACGTAAATGTGCAGGGTGATGAAGAAATCGAAGACGCATGCTTAAGTTTATGCTCGTATCATACCATGTTTGTTAATAATCGACGATCAAACATGATAGCAATTACTGTAAACAGAAACGAAGGTTTAGAATTCGAGTCAAAGACTGCAAAAGAAACCTGGTTGCAGATGTTGGCAGTGGTCATTACTTATGAAGCACCAACATCAAATCTTAAACAAAAAATAAAGACAACATCAAACTACGGGATTGCAAGTAAAAGAGTATTATAAACTGAAGCAAGGCTTTTCTTCAGAGAGGCCCGAATTACTAATGGAAAATGAAGCTGATGCCGTAGAACCTGATGCATAATAGACAATTTTTAAAGCAGAATTCTAGATGCTGTAAAAGGGAATGCGGAAAAAAATCTGCTAAAAGATAGGAATGAAGTACGTTAGTAATATGGCAAATGTTTGAAGAGAAGGAATTATGAGAGCTTGATGGCAGAGAAACGGCGTAAGTATGAAAACTTAAGAGATAACATGGCTGGAAGGCAAGAAAACGCAAGGAGTGGGTGGATGAAGAAACTTAATGATGAGGAGCGGAACTAGGCCGTCTCAGGATAAGTTAAATGAGCATGGAAGAAGCCAGAAGCCACTTTAAGAAGCATAATTTAAGATTCAAGGCACACAGGTAGAAAATGGTTATATTACCCACGAAGAGAAAGTGGATTATTGAACTTTTGAACAATTCATTGAAATTTTGAAAAATTGAAATTAAACTAGTACTTAGAGAACTACTACAACAGATACGAACTTAAAATAAACAGTGAAGAATGCCCTATTCACAGAGAGTACAAATTAGATAACATACATATAACAGTAATTCATAAAATAATTTTGCTTAAACAATCTCATATTCCTTACCAAATACGAAATCTTGAAGGCAAAAACCAGTACCTAAAAATCTGTGTCCTATAAATCACTGGTCAGCGATGATTTTCCAAAATAATCGAGAAATTCTCAAACAATTTACAGCAGAAAACATGAAAACATTCCGACCATTAACCTGGTAAGAAGTGGTATATGAAGAGAAAAGCATCTTCCTCCTCTTAAACACAGAACTGGCGCCAATTAGAGCTGAAGTAAATGGAATGCAAATAGATTGTAAGAGGAATACTTTTTTGTTTCTAAGAAATATAGGGGCGCGGGGTATGCTAATGGAATGGAATGGTTTATCATTAATAACCTAGGAATGTCTTTGGTACAGGGAAATTATAATGATACACTGAGAAAAATAAGCGATTGTGATGACCTGTGGGATGAATAGTATAAATGTTGGCAATCGTAGAAAAATGAATAAGGCAAATGCGCTCTTTTACCGTAATTTTTAATGATTGCTTCAATTAGGTGGGGAACGGAGAGTCCGGATGGGCAGTAATAGGAAGAGGTAGGGTTGCCCTAGAGGTAGGCAGGTTTGCCCTTTATCTACAGTGCTGTTCAATGTATATGTGGAGGAAATGATTAAAGCTGCATGGGAAGAACTGGAGGTGGGAGTGAAAGTTGGAGGGGAGTTCGTAAAATCAGTAACGTTTGCTAATGTCCAGGCTTTGGTTTGTCAGTCGGTCAAGGGGTTGCAAGCATTGCTGGGTGAATTGGAGGTTCAGCAAGATATATATATGGAATGAGAATCAATATTAATAAAACAAAGGTTATGCGATTATTAAAATAGGAGGGGGAAAAATAGAGCAGGTAGAACAGTTAACATTTCTCGGAAGTTTTTTGGACCAATACGGTCAAAGTGGTAGGGACGTAAGGAGAAGAATTTCGCTAGGCAAGGAGGCTTTCTCAAGGAGGAGGGAGTTGATGACAGGGACGTTGAGTAGGGAGGTTAAAAAAAGACTCGTAAAAACTTAGATATGGAGCGTAGCTATGTACGGCTAGGAAAAGTGGTCTCTGAAGCAGGAGGATACACGTAGATTGGAGGCTTTTGAAATGTGGGTGTGGAGAAGAATGGAGAAGGTGAAATTGACCGAAAGGAAAACAAATGAGGAAGTACTGGAAATGGTGGGTGAGGAGAGGGGTTTGTTGAGAAAAATCCTATGGAGGTAGGAAAAATGGATGAAAGGCGTATTGAGCGGTAGTGGAATGTTGAAGAAGGAATAGAGGGGAGAATGTTGGGCAAGCGAAGAAAGGGCAGGAACAGGATAGGGATGTTGGACGGGATGAAGGGAGGAAAGAAGTACACCGAGATGAAGAGGGACCTGATATAGATTAGTTTGCTAGGTGGGGAGTCACAAAATGTTTATTTGATAGTTGTGTCCATCCAAAAACCTACCTTAAACGGTAGATTACCTAATAATAATATATGTAATTCATTCACATGGAAATAGATATAAGGAAAAGGGATAGGAACATATATAAATGACGAACACAGGAGAGGTTGGGAAGGCGAAATCGAGCAGAGTATCGACTCGGCAAGTCGAAATATCCCTGCTTCAAGTCCCTGTCATGGAACAATTTTTACACTTGTGATCTGTTCAATTCCAACTTCCCCACCTCTTCTGTGTTCGTCCTTTACTTGTGTTCCTATACCTTTTCCTTATACTTATTTCCACGTAGATAAATGTTTGTTCGCCATGTGGCGGGTTTTCGTGTTTGAATGTAAAAATTTAATAAAAAATGGACATGATATGCGAAGGTGATTCGAGTGAAAACCTTAAAGCTGCACTACAATTTCAAAAACATCGTACCAATGCCAATTTTTGTTTCCCCCAGTGACAGCCATAGTTTTATAAGTGTCCTACAGCTGGCAGGATGATACCAGAACGCTCAAAACGGTGCAACAATAATGTAAACATTCCGCTCCACTTTCAACATGTACCACAGATAAACAGCGATCTTTCATTTGTTCATTCAGTAGTAAGGATGGGTCAATATATCCAGAGTCATCGACGAATGAAAGTTTAGAATGGCGATTTTACTTATTTCCCTTCAGCAATGACACCCGGACTAGAAGTTTTTAAAGTGTTATTTCCGCATCAGACTCCCCTTTACCAGATACTAATGGTATTCAAAATATTACGAGATGAAGTTTTATGATTTGACTCAACCTCGTAATACTGGTGGGAATGCGTGAAATTAATAAAGTTATTCACCTATATACGATGTTATGGCAATACATTTTAAAAATAATAATCTTAATTGGTGGGGATGACATACATGTATACGAGAATTTTATTAAAGACCACTGAAAGAACGGAAAGATTTGGGCTCGGCTCCGAAAGTGTGTCGAGTGTGTACGATGAACGTCTAAAAACCAGCGTACTCTCAAATGCAGTTTTTCAATTTACTCAAGCAATTTGATCCGTGACTATTTTTAAGAAATCACACTGAATCTGGGTTAGATTCAGGAACTCATTTTCCTTATCTTAAAATATGGCACTTAAATCCAGAATCTTAGAGGGTAAGATGTTTACAAAGGTGGATGTATATCTGACCCCGTCGACGGTATAATTGTTCCACGACTAGAAGGCAGATCCCCTAAGGTGGAATCCGTGAGCTTCAGCGTGGGATAAGAATTCGAGAAGTTTCATTTAATTGGGTCCGTCTCATGGAGGAGAAAAAACTCGGCGTGCGAAGTAGCGCATTGGATTCTGCGAATTCTGGATTCATTACGACAAGATAAAATACCGACAGGGGTCACGAAAGTCAGGCGTTGAAAGGACTTTTTTTTTCGAGTAATCGTCATTACGTGTTATTCTCATTACCAGTCGAAAGAAGTTGGGAATCTTTCTCCGGACTACGAAGTGATTATCGACAAGGGTGCCCAAGGAGAGATACAGTCGCTAATCACCTGATTTTCGTCCTTTGCCTCAAGTTCTCATAATTCCTCTTTATTTTCCTTTCTTTAATCCGCAGCTTTCTCAGCTCTCGTAAATAGCGTGTTCTCATTGATGGTATTTCCTCCACTCTTCTTTCTGTACCGTCCAGGGTACCACAGGTACCACAAAGACACTGGTCCTTGGCCCTCTCCTCTTTTCACTTTACTTAGACGACATTATTGAAAATGTCGTCCGCCTTGGATGCAATCTTTTGCTTTGCGCATACGATTGTAAAATTGTCAAATAGATTGATTGTCCATCTGATGCCTTTTCCCTACAATTTACTCTTAATTCCGTCACTGATTGGTGTTCCGATTGGCAGTTATGCATTAAGCCCTCAAAATAAGCTGTTATGACCTTTTCTTTAAAGCGCAAACCACTTTCGCTTTCATACACTGTTTTCGAACAACCCTATCTCATCTGTTAGGTCGCACTGCGATTTGGGTGTAATTTTTGACTCGAAGCTCACCTTTGGCAAGCACGTTCAAAGGATTGTCGGGAAAGCGATGGGAATAGTCGGCCTACCTTATCACCACACTGATTCTCATGATCCTCTTGCCCTTAGGATGGCGTTTTTGGTTGTGTTCTCCAAATTTTAGAATACTGTTCACAAATCTGGTCGACCGCCTCCCAAACTACTTTAAGAGTTACTCAACAGACCTCTTTATTTCTTTATTGCCATTTCCCATTACCGCACCCCTACCCTGAAAAAAAACAACCCGGGACTTTGCTCTCTCATTCCTTGGTATTTCCTATCTCTACCGCCGTCGATTTGCGATGTGATATGAAATTCTTACGCATCTTCAACAAAACTCTCCGTACCAACAAGCTTCCTCCTCCATCATCAATTCGTGTTTCCCCTCGACAAACACGTAACTTGAATCTGATGCAGATTCCAAATTTCCGTCTCTCGATCTCTCAACGTTCCCTATTCCATCGACTCCAACATTTAATTCCCCACATTATATCCCCTAGTCATTCAGTATCCTTCTTCCTTGGACCTCTCTTCCTCACTCACCGTTTTCACCTCCTTCCTTAAACGCCAGATAGTAACTTAGCCCTCTCTGCTTGCATATGTGCTCTCCTACTATCTTATAGCTGTTCATGACATTTATTTTGTTAATTTTTCATTATTGAATATTGCTCTTGCCCTTTCTTTTTGTTTATGTTTATTATAAGTATTGCCTGTCAGCCAATGTAAAATCTTTTGTGTCGTTTTGGCTGCTTTGCCAAATAAATAAATAATTCATCGTTATTTTGTTCCGACTAAACTTATCCGTTGTGCCCCTAGGTTCCTCAAAATATTTTCTCTTTAAATAACCACGGTCTTTCTAAGGAGGATAAGTGATATGTTAAATTAATTCCATCCCAATTGTTCTTTTCTTGTTCAAAGCACAGTATAAAGGAAATTTTTGCATCGATTAAAAAAGAACGAGAGAATATAAACAGCAGTACAAGTTTTAGGGTCGAAACATTTGTAAAAACATTTTCACTATATTCTCTCCGCTTAATATGCATGAAATTAGGAATTTGAAAGTATGCTATTTTAAAAACCTTGAACTGTGCAATGCAAACATATATTCATAAGATTTATATAAAGATTACATACGGTTTTAATAAATAGTTTATTAGATTTTGGGCAAAATTGATCTGTTTTAAGAAGCTTTATTATTTAGGTCATATTAATTTTGTGAGTATCCTGCTAATATTCCAACACATGTGTGTTAGAATATCAGTAGCATAGCAGCACTGAAATAATACACAGTAATTATAAAATATTATCTCGTTGCTACTTTGAATGCTATACATGAAAGTATATTCTTAACATTATTTATTTGATTGAAAAATCGATTTTCAAACTGTGGTTGTTAGAATTCCTGTGAATTAGTTAACTGCAAAAATTGCGCATTTTTTCGGCGATTACAACTATTTGACTTTTCTCGTGGCTTTGTCTTCTACTAAACTAAGTTCTTTTTCAACTTTTTCATCATTGATTCATATTTTCCTTCTATCCTTGTACTGGTTATCATGAGATGATTTGACATTAGTCAAGATTCGGTACTCCCCACATCTTTTGATGACTATCCTAAGCATAACCTTCTCGAATCCTCCGTCAATCTCCCACTTTTGTAGCTCACTTTGACTATCCGAAGTCAATGTTTGCTTTCCTCAGACCTCTTTGATGATTTCGTCATTGATTCTGTTTGCTCCGAGAGCCCCGTTTCACCTCAGATCTTTCACTGAACCGTTGAATCTACTTCTCAACACAACCGCGCCCCGGGTTTCTCCGCTCATATATATATATATATATATATATATATATATATATATATATATATATATATATATATATATATATATATATATATATATATATATATATATATATATATATATATATATATATCTCGTATTTAACTAAACGAACAGATTTCAGCTTATAATACAGTTCCCTAATGTATCCCTTCCATATGAATTTCATACCATCATCTCATATCAGCATTACGAATCCCATTCCTACACATCATACGAAATGAATCGGTAAACTACCGTAGGGAGTTTCCTCACATTCTTTTCATGGATACTTTTTATTTTATCTTTCTTTGTATATCATCCCTTAGCGTCATCATTTTCCACAACCACCTGGTGTTATATTACTCCTATATTGCAGCTCTTCCTTTACCGTGCAGATTCTCCTTTGATTTGAAAATTGAAGTTTCCAAACAGTTGTCCTTACACTTACTTTATTTCTTCTTCCCTAAGGTTTGACACCGTAGGCTTTTACCATCACTGTATCCGTGCACTCTCCTATTTTGATCATCTGAGCCCTGCTGTTGCACTGCTACCTCAATCTTCTCCTCCATTCCACGATAATAACAATACCTTCTACCTTAACGCCGCCGTCCAAATAAATCAAACTACACATTTTCCTCAATAAGTCATTTATCAAGCTGTTTTATTTTTATCGATTCCTTGGATGTCAGATCCAAGCTGGGTCAATTTCATGCATACCTAAAGATATCCCGTGCACCTACCACATTCATTCCCTTGGTTTATGTTTTCTCTCGGTGGTATAACCGCTGTGGAGATTATTTTGCCACACAAGCCACAATGAGTGACGTCAAGGCGAATCCTCAGTGACTGTGTGTAGGGAGGCTATCAATCAGCCACTAGGCTCGTCTAACACTTTCCTATCTCGCGCGCACAACCCAAGTTTTTCTTCGACGGGGCGGCTCCTTTGCCGTCTCGCCTCTTATCCACCATTCCATCCAATTCCTTTGCCGTCTCAGCGGCTGATTTAGAGATGTAGGCCGTCAAAGTCGATCCGATATATTTTAGCCCGTCATGGAAGCGACTGAAATGAGGATTCTACTTGCGACCTCTTTCTCTCTCTAGGTTGCGTCGGAAACGATTTTTCTGTATCCCCACGAGGATTAAGTATCGAGACGCTTTGTTTTCAGAGAAGGAGGGACGTGAAAAAGTATATCAGTGTGAGGAGTTCTTTTCCAATCCTCGGCCATGACCTCCCCTCCAACGCTCTGTCTTCATTTCCTATTTCGCTTTCCCATCGACCTCCGTCATCAGCACCCCTTCATTTTCTTCCACCATTTCCCCACTCCCTATCGCTGCACGCTTGCTTCTTCCTTATTTTTTTTGTTATCGGACTTCCAATCTTGGTAGTCGATAAAATGAAAATGAAAAAAAAGATAACGGTGAGGAATCTTAGTCACGAAAACGGAGTTTTTCAGGAATATTTTGCATCTTGTAGTCATGGGGGATCAATGTGATTCCAGTCATTAAAAAAATCAGTCAGTGAACGAGTTCACTTCAGAAAGGATTGCCATTTTTCAACTAAAGAAAAATCCATTAAAAGGGATAAGGAGAGAGAGAGAGAGAGAGAGAGAGAGAGAGAGAGAGAGAGAGAGAGAGAAGAAGGGGTCTTTTGTTTTGAGAGAGAAGTGGGAGAGAATGGTGGACTTAGTGGGATGAGAATACACGTTCGAGTTGTTGAAAATATTTTCTTCGAGGGAAAGGGTTTTGAAGATCAGCGATTAGGGAAAGAGTGGAGCTAATGGAAAAGAATGCCCCTTTTCGTAATAACATCAATCCATTATATTGCTGGCTTAGGGATATTATGAAGATTAACTCATAATACACTCTTAAAAATTAAGGCCGCCAGCAGTAGTAAAATATTAACTCCTTTTGAGGTTCCCCATCACGCTTCCCCGTGAATTCTCACTCGATCCTAACTGGACCTTAACACCTCATTGAAATTTATTTTTGGATATTAATGACGTACACAAGCGACTAAGTGAATATTAACCTTTGAAATACCAACAACAGCATTTAGAATGTGATCAAAATTGTTAAAAGTCCTATAAACAACATTTGTGCTGATAATCATAATGCCTTAATCGTTTTTATCATACTTGTCTCATTATTTTCTTTTGGAAAATAAATTATTTGCGATTTTAAACGGAAATTAGTCGTGATTTAGTTTCGTATGCTCTAGCCAGAAACTTAGGAAAAATTGTTGTTTGGAAAAGGTATTGTTCTACTGTAAGATATTTCATAGTACATTTATTAAAAAACAGCCAAAGAAAATATCCAAAACTAAAGTTAGATCTACGAGAGTTTTAATGAGGAGTATCTTTTATTGAAGTTAAAAATAATTTCAAGGTTTTAGTGTTTTTCCTGGTGTTTAGGAATTGAAAAGATTTTATGCCTTATTGAATTGAATTCTCGCTTCAATTCATCATGTTTTCCATAATTTTTCTTTGCGATGCATCCAGTAAAAACATCTGTTGTCAGTGTTACGTAGAATCTTGTACTTAATCTTAGTCGATTTTCTTCACCTTTAACAGGAAGGTACTTTGCACTGTTTCATATTTTTATCGGAGTAAATCACGTACGTCTACTAAGGAGTACATGCAATAGCTGAGGATAAATTTCGGTGCGAAGTTCTTTTCAAACAGTATTTTCAAGCCTCATGTTTAAGGTACACGCAATCCACGTGCTTAAAATAAATTGAGAAAATATTCCCTCAGGAACCATGCGGATACAGATTGATATAAGTCCTCATATTGTGGAAACGAGAATTAGAGCTTGGAAAAAGAAACTAGCTTCAGGGCAGGTACTAAACAACGTTATTTTTTCGTATTTTTATCCTTTATGTTTGGCCTTATGTCCGCTTAGAAAGGTGAACGTCTCGACGACGCAAAGAAATGTACGGAAGGAAAAAAGACCTGAAACAAGTTACGGCGACACATTTGTCGATAAACGATGTGGCCTTATTAGCGATCATCAAGGCTTAAACTTAAACCTTATAACTCCGATCCCTGTCCCAATCAAAAGTATTTTTTTGAGAGTGATGGAAAGGAAGACAAGTTAAATTATAAAAGATTTTCTCTGGGTCTGGAAAAATCGTTGGTGAGAGTCTCCGAATTAGACCTATAAAAAAAACACCAACGTAAGTGAGAATCATTGCTGTGTATAAAATACAGGCGAAAATAGAGTAGAGAATAGAGTCCCTTTAGAGAAAGACAAGTTATTGTAATATCTCCTCGTCTTGCGGTCCATTAGGGTTTATATATTTATTTAGCAAAATAATTTATGCTATCATTGTAATTTTTTTAACTATAAAATTAGTGTATGAATATACGACATAAAATATAGTTTTTTAAAGTTTTGATAAAACAGCAGTGTCAATACAAAACTATACCATGAGATTTGTAAGTTAACGATCTCTGCATTTTCAATATCTATCTCATCTCTACGAACTAAGTTGGCTAAATATTGACCCCTGTGGTAATCGAATTGCATCAAGAGTCCAATGAAGCATGACATGCAGATTTTGTCCGATGCAAATAAATCTTTCAATGAAAGCCTTTGAAGCATAATACAATGTGCGATCCGAAAGTAATGCAATTATTCTTTTTCAGTAATTTAATTAACATATTTGCATAAACACTCAAAATTCTTCATACTACTGTCCCTGGGCCTCTACATATTTTTTCCAGCCACTCTGGCATGACCGGTTCGCGCCTTGAAAGGCGTTTTCGGGGACCTCTCGTAAGATCTTCATCACGTCAACATCCTGATTGGATCTCTTCTATGGACGAAAAATGGATTCCTTTCAGGGCTGGCTTAATCCGAGGGAACAAAAAGAAGTCTGCTAGGGCTACGTCAGGAATATAGGGGGGGGGGCACCTTATGGTTGGTTGGCACCTGGCGTTTGGCCAGGAACTCGCGGACTTGTAGCGTGTTGTGGCAAGACGCGTTGTCGTGATGGAGTTGACAATGAACATTTTTTTCACTTTTTATTTGCTTATTCTTGCCTTTTTGGGCTTAGGGGGGCTGGTCGGTGTGCTACTCAGAGCTTTGACGTTTTGTTTCTGGGTCATATTCAAAAACCCAGGTTTCAAAACCAGTGATGACGTTGTTCAAGTAATCAGGTTTATTTTCAATATGTTACAAAAGTTCACTTGGATTTCCCGCTCGGTTGGACTTTTGGTCGTCTGACAACACCTTGGACAAGCCTAGCGCACACCTTCTTTCCTCATCGCTACATATTCAGTAAAAATGCGAAACACAAACAGTAGACGACAAGCTCAGTTCATTGGCAACCACCTTGATACTCAACCGACGGTCAGAGTCCAACAATCGTCGAATATGAGCCACATTGTTGTCGGTTTTGCTGGTTGACAGCCTCTTAGAGCGTTGTTCGCCGTGAACCTCTTCCCGGCCCTCCTAAAAGGCGTTAAACCACTCGTGAGTAGGATAGAAAGCAGGGTTCCAGTAAGCCTCACGAATCATTTTGTTAGTCTCTTCAAGAGCTTTTTCAGTTTAGCATAAAACTTAATCGCATAACGTTGCTCGATCGTCGATTCCAGTTTTGTTCGTGACATGACCATCCACAGTTTGGAGAGCACTGATATTGGTTTCGCAGTAAAGCTTAGTCATAGTCATTCCCCCACCTACTCCAAGTGGTTTGATTCCTCTCCGATCAATAGAAACTGCGCGGAATTTTAATTGCATTACTTTCGGAACGCATCCTGTATAATTCCCACTCTGTCAATAAGTGGAAATACAAGTTTCTTATATCTATTTAGTTTAGTAAAAGTTAACACGAGAGTTAAAATATTTCGAAAAGAATAATACAAGAATTTTGCTCGATTTGCATATTTACTAACCTAACCTAACATGGACCACTTCCATTAATGAAATGAGAGACAGAATGGAATATTTTTTGAGGTAATTAATTTTCGGAGCCGTCTCTTTCTCTTAATCTATCTCTCTCATCATTTTTCTCTCGTCTCAACAAACATTGAGGAACGAATCCAATTTGAGAAGAGATTTGGCCAACGTTCGCTTTAGGAGTTCCTCGCAAGATGTTCTGCCGAGGAACGGCGAACTCGAAGAGAAGACGTCATATGGGAAGGGATATATATATATATATATTTTTTATTAGGTAATCTACCGGTTAAGGTAGGTTTTTGGATGGACACAACTATCAAATAAACATTTTGTGACTCCCCACCTAGCAAACTAATCTATGTCAGGTCCCTCTTCATCTCGGTGTACTTCTTTCCTCCCTTCATCCCGTCCAACATCCCTATCCTGTTCCTACCCTTACCTCGCTTGCCCAACATTCTCCCCTCTATTACCCTCTTCAACATTCCACTACCGCTCAATACGCCTTTCATCCATTTTTCCTGCCTCCATAGGATTTCTCTCAACAAACCCCTCTCCTCACCCACCATTTCCAGTACTTCCTCATTTGTTTTCCTTTCGGTCCATTTCACCTTCTCCATTCTTCTCCACACCCACATTTCAAAAGCCTCCAATCTACGTCTATCCTCCTGCTTCAGCGACCACGTTTCCGCGCCGTACATAGCTACGCTCCATATCAGAGTTTTTACGAGTCTTGTCTTAACATCCCTACTCAACGTCCCCGTCATCAACTCCCTCCTCCTTGAGAAAGCCTCCTTGCCTAGCGCAATTCTTCTCCTTACGTCCCTACCACTTTGACCGTATTGGTCCAAAACACTTCCGAGATATGTAAACTGCTCTACCTGCTCTATTCTTTCCCCACCTATTTTAATATTTAACTTAGCTTTTTTCTTTCTGGAAAATCGCATAACCTTTGTTTTATTAATATTGATTCTCATCCCATATTTATCGCACTGAACCTCCAATTCACTCAACAATGCTTGCAACCCCTTGGCTGACTGAGCAACTAATGCTTGGTCATCAGCAAACCTAACCGATTTTACGAGTTCCCCTCCGACTTTCATTCCTACCTCCAGTTCTTCCCATGCCTCTTTAATCATTTCCTCTACATATACGTTGAACAGTACCGGTGACAATGGGCAACCCTGCCTTACACCTCTTCCTAACACTGCCCATCCAGACTCTCCGTTCCCCACTCGCACCTGAGCAGTCTGAGACATGTACAGGTTGCGGATCAGTCTCCTGTCCCTCCAATCCATTCCTATTTTCTGCAATACACGCATTAATTTTTCCCAATTCACTCTATCAAACGCTTTTTCGAAATCTACAAAACAGGCAAAAACGTCCTGATTGTATTCTATATTCCTCTCGACTAGTGATCTCATTACTGCAATGGCATCACGCGTACCTCTTCCTTTCGTGAACCCAAACTGATCATCCCCTAAGTAATCATTTGCCTTACTCTCTATCCTTTTGTTGATGATCCTGAGAATAACTTTAGCTGCGTGGGATATCAAACTTATTGTTCTGTAATCCTCACATGACGAAGCCTTTGCCTTTTTTGGAATAGGAACTAACACCGATCTCACAAAATCTTCCGGCCAGATTCCTTCCTCATAGATACTACGAATCAGTCCATACATGGCCTTCTTCCCACCTTTCCCTAACCATTTCAACATTTCTACAGGAATATTGTCCACCCCCACAGCCTTATTTGCTTTCATCTCCTTTAATACCCTTTCTATTTCATCGTCGAGTATGCCTGGACCTAAGCTATCTTCTTCTACGTCATGTTCCTTTTCTATGTCTAACCTTGTCGGCCTAAGTTCTTTACCATACAGTGTTTCTATATATTCCTTCCATCTCTCTAGGATTTTTCCTGGTTCAACTATTATCTTACCCCATTTATCTTTAACTGTTAGCACAGCTCTTGCCTTCTTACTTCCCGATAATAACTTAACCTTGCTGTATAGAGCACCAATTTCACCCTTCTTCTGTAAACTTTCCATATCCTCGCATTGCGTTTTCCACCATTCTTCTTTTGCTTTATTTGTGGCCCTTCTCAATTTATTGTTTAACTCTTTGTACTTCATTTTGCCTAACTCTGTGTTTACATTTTTCCATCTTCTTCTCTCATCCATCTTCGCAATCATCTCATCCGTTACCCATGGTTTCCTTATCCTTTTCCCGTTAACGGTTCCTATAGTGTCTTTAGCGGCTTCCAATATCCCTTTCTTGATACATCCCCATTTTTCTTCGATAGCACTCAGTTCTTTACCGTCATCCATCATTTTCTCTACAGCCTCCTGATACTCCTTCCTCGTTAATTCATTTACTGCTTCTAAATTCCATTTTTTAACCCGCCGCCCTTGCCTTATCTTCTTGAAACGAACATTACATTTCATAACAACTAAATTGTGGTCAGAGTCCGCATCCGCTCCTGGGAAACTGTGCGAATTTATCACACTGTTCCTAAACCTGTGCCTAACCATAATATAATCTAACTGATACCTTTCTGAGTCACCTGGCATTTTCCATGTATACCTACGCCTTTTGTGGTGTCTAAACCATGTGTTAGTGATGACTAACCCCTGTCTCCTGCAGAATTCAATTGCTTCCTCCCCGCGTTCATTCCTCGTGCCTAACCCATAGTCCCCCACCTCACCACCATCTCTTCCTTCGCCTACCGTCGCATTCCAATCCCCCATCACTATCAAATGTTTCCCCGCAGGAACACTCGCGATGATATCCTCTAACTCATCATACATCCTATCGACTTCTTCCTCCTTGTGGTTGCTCGGTGGCATGTATACCTGAATAATGACCAAGTTCGTCGGCTCTGCTTTAATCTCTACGAGTAAAATTCTATCTGTCGCTTGCTCTATGTTGACTACGCTTCTTCCTACCCCTTTATTTAAAATTACGGCAACCCCTCGTTGGCTCTCATCCCCGCCGCTGTATATTACTCTATAATTGTCACTCCAGTAATCCCCGCTATCCTTCCATCTCACCTCGCAGAGGCCTAAAACATCTATGTTACCTCTTTCCATCTCTCGCTTAATATTTTCTAATTTGCCTCTCCTCAACATTGTCCTGACGTTCCAGGTTCCTATTCTAACTACTTTCGCCTTCTTCTGAGTCTTCTGTCCTGCTGAAGTTATTTCTTCCCTGCAAGGGTTTCGTGGGATGACGACCGCGGAAGCCTTGCCTCTCCCGCTGCCGGGCACGACACACGGCCTCTTGGGCCGTGTCCCGTAGTTGCCAGGACTCATATTATCTATAGTGCCCATCATAATATTCTTGGGAATCATAATTGAGGTGGTTTCCCGTTGCCTTCCTCAATAGTGTTTTTAACGTGACACCATCACTTAATGGCCGCCCCACTGGGGTCAGACGCCATTGCAGCCGCCTCACTGAGGAACAGACGCTGCGTGGACTACCTTTCGTCTGGCTCCTAACCTTCGACCTATCTGGCATGGGTGACCCTTCCAGGAGTAATTATTATTACTCCCGCCAGCACAGCTCTAGGGGTCATCGGGGTCATCGGAACACACAAGCCCTTCCACCACGACAAGGTTGTAGTCCATGGGAGGGATATATATATATATATATATATATATATATATATATATATATATATATATATATATATACCAAGAATTCTGGTAAAGTGCTATCCCAGGAGCACTGCGAAAAGGAATCGAGGAAAACGGCTAGCATTAAGATTGGACTCGGCGACTGAGAAGTGTTTCGGGAGAGAAAGGGTAGAAGTGTACAATACGTGTCCAAAAAATATCAAAATATCATTTATGAGCAAGTTACTCGGTCGAGACTGCCGAAAAGGGCAGATAAGTCACTACATGAATGTTCGATAGCTCTATTTTTTAGTGATTTAAAACATTAATCGTTACAACCTACAAATTTATTTTGAGTTTCCTCGGTTTGAATGAATAGCTCAGGAATGTTTTTTTCTCACGAAAGGTAGCGATTGCGGTAGGTTTGAACTCGTCCTGAAAATTTTGTAATTCAATTAAAACTTTTATTACCCCATTGGTAACTAACTACCCATCGACACATATCCGAGTTAAAAACAGGAAACATACCTAAGAGAAAAATGGCTCTACTTACAGAAATCATTGAAATACACGATTTCATATATATTTTAAGCAAAAGCATCCGCGACATAGACTATGCACCAAAATTTATCGATAAAACTTATAATAGATCTATTCAGCCTATCATCCAATGAACAGAACTGTTCCAGGCTTTGTGACTCACCATACAATATATTATTAGAAAGAAATTGGTTCAATAAGCAGTGTGGACATTCATTGGGAACTGTGACGCATGGACACTTTTCGGAAGCAGATTCGTCACTTTTGATCCACTCATTTCCTCGTAAGCCTCTGGCATTTTAAATATTAATACTAGAGTTTTTTTATGTGACGCAGTGAATGGAAGTTCAAAGATTTCAGTCGTACTAACTGATATACTCACCGTCTTAAGGTTCGCGAGAAATATTGCAGAACATACTACATGAAGTAAGGACGCATGAGCCTATTTCGCAATGTTATTTCTAAAACGTTTCCTTTAGGTTCATCACGAACAATTACACAGGCCTACAAAAAAATTTTTTTTTTTGGTGCCGGGAATCTTTGTGATGATTTTAACTATATTTGTAGAGCTGAATCCAAATATGAAATCCGTTTTTATTTAACAGCTCTACTTTTTTAGATATGGCACATCTTACGATTAGTTGTTTTAATATTTGATATATTCCGGAAAATAATTTTCAAAGTTAAATAAATCTATAAGTATACTAATTTACAACCACTCTGCGGTGTTCCTTTTATTTTCAATAAACTGTCAATAAGTTTTATGTATATATCTATATTGTAGGCCAATGAGATAATTATTAATATAATATTCCCATATCATCATGTAGAAGATTTTTTACGTAAGTAACAACATATCTATATCTTGAAAACTATAGCTGATAGGAAAAAACTAGTGTCATAATTGGATTCAGCACCCCAATTGTTCTTTAAATCAACATTAAAAGCTCCGGCACCAAAACCACTGTTGGCCTGTGTTATTCATTCCTAATCATTTATTCGTATTCCTAAAGATTTTTCGTCTTTTTGGCGATGCATTAATTTGTAATTTGAAGGTAACCTTAGGTCAGGTATAACCTTTAGGGGTTCCTTTAAGCCTTGGTTTTGTTTATTTTAATTGTTGTGAGTTCAAACATGCTAAAATATCTGCCTATCCTTCTAATATGAGGACCTCTTAGTAAAAATTAAGACACTTTACACCTCAAATGGGCTTAATGGAGAAGATTGAAATAAAATAGGCAAAGACAGCAGAAAAACCATTTGCTCAGTCAAGTAAAATGAAGCACGTAACTGAAATAACAATGTCTTACAGCTATTGCCCCATGTAAATGATTAATTAGAAATAATAACATTTAAATTTCAAAGAAATTAAAGAAACTAGGCTGAATGAAATCAAATTAGGGAACAAAAAATAAAGAGCGCAAGAGGGGAATGTTGATTGGCAGAACAAATGTTTACTCTGAAAACAACCTCGTTCATTGGAATTTTTTTACCAATTAAGCAGTTATCCAGTTATATTTCATCTAAAAAACTTACCAAATAATGCGGTATCATGGTAAATTGCGTGACTCACTTCAATTTTGAATGTATGCACGTGTTCAGAGGGATTTTCCTGGGGTTAAAGTAAATAAATTAATTGATTTTTCAAAGTGACTGAGAATTCGCCCGTCAACAATCCATCGACTTTGAAAGCCAAATTAGTTCCCAATTGCTCGGTCTTTCAAGGACCAAGCGTCAGCAAAATAATCAGTTTACTTAACAAAACAGCTTTGACCATAATGGATGATTAAATACGAACAAACTTATTTTTTAAACAAGTAGATATTCAAAAACTACGACTTGAAACTCTGTTGTTTAGGAAATCATGAAATAATATTCAATTCTTCAACTTTCGGCTATAAAATCTCATGTTCTTTTTCATGATTCGTTGCCATCAAAATGTCTGAATTCAATACTGGGAGCGGACGTGCTTGATCAAGGGTAGAAATGCATTCGATATCATATATTTTACGGAGGCGTTTCCACGTCCTCACGTCTCAACACTTTTCGACTTGGTTCAAACGGGACCGTAAATATCTTGTTAAAAAAAAGTCCAAAACAAAAAGAATTACCGAGCTCTAAACAAATATTGCCCATTCGTTTTCGGGCTTCTACGGCCAGATGTCCGAAAGTGCCCGCCGACGCTGATTTTTATGCGCTCTGGTGATGAATGAAAGTAAACAAATGAGCTGACGCGACGCGAATTCATGAGAAATGGAGAAGAACAAAAAATAAAAATAAAACACTGGGCGACCGACGCATGATGGAATGGAATGAGCTTGCTCACTATCTTCAAAACCCTGCGGATTCCTGGGGAGAATAATGCCTGCCCGCCCACTGGCACTTCCCTCCTTTTCCTCTATTCCCAGGGCACGAGAGGAAGCCGGTCAAAAATTGGCGATGGAGGAAAAGGTTTAAATTAAACAACTTCATGTACTATTTGGACGAGCGGATGAGGGCAAGAGGGCGGGAAATTGAGCAAACGCGAGAAAAATTAGTGGAGCTGGTGCTTTCAGGAACCATGGAGGGGGAAGCGGATAGGGGGTACCATGGAGGGGGAAGTGAGGAGGGGGTGTGGATGGACTGCCTTGAATGATGACGCTCGTATAGAAACACAAGGAGTGGAAAGGTTGATGAATAACGGAATTTTTCGGAATAAAATGCACTCACGGGAATGAAGGTAACGCGGAAGCAAAATACCTTAAAGCGACAGCAATGAATACACGGGAAAATTGTCGGGAGTCTCTTTCATATTCTCGGTAAACCCATACGGAATCTTTTAATGTGGAGTTTTTGTTGATAAGATTACTATTATTTTGTATGTAGTTTAGTTTCTTTTCAATGGATAGAATTTGATTATGATAGTCATTTATGAAATAGAAACAAGTACAAGAAATATTTTTTTAAAGGAAAAGGACTAAACACACTGCCCATTTTGTAATTGTAATAATTGATTGCAATGTGTTTGGCCAGAAATAAATTCCAAAAATACTTTAATTCAAGGGAAATTTTTCAGATCAATGGCATAATTTCCTCGCTCTCTTTCGTTAATTAGTGAATAATGGAGTTTTTATTTATTTTAATTCACACTCACCTAATGGGAACCAATTAATTCTTGATGTGGAATTTTAGTTCCATAAGATTCATGGAAGAGTAACTTTATTCATGATGACAAGTTACATGAAACCAACAAATTACAGTTTTGTCACGGCTTTTTCGCCCATGGATGAATTCGACTACATTAAAAAATCAGTGTTATATTATAATTGAAATTTGTGATAGTACATGTTTAATGGAAGTTATTTAAAATTACATAGGATGTAACCGATCCAAAATTATTATAATTAAATGGCATGTTTGTGTACAAAATTTATTCTTCTCACAGACTGAATAGCAAGTAAAAAGTGCCCTTAAAATTAGATGTAGGCATTGTGGTGGAAGTTACGAGTGGGAAATAAAGAAGTGGAAAGGCTGAAATGAAACCACTTCGGAAAGGAAAAATAAGGCTAAATCGTTGGTAAAACGAAGCTATCCTGAAGGAGAAGAGCTCAGTAAAGGAAAAATAATAAACGGGGAAGGAAAGCGATTGGTAGATTTAAACGGAGGGTGGAAAAAAGGGAATTTAAACGAGAGGAGAGAGAGAGGATAGGAGGATGGCAAGAGGCGCGCTAATCATTAAGACATTAGAGAAGAAAGGGAAATCACGCTTGAGCCATAAATTAGCAGAAAAGGAAGAAGGACGCTGTTTGAGGGGGGAGGGGACACGGGGCGGGGGACACGTTTGCATTCGCACGTGTGCATGTGTGCGAGGGCGTGCCAACACGAAGAGGGGTGTGGGGGAGAGACGTCAAGTTGGGATTAGGAGGCACGGTCGACGAAAAGGTCGAAAATAAAGTCGATCGGAGGAGTCTCTTTCAAGATTGGCGAGGTAAAGGAAGCTCTCCATTAGATTCTGCTATCACCTAACCTCGTCACGCCTCCATGATTCTTCTTTTACATCAACCATTAATTTTTTTCTTCACGTATTATTTGTCACATCACTCTTTGAAGCACCGAAATTACCCTTTCAAACGATCAAGTCATCTTAAACTAACCAACCACCGACGGTGTTTCATATCGACAACTACCACCATATCCATGCTAAATGCACAGTTTCATATTACCTCGCGATCAATATCCACGGAATTCGTAATAACTCGACCATTATGAGCTAAAGACGTGTGTGAAGGCTCCTCTCCGCACACTTAAACGTACCTATCTTCCCTTTTTAATCTCCGAAGCCCACCTTACTTATACTTACTCCCTGCTCTCATTGGCCAAAATCTGATTTAGAGGCAACGTTCTCTGTACCATTTTTATCCTCAAATATGAAAAAGTGAAAATATGGCTCAAATATCTTCTTTCCATCCCGTAAGGTGGTCCTCATTCCTAAAAAAGATTCTCGCTAACAAACATTCCTCCCACTATCTCCGACAATCGACCCGCCAATCTACACAATATTAAATTATATAGGCATCGTGTACAGCATAATAATAGGACATATGGGAAAGAGGACTTGGAAAACCAGATCAGAAAACGACAATGCACTTCAAGTATTTCTTTGCGGAAAAGATCACGTAGCCAGAATGAAAACCATTGACCTATCCACTTCTGTTGAACGCTCCACCATATACTAATATGAGCTTGCGCTTACGCGCGCATATATTTTGCGGATTCTCGTGCAGGGACACATCCATCCATACAAAATTAATAAAATGGTTTGACCTAGAGGTCTTTACCATAGTAGAGAACAGTAGTAATTAGAGCGAAGAGCGCATTCGCAAAGGAATTAGAGAAGAGCGAGGGAGATCGAGAAAATAGGATGCGTCTCACGACTGAAAACCATTAATAGCTTCAGAGACGTGAGGCCTCTTCATCCGTATCGATTACACGTCATGGACCAACTTCAGTTTAACAGGGAGAGAGAGGTCGGCTAACGAAGCTGCAAGCAGAATGCCTTCATCGACTCTCAGAAGGGATTGAAGACCATTTAAAGCCGGCAAACTCCAAGTAGCCTGCTTGAGTTTGTACCAAGTATTTCAAACAACGATCCTTTAAATTATTGTCGCTCAATTTAATGATAAAAATGATTTCCATACACTTTTCTGGCAACATGGAAGATATAGGAGCTGAGAATGACCCGGTAGCTGGAACGAGTTATTCCTAACACATCAAGTTGCTTGGGTGCAAATGGACTTCTCAGAGATACTCGGATCACTACTTAATGACGTCGGAAGATCATTACCCCGAAAGGATAGTATTTATAATTCGTATGTCAATGAGTCTAAGCTGTTCACTACCTCACTTATTCAGTAACCGAATTTTAATGAAAAATTTCGACGAGGTTCATCGGAAAATCTTTCATTTTTAAGCATAGCTATATCGTGTACATTATATTCAGATTGATGAAAGTATAAGTTAAGTGTTGAAAATATTATTTAAAGGCATTTCAATGAACAAACGACTTACGACCAGTTCTATCCGAGATAAAATGCCGAAGTCCAGAACTAGAAAGCTTAAATTATGCGGACCGGTAAGCTTAAGTTTATTACTTACAAAATAATCCAAAAGTATGTTGGAATCCTTCCCAAGTGATATTCTTTTTCGGGAAAAATGCTTTATCGACTAGTTTCAAAATGTCCTTTTTCCTCGTGCTTCGAAATAAATGAAAGAAGCAAACACATAGGGGACATATGTGTTTTTCAAAATATTCTAAGCAGAATGTCCTTAACCGGTATGTTAGCACTATAAATGTTAAAAATATACGTATATTAGTGAGAAATTTTAGCCACTGTTCCTTACAACTGCTCACACAATCGTCGATTGAGGTTGCCAATGACCAGCACCAAACTATCGCCCTCCAGGGGACTCAAGTCTCAGTTCGTATAGATGGATATTGCTCCCCAATATTTGCATTTGAAATTTATACCCAAAGGAAATTAAGTAACGTCTGATTCAGTAATTCATTGCGGGTAATGTTTGAACGACACAAAAAAATGAGACGTCTTTGCCTACAATGGAAACGTAAGGCGTTGCTGTATTTTATTCCACATTTGCTAATGGCTGAGCGAAAAATTATCTGCGTGGTTAACTAAATAGTTCGGTAATGCCAATAATGGAATCATAGGCATTTATTTTCCATTGTTGTATCATACGTAGACCAAAATTCCTACTATCTAGAAGTCCTGTAGGCCTTCTCGACCGGTAAGTGTATTTGTGAGGGCAAAATAGTTTTTGAATAAATGCGTGCAAATATTTGGACATAAGAATATTTTCTGAAAGTAATGCAACTTATTTAATTCTCACAATTTACAGTTATTCTCATTTTCTGTATTATTTTCAGAGGATAATACCTTTTAGACATTCGTTAAAATGATTAATTCAATAGGGAAACGTTGGAAAAAAATAGAAGGAAGGAAATGATAAATTCATGGGCGTTCTGTTTGCATTATTTGTTATTTTTTATTTGACGATAGAAAATACCGTGAGACAAAAATAACAATAAGAATAAACAATGGCGCTACCATGTAGTTATCATAAGGACAGTGATATTGGTTAAGAAGCGACCCTCAAACCATTTAATTCACAATGATAAACGTTTTGTTTTGCTTAACCTTTTTAAGAAAATGCCATGCCTAACAACGTGATGATAAAACTTTACTGATTTGTACATCTTATATGCTATGCATATAATACGCCCCTCCTGATACTCCGCAAATTCTATTGACTCATGCAAAGTGAAATTGTAACCACTATACTGTTTTTACTCGCATTGAGTTTTCATTAAAAAACCTTTATGAGTAAAATAGAGCATAAATTTCCTCAAAAAACCATATTGCAAGCCATGGAAAATTTTAACTACATTGATCTTCAGAGCACACATTTTTTTACCCTTGGACGAAAGTTTCACTTACTTTCATTATTCTTCTAAAACTGAAAATGTAATATTCATATGCCTGCCATTCAAATATTCTTTGAGCCTTAAAGTGCAATTAAACAAAGTGAAATATCAACTCCATATAAACCCACCGTGTGAATTAAGAAATCAAATAAAAATGAATAATTTAACAGTCAGGTCGTATCCGTGAAGATTACTACGGAAGGAAGAAGAAATTCATGAGCTCAATTTGAATATTTTACATCCAATTCTTTCATCTATATCCCACCAATAAGGTTCCATGGTCTTCTATTAGTCAAATTGTTTACATAACTTCCGAATTCGGAATTTTAATTAGTTATTTTCATTAAAAATAAAGATATCCAATTCTCGAAATAATTTACTGAATAATTCAAATTTACTGAATTTATTGAAATATTCTCATGTTTTTTGTTCCAAGAAATTTGAATGTTTTCTAAATATCTTCGTAAGATCTAAATATCTAAAAAAAAACCCATTACATTTGAACCAAGAGACGCAAAAATATTTTTCAAATCGATAGCTAAAATGACTAAATTTTACCTGATTCTTGGAAATATGTAATATGGCATCCATGGGGTTTTTGAAAGAATAACATAATAAAATATAGTTCAAAAGAAAAGACGGCGAGATATATTTTAATTAAATAGTAAATATATTGGAAATTCCTAGCGTGGGAAACCCTCATAGCTGGCATGCTTGAAATTCAAAACCAACGAAGCTTGCCAGTCGGCTAAGAAAATGTTTACCGTATTTTTCATAGTTCACAGCATATATCTCCTGATTGCTCCGGTATTTTAGGAATATCTGAAGTGGAATGTAAAGCCTCATATCATCTGAGGGACAAAAAAAAAAAGAACATTAGGGCGATATGGGGAAAACGCTGACAATGACGTCATTCTGGTCCACTTGACTTGAGATAAGACCATATTTTCCACGTACGCATGAATATTTGCACTTGTAGCTACTTGCGAAAGAGCATCATCCACTTCAGTCCATTTAAGCATGTCGGTGGCGCCGTGAGGGTCAAGGCGGGAGAATCCCGTACCATTGGTGGGGTCAAGAGGTAGGGAGGCGAGAGGAGAGGGAAAGAGGGAGAGAGTGAGGGAAAGAGAGAGAGAAAGAGAGGCGTATGCGAATTTGGTATGTAAATAACGATAGCGTGTGGAAATATTGGAAGCGTGGGAATGTATTTCTTTTCGTCCGAGGGAACGTCGGGGCAGTTTTATAAGTGGCCTACGGGGAATCGGATATAGTGCGAAGTGGTGAAAGGTTACAGGAGTGTGAAAGGAGCCACCATTTTCCCGTCTGGTACTTCTGCTGAGTCGTGGACTCGTGGGCACTGATTTCCAGTACGGCATAGGAATTGCAATGTTTCTAAAGAAGCCTTTTCAGATCTCCACACAACTTTTCCCTTTCAAAATGTGATTTTTATCCATGATCTAATTTTCAAAAAGATTCATGGGCCTTGATCGGTTCCTGATGTTGCATTCAGGCAAAAATACATTCAAAAACCTCCTAGCACCGTCATTCTAAGGGAACAGTATCGAATGAAGATCGAATAGAAGTCGATTCAACATAATATTTTCCGCCATGATTCAATGGTAGACTGAAGATCACCGGGGGCAATCATTCGAACAGTAGCTTTCTTGTAATTAAATTTAGACTTGATTAATTTTTTAAGCACATAAAATACAAACTGTGCCAAAACTTAAGTAAAACAAAACAGTTTCCGGCGTAACTTGGTGGAAAATCTTCATATTGACGTTTTTTTTTAAATAGTGTAACATCATCAGGTGATGACATCATCACCTGATGATGTTACACTATAACGAAACCTGGGTCGTGAGAATAAAAAGTTTATGTGGAAAAGCAAAGTGGTTTAATTCTTAAAAAACGTCAGAACTTAAGTAGTACTGAATTCTAATCTTGAAAATTGGTAGAAAATTGCGTAAATTGCTGACAATTTTATTAAGATCAATGCCTTTGGAATATCAGTTATGCTGCGAGGGTTGTGCATGCCTCCATAATACAATTTTTCTCAAGGACTAGGATCGATTTTTCCATACAAATTGATGGCTTGTCCTTCTGGCTTCGTTCCCGATGGTGTATGAAGTAGGGTCTGTTGCCGACCGTTTTCATCTTCAGGCGATTGAAAGTCACCCAATTCAGCGCTGCGTCAGAGCAATGAAGAGGTCATCATTCAGCCTAAGAAATTCATGCCAATGTCCTCTCTCACTTCTCCTGCATTCAATTTTTCCTCGCTCCTCGAGGTTAATGGCCATTATTTTTCATAGCACCTGTGTCGATGAAATGCAGTAAACGGTCCCCTTGGGTTCTCCAGTCGGGGGGGGGGAACCATACAAAATTTCCCTGATGAAAATAAAAATTTAGCGGAAAAACTCTCCAAATTCCAACAAAGAGTTTTACTATTTTTTTAAAATGCTATTTGAACTCCAGAGTAGAGAAAGAATACAATTATTAATAATTCATTCAGTCAGAGACTATTCCAAAGAAAGATATGGAAAGTCCTATTGCTCCCTGAATGCGAAGTTTTTACCTTAAAGGTTTATTTAGATGACCTATGACGGCAAATATTTTGAAGAAAACATCAATGCTACCAAATCATCGAACTCAACTAGTCTGTGTTCAATAGGAATCCTGGTTTGGCGAGAGGTGTGCGGCTGTGACAAGGATGATATGTCGGCAAAGTTTGTGGAAGTGTATTCGACACGGAAGACAGTCGGAAAGACTGGAAGGACGACAAGGAAGGGATTCATAAGTCAAGGTGCGAGTCGATATTAAATCCGCCGACGCTGTCGGAACGCGGTGCCATGAAGAAAATAATGGAGCTGGAGAGCAAGGTAATATTTTAAAACTTCAAGCAATCGTACGAAATAAATTTCAACGAGGGTCACTTTTAGCTATTCCCGATTCCCAATTTACTGTAACTGTAAGATGGAGAGTATTCAATTGGTCAATGTACTTGACCTTTTGTTTTAGAAAATTTAAACGAGGTGAAAACAGTTTCCACACAAAAATAATGTTTCTACGGAATTGATTTGAAGTCAAATGCAACAATTCCTTTCCGTTCATTGTATTTCATTTTCGGATACGTTTCAAATGATCAACACGGGAGAACGCTCGAAATTACAGCAAAACAGATGGATATGGGTTGACAGACAATAAAAACGTTTTTCATTCGAAACTGTATTTGATTCGGAATTTTATTAAAAATGAACCTAAATAATTTGTTCCTGAGGGATTATTTTGCCGATATTAATTTTTCTGTGCATTATTGTTTCCAGATAATGTTATGACATACATTTATAATATGAAGTGTATTCAAGTTTTAAGGCCACCCAATTTGCTTCTCGGTATTTCAAGGAGAAATAAAAACATGGTTCAGTTTAAAATCCCGGTGACTCTTAAAAAGCCTAAACCGTTAAGTGCCAGTGGTTTGTATATGCACCTTCCTCTATGGCTATAAGCGTTTTCAATACTGAGAATGGCGTTGTTATAACGTGCATAACCAGCGTATCATCAATCATTTTACTTCATTTGCACGTTTTAACACTCAAAGAAATTCATCACCAATTAGATGAGATAAACGGTGATGGTATTAGCGAATGTAAAGTATGTGCGTTTTTGGGCGTAACAACTCAAAGAAGGTCAAAGGTAATGTGATAACGAGCCAGAGAAGTCTAGGTCACGGACCAGTTGGTTTTTCCAGTGGGCAAAAACGATTTCACACCGGAGAATTATCGGTGGCCTTCGAATCATGGCGTCAACGCTGCATAAAATGTGTACGCCTAAAAGGAGACCATGTTATGAAGTAACGGAAGTCTCAACTTTCTGATGTAATTATTTGTAAGAAAAAATTAGCAAGCTGTAGAGTTTTAACGTATCTAATATGTTCCAAATGAAAGAATAGGTATAAAATAAATAACATGCACAGGTGCGATTCCAAGATTAGACAAATATAACTTTGAGTGCAATAATAAGTAAAATGTATATATCTTACTAATATATATTACAGATTCAGGTGTGATGTGGTGGAACTGATCCATAATAGCATGCTCATAGACTATTACAATTGTCTAGTCAATAAAGATTTACTTCTGACTAGTTTCTAGGTACTACATCAATTTCAAGTCCGTCAGTCAGTTTAATTTTGATAAATTTACGGTCTCGGGATTTTTTTGTTTACAACGATGTAGTCCATTGAAATCAGTCGGAAATAAATCTTTATTATTATTAGGTAATCTACCGGTTAAGGTAGGTTTTTGGATGGACACAACTATCAAATAAACATTTTGTGACTCCCCACCTAGCAAACTAATCTATATCAGGTCCCTCTTCATCTCGGTGTACTTCTTTCCTCCCTTCATCCCGTCCAACATCCCTATCCTGTTTCTACCCTTACCTCGCTTGCCCAACATTCTCCCCTCTATTACCTTCTTCAACATTCCACTACCGCTCAATACGCCTTTCATCCATTTCTCCTGCCTCCATAGTATTTCTCTCAACAAACCCCTCTCCTCCCCCACCATTTCTAGTACTTCCTCATTTGTTTTCCTTTCGGTCCATTTCACCTTCTCCATTCTTCTCCACACCCACATTTCAAAAGCCTCCAATCTACGTCTATCCTCCTGCTTCAGCGACCACGTTTCCGCGCCGTACATAGCTACGCTCCATATCAGAGTTTTTACGAGTCTTGTCTTAACATCCCTACTCAACGTCCCCGTCATCAACTCCCTCCTCCTTGAGAAAGCCTCCTTGCCTAGCGCAATTCCTCTCCTTACGTCCCTACCACTTTGACCGTATTGGTCCAAAACACTTCCGAGATACGTAAACTGCTCTACCTGCTCTATTCTTTCCCCGCCTATTTTAATATTTAACTTAGCTTTTTTCTTTCTGGAAAATCGCATAACCTTTGTTTTATTAATATTGATTCTCATCCCATATTTATCGCACTGAACCTCCAATTCACTCAACAATGCTTGCAACCCCTTGGCTGACTGAGCAACTAATGCTAATAAATCTTTATCAAGTGAAAAATTGTGATAGTCTTCGTCTTTGTTTTCATACCTCTTGGTAAGAAAAAATTAACAATCAAATTATCTGCTGTTGTTTCGTTTTAAATTTGAGTCAACAACTGAGCCAAAATGATTTATAAACCCCGAAAAAAATTAAATAATACATTTCTTACAACGTTACGTTAAGTTGCACTGAGACGTTAAAATAATAATATAATTTGAGATAATACCAAACCTATTATAATAAAATGAGAAATTATTCAAAAATATTTACAAATTTATGACATGTCTGAAGGAAATAATTTCATAGTTGAAATTATGAGTGCTCCAATACCGTCTTGCGCTTTTCCTCATACTTCAGGCGTCCGAAGGAACGAACTGGCTCGTGGAATTTAAGTAGAGCACTAAATCATCTCTAAAAACCTTTCATACGGCTCGCCTTTTTCGAGAAATTTCTTATGCACTTTATTGTATCAGCATCGTAGCGTAAGTGTAAATGGGTGGGACGAAGGAAAAAAAAATACAGAAAGATGCGAAGTTAAATTGGAAGAGGGGATGATATATTTCGTGGGAAATCGGACAGCGGTCTTTATTTGGGTCGAAACTGAGACACTATCATACAACCGAGATCCACGCCAGTGGGAAGATATAAATAAGGGGTAAGGAAGGAGAGGGTTGGGGTGGAATATGGGCCAAGCATTCCTAATGGCGGGAGTGCGTGGGAGTGAGAGGGGATTTGGAATTCGAAGCATCCCCTTTAAGCCAAAGTGTTGAAAGTGAACGGAGAATGGCGGCAAACGAAAGAAGCGCGAAAAGTAAGAGTGCTTGCCACTCATGTGCTGCCGTTAGGATCATAAAATATTCGACGGACGCACGCGACGTCATGCTTTGGATGGGATAATCTACATGCTTGGGGGAACGGGGATGACCGGGTTCGTGAATGAGACCGAATCGAGCGGCGTGGTGACTGGAGTAGGAACCGATTTCTCACGTCGCGGAGCGTGGGATCGATTCCTGTGGTGGCGGAGCATTTCATTGATATTCCATAAAATCAATAGTGTTGTCAATGCGTCGAGCTCGTCTGTTGACGTGTTGAGAATTTTATAAATAACTTTTGTACTAGGAAGCAGGTTCATCCGTCGTGAAAGAAACAAGAGAGGGATAGAGTGAGCAGAATAGCCCGGGAAAAGACTGCCCTCTAGCTTGTACCGAAAATCGTAAGATGTGGCTAATAACGTTAGATTAGAATTAAAAAAAAACGTTCTAAAACACATACAAAGTATGCCATTCTATGTGGGTGAATCAAGGACAATCCCAGGGTAAGGAAAGAGAAGCCTAGACAAAATGCAATATGATGTTGCAGAGGAATAAAAATGATTAAATGCGTATAAACTATGAATAAGTCCAAAAAAACATAAGGGAAGGGAATAATTTTTTTGGCAACACTTAAAACAATAGAGAAAAAATAAATAGGACATCATCAAATGCCATTTAATAGATAATGGAATAGTGTAAAGATAGTTGGACAAATAGATAAAACTGGCTCGGTACTAACTTCATCCACTTCATGATTTTAATTTCATTGTTGAATAAAAATGTTCCCTGAATTAATAAAACATGCACTTTATTACAATAATTTATTACAACCTATCTCCCTTATGAATTAAATCAGGTTCATGGAATTCACTGACTGGCATCTTGTACCAAAGCTTGAATTGGTACTTGAGCTTATATACATATATATAGGATACGTAACTCTGTATAGTCACCTGAAGATGACATTAAGTGTTTGAAACCCGGGTCGTGAATAAATCTCTATTCAAGTGAAATTTGCATAGTTTGTTTCCTTTCCATCACTCAAGAAAAGTTTCAAAAGATTTATTACACAGTTTGATTATTATCATTTCAGGACATAATCTTACGAGACAACTTGAATGATATGCCTTTATGCAAAAGCGTGTAATTTTTATTTAATTTGCACTCAGTATCACGAATATAATCGCCGATTGGAATTACCGTTGATGCAGGGATGAAAACCCACGTCGATCGCACTAATCTAGACCCCCACTTCTGACACATGAACCACTCAACACTGGCCATTGGCTCGCACGCCTACATGAAGCTCATACTCTGCCATCGACCAGGTGAAGATATTAAAGGGATTGTTGAGACTTTAATCACAAATCGAGTGAAATCGTGAAGTCTTTTTAAACGGAATGGCAGATGATGACAAGGCCACAAGAGTATTTTGATGCTTCAGTGCGGCAGTTTATACCTCTTATTTTATCAGGGTGGCCTAATTTAGAGTGTAGCCTTTGGCAACGTGCGCACTCACGCACACACACACACCCCTTTCCTCTCGAACCCTAAAATTTCGGGTCGTTCTACTGGGGACGCGGGAACTCTTCACGCTCATCGTTTCTCCTTCCCATCATACTCTTTTCCCTCCTCAAGCCCTGCCCTCTCGGCCTCACCCCTTTTATCACCCCACCACCGAGCTCTCCTCCCTCCCTCCATTCCCAATTTCCTTTTTCAATACCATCCAATAAATTACTGCTGTTTCCCTTCTCTTCCTCCCCCCCCTCCTCTTCAAGATTACTCTCCATAGCGCCATTCATCTCCACTCGCTCCGTTGTCGCTCCTTCCCCCGCGCTCGGATCTCTGTCTATCTATTCTCCCACTCCCCCCTTCCTCTCCTCTCCCCGCACCCACGCTCACTCCTTCCAACATGCCTCTCCCCCCCTCCTATCTCAGTCCTCCCTTCACCTCTTCCGAACATTCAAGAGATTCCTCCTCCGCATCTCCCCCACGGCTTAATCCTAATTTCGGTCCTTCCTTCTCTTTGTCCCTATTCCCTCTCTTCCCGCCGACCCCTCACCGTCACTTCCTCCTCCTTGGTTTTTCTCTGAGAAGGTGAGCATCAGGCGATTTTCTGGGGTCTCTCCTTCCGTCTTCTGTTGCGTCCGAAAGGCCGCTGACTCCTCGGGGATTTCACCACTCCACGGGTTTACCCAGTTCTCGTTATTTTCATTTGGTGGAGGAAGACAAATGAACTTTTTAATTGTAGCCGGAATTCCTAATTCGACCATATCACGCCTGATGAATGCTTGTACGTAGTATTTAATATTTAACTCAATTTTGTGCCACGTTAGCCCCGGCGGCAATACAGGTACATAACAATTACCTTAATTTTTCTCTCGCCATTTGACTTCACTTCGTATGTGCGGTTATGGCTTGTTCAATTTTTCAGGGAAATATATAGGCTATGAAAAGCTTTTCTTGGAACGCTTTAATTTCCAAAAGGATGAAGAATGAATTGAGTTGTGTGCTCGGTATGCTAAATTCCCGTAGGTTTCGTCATTCACGAAATATTATTTTATGTATCAAGTTCTTACGACAAAGTCGGGAAAGGTTGAAGTAATATGATCAACTTCATCCTTTCTTGGCGAGATTACAGAAATTGTTATTCCTGCAACAATATTTAGACAGCTGATAGAAATTCTTGGAAATACTTTAATATAACAATTGATACTATAAGTTTAGAGTTTGTTACTTATTAAGTGTCACTAACGATTTGTAAGGTGCAGAAATCGTTAACAAGCCATATTCATGTTTCAAAAATTTTCTTTATAAAGACACTTTCTTTCAGACCAGGATTAAGCATGTCAGGCCACGATAACTATGAATATATTCTACTTTTTTATGATGGATTATCTGTATTTGATTATTAATGCTGAATTTGTGTTTTTCATCTTGAAGTTTGTGGTGTGGCGGAATATTGCATGATGATATTCTGATTGCATATAAAATTGTCGAAATATTATGTATTAAGATAAAATTGCTCTTATTATCATTTACGATATTTTCCGGTAGAAATACAGTGGATTCTCGTAATGCAGCCTTCCCACAGATTTGAGGCGGTCTAAATCTCCAAATTAAAAGTAATTTGTTTGAAATTTTATCTCCAAATTATAATTGAAATGATATTATTATTATTATTCTAAATTTTTAACAATCGGAAAATTTATGGTTTAAATTCAAATTATATATATATTCTCATCTGATTATAATTTCTTGAACTGAACCAAAATATTTTTTTTTCTTTTCTATTATCGTTTAAAAAAACGTTTGGTGAAGCATTTTATGCTACATTAATATTACATTTTAATGGAAGTATGTCTTCTATACGTGAATTACGAAGTCATAAATTGGAAAAAAATTGTTATTTTTTAAGGGCACAGGTTTAAAGCAGTTATGCCAATGAAATATTTCTAATTCGGATGGTGTCATTAATTATTGCACTAGTATCACACGGATGGCTTTAATATTTAACACCAGATTCTGATACTGGTAAATAATTAAACAGGAAAACAAATTTTTATCCCAATTAATTTATTTTGAATTAATATAGCTGTGATTTCCACCGTTATCAGCGTCAAAAAGTCTTCATAATGAAAATTACAAAGCAGACAGCCTCAAGAGAATAGAATATTCCTTCAATGTCAAACCCAGCTGCGTTTCCCTTTGTGTGTTTGTTGGGAGTAACAGACGAGGTATTGACTGGCGGAGAATTTTCATAACTCGAAGCAAGCCCTGAGGGATGAGAGACACTCCACGGAGAATATAATTCGAAGATCGAAGTGACGGATGAAACGGAAGAAATTCCAGATTGGTTCCTGTCACGTGAATATATGGTGAACCGTCTGAATGAAGACTGCAAGGCGCAGTAGTGGGAACTGGGCCGTGGTGGGTGTTTATCTGGTAAGGTCGAATACCGCTTGGTGCGGAGAAGTGTGTAAGAAGAGTGTGCTTGGTTAAAATCCAATGTCGCCAGTAATTCTCAGATTCACAGTCCAGGTGATATATTTATGGTAGCTAATAAATTACTCTGATTTCATACCCTTCTCTACCAAAGTGAGTGGAACAAACCACATCCTTCTTCTAGTTCCCTCTCGGTGTAGGATATTAATAGAGGTGAATAACGCTAAAGCAGAGTCAAGCTTGCATGAAAACCGTGTACAAGGCAAAGTAGGTGCTTGAATATGCGGTCTACGATCACACAAAGGATAAAACAGTTCAACTGTAGACAACTGAAAACACATTCGAATTTCAATAAGGATTTCGAGAAATAAGTGAATTCAAAAAGAGGAATTATTAAAACTTTTAAACATCATTTAGTTTTTTATTTATTTGTTTATCTACCATGGTGATGTTACCTTCTTCCACATGCATTCATTAATATTAATTTTCAAACTGAATCGACATTTATTATATCTCCTAAAGTTCCCATCACTCCTGCAATGCCAATTCACTATTATTGTGACCCCTGTGGAAAAATCTGAAATGTGTATCCAACCTTTTAGATCAAAGCATATAATGTGATATTAATAATACAACCAAATTAGAGTTATCAAAATGAAGATCGGTTTGATAGACGTGGATAGAGCTCACCTAGTACGTGTACTCAAGTCCTAAGGTTTTTGAAATTCACACATCAGGGTAGAAGGGCCAGTACCTTTCCCTTTGCCGGTTATGGTTCCTGAGGAAGTTCTACTGACAGATAAATCACATGGCTTGATTAAAGCTGACGGAGCCTAGAGCCATCCCCAGGAATTAAACCCGGACCCTCCGATCACTAGTGGAACGTTCTAACTGGATTTCCACGTTCTGTATGAATAAGAAGTTATTATTAACATATTTAAATCAATTCCAAATATAGGTTTATAAGAGTTTTACACATTTTATAATCCTTCTTGACTACACTTACATAGGAAATCTTTCGAGAGTTTACTTTTATTTGTTCACACGAAATATAGATTCGACTTCCGTCATTGACTATTTTCATTCAGCGGCTGGTAACAGCAGCCATGCATACCTCCACATTCCTTCTCAACCCTGCAATCCTGCATTATTCCAGTTCCATGCTAATGTTGTGATTAATCTCCAAATTCCATAATCCATAATTAGCTTAAATTTGTTGACTCTTTGATAGCTTATCAAATTTTACCTTATATTTGGATTAATTGTCCCTTGGTCCTCTTTAGAGTATATCCGTTCACTTATTCCTTGATAGCACACTTTACGAATTCATTCAATGAGTGATTCACTTACCGCTAAAAAAAAGTATTGAATAGGAATATCTATGGATTGAAGATTATAAATGAAATATGAAAAGAAAAAATACAGTTCTTCCGCTGATACCATCTAATCACCCGTCAAGTTTCCCTCTTTCCATTTTCTGATCCGCTCCCCCTCGAGGCCCTCCGAATTCTCCCCTCCGGCTCCAAATCCCTCTGTTTCCTTCTTCCACTGCCCTTTATTAACCCTCCACCGTTCGCACCCTTCACGGTTATCTCGGTTGGGGAAAAGGGACAGGGTACACTGGCCCTCCCACTTGCCCTTTCCCTGCCGTACTCACCGTCCCTCCCTACACGCCAGTGGCCGATCACTCTGAACTCTCACCCCGTCTAAATTTTCATGTGAACCGATATAAGGAATAATGACTCATTCGTAAAATTATTCGCAGTCAAGACACACAGGAAAGCATTCGGCAAATCTTACCTGACTGTTAGAAACTAAACTACTACCTCAAATGTCTTTTACGTTTCACGGTCAAATTTCAAATTTCTCATGGAAGCTGGTGGCCTGAGAGGTGACCTCCTGTGCAAAAATTTAGGGTAGTAGCTTTGCACTTCGTAAAATCCTTCTCGTTTTCATCATTTCGCCTAAAATTTGCATTCGCATTAGAATTTAATTCTTCTCATCTTTTACCCACCCATTTACCCCTTCTCACCCTTTAAGGGTCTTCCGATTCACTCTACGACCCCGAAAACTCCCGGAGACACAGGACGTCTTTTTCTCCTTATATCCAATTAAATTATTCTTCTCCGATCTAATAGAGGTGAGGAGCAAATGCGTAAACGGACACATTCAAGCATGAAAATAAACAAAATGGTATTCCAATGGGCGGACGAAATTGTAAATATCGAAATTCATCCTTCATTGACACTTCCAATATCCATGCATATAATACCTGCATATTTGCCCTGTAGATCACTCAGAAACTGCTCAAATTAGAGATAAGGTATGGTGAAGACCTATCTCTTTGACTTCCCGTCCTCATTTATTATTTGCACAAAAAGAGGTCAGAAAAATTTTGAGAAAAATTGTAATATGCCACCGGGCCCGCTCAGTTTATTCCTTTCCCGGACCCATGATTCGCTCATTTGCAATTCAACATGTCACATTCCATGTCAATTTGATAGTCTACGTGTATTTCATGCTACAGTACTCCACCCTTCAGAAGTATTTCACGAATTGAATTTTCTAAATCCTAGTAGGGGATATTTTCATTTCACTCTGGGTTTTAGACCAGCTTCTGAAGGGTTCGAAGTTACCCCACGCTCATATTTCTGCAGTTTATTTACAGCACCTTTCCGAAACACACCACTTCGCATGTCTTCTTCCTTTATCTCCTCCGACCCACTTCCATTCATTTTCACGAGGCATTCTCTCTTTTCTCTATATAAAACACCACATTCCCCTGACGCCCTTCCATAGCTGCAAACTCTTTCGTAAACTCACCGTTTTCGTGCTCATAATCATACAAAAATTTCATTTTTAACCTCACTATTATTTTCCCCTACCTTCAACAGTAGGTACGTAACTTTCCTCATTTCCCGTATTAATTTCACCCGCACCACTCATTAATCCAGCTGTAGAGATATTTTACGGCAAAAGGCTTCGAGATTGATATAAAACGGGGAAAATTATTTTACACGTATATACGAAAACTTTATATATTCGGAAAAATTATTTTAGCCAAACTTTTTGCCATCCATGGATAAAAAATTGTGAGATAGAAGCCCGGTCTAAACCATTTCAGAAAAGCAGACACTATAATGATTTCATTCGAGAAAAAGCTTCACCAAAACCAAAGGTTTTCCGAAGCGTGGCCTTTAAAACAAGGGTTGATCCGTCGGTGCTTTCGATGAGCTTTGGGGGGATCTCTGAAAAAGCTGTTTTCTTTTTTAGCGACAGGAATATTTCACTACATCCGGATAACTCATAATACTTGCAATTCTAAGTAAAATTCGTAAACGGGTGAATTTTACGAAATTATCATTTATTTCAAAAGCATATGAGAATAAGAGAGCTTCAAAAAGGTGAACTACCATCTGGGTTCACAATTCCAATGCTATTGGCCACGAATTTAAGAATTATTTCTTAGATTAGTGTCAGAATATTCATTTCGTGAAGTAATTTATATTTAATGAAGAGCATTTATTAAGATTTATTCATAATTTTTCGGATATCTTTCTTCAGTTTCCTTAGCTTAACATTTGAGATAAGTTGCTTCTGTGTTTTTTCTTATTTCCATAGCCGAATGATTATCCTCATGAATTTCAATAAAAATTATTTTTTTTTGCATTTTTTTCTATTCCGTCTTACTAGTATATCCATATGAGTTCACAAAAATCTACAAGCCCTCTCTATCTGAAGCATAACTGCTTTATTATACAGGGTTCGTCCGGAAAATAAGTGTCATTGTCTCATTGTCTTTTTTGACAAAAGGGGAGTCGTCCACTACGAATTTGTACCTGAACGACAAACTGTAAATACTGCATTTTACGTCCAAGTGCTCGACAGGCTTCGAAAACGAGTCGCCCGCGTCCGGCCAGCGATCAAAAACATCTGGCGGCTGCATCACGGCAATGCGCCGTCTCACACCGCGCTTGTCGTGTCGGACTTCTTGGCCAAGCACGGCGTGGCAACGCTGCCGCACCCGCCCTACAGCCCGGACTTGGCACCACCGGACTTCTTTCTGTTCCCGAAGATAAAGAGGAGTTTTAAAGGAACGCGATACGGGACTTTGGACGCCGTCAAAGAGGCCGTGACGACGTGTCTTCGAGAGGTTCCCGATGATGCCTTCGCGGGAGCGTTCCAGGAATGGGAACGCCGCTGAAACAAGTGTATCGACTCACAAGGGTTCTATTTTGAGGAATATTAGCTTAAGATATGTAAATGGTAATACATTTTTTTCCTGAGCTCAGTACACTTATTTTCCGGACGAACCCTGTAGCATTTCAAAAACAATCAGCAATACCTCTACCATGTGACGTGATCCATCATCTCCGTGCACCCGTTCACCTTCTTGATGGAACGGTGACAAAAAATTACAGCCATCTAGATTTCTTGGCACTAAGTTTGCAATTAATATTTTTTTTCGATGTTGTTTCACCGCATGGTACTTTGTCTATTTTCCCTCTTTCTTTAATGAAGTACTATTTGCAAACTATTTGATGGATCTTAATTCCATAAAAATAGGATATAAATTTTAAAGCATGAATCCTAATAATAATATAATCAAATCTGTGCCAACTGTATACATCAGAAAAGCTTACGCAAACACCATACTAAGTTTTCCTGATGATTAATTTTCCCGTGGATCTCCTTCTTCGGTCTGCAAAAGTTCATTAAATGGTGGTACAGTCAAACGAAATACCTCTCCCTTTCCCTTTCACCTGTAGTACCTGTCTTCATTCACTCTATACCCAAAACTCTTCTTCGCCCACCATCGTGGTCACAAATATTTTGCGCACACCTTTATAACCCCCTTGGTAGCACACGGTTCCTCTCACTAATTTCCACTGCTTCACTGTCTCCACCACCTTCTCCCAAACCGCCCCAACATGCTTAATGAGACGCCTTCCCTAGCGAGCAAACGAAGGCCCTCTTGAACTTTCCTACCTCCCCCTTCTCTCCGTCCCTCCCCTTACTGTCAGGGCTTCGGTTTGCAAGGTGAAGTTCCGACGGCTGGGTGAGCCCTGTCGGGGAAGTAAGGGGTGAATAAAATTTGCCGTAGAGCGTGAGCGTACACCCGTGTGCCTGCTCTCTCCAGCAGGGAGAAGGTGTATAGCATCCAGGATGGGTAGGAGCGAGGGAAAATCTCCCAACCCTTCCGTTGCTCCTCTTTCATTATCTCATTCTCAGCATCCAGTTAGCCAACCTCTCTTCATACTGCTCATTCAACAGGTCCAGTAAAATGCCACATATCAAACGATGTACAGTGCATGCTTGAAGGTATCCGAAGTTTTCTTACGTCCAACCCATTTAAACTCCTTGAGGGCCTGCAAAGACTTTTGCAATGTGGTGTTAATTTCAGTGTAAATATATGTCTGATGGTAAATTACCGCCAAAACATTATGGATGCAGTTTTTATTGCTAAATACAACCTCCCTAGAGGGAAAATAAATTCAGACTGACAGTTAAAGAAAAACTATTTATTACCAACAAAAATTATTTATTTATCGCTTCATCATATTCCATAACCGCTTTTGCTTATGCCTTGATATTTAAAGATTTTCCCTCGTTTGTTTTTCTCAAAAAATGTAGTTTCCTCATAGGGAGAAAAAATTAAAAACCGTTACTAAAAGTATAAAAGAAGATGTAACTGTTTTTTCTTATATCTTGAAATTTTAACATTTTCCGTCATTTTGATGTGAGTGATATTGAAATACATTAAATGCAGATACTGAATTATTAATCCGTTCAGTCAATACTCATTCCAGCATGAATGGAAACGATTTTAACGAGCAGTTACTTTTATTCTTTTATGGAAGCATTTATGACTCAGTTGACGAGTCGTTCGAGTAATTGGTGCAGTGAAAGATCTTGAGCAGGGTGGGTACTTTGATTCCATGAGTGCGGAAAGTAGATTGAAGCCCCTGATTATGAGGACCAAGGAAAGTAGGACAGCTCACGGTGGAAGCCAGCAATCGAGCAGTATTTGTTTGCCAACCCGTAGTGGGTAAGATTTCATTTTTTTTTATTGACCAAAGTTAAAGGTGGCTTACAAATAACAGCAAAACGTTCTCATGAAGAATCTTTCGTGACAGCACAAGTAGTTACCATGATTAATTTAATCTGACGAAAAGTCAATCGATCCCATAAAAATTATCGAAGATAAAAAAAAAAATCCTTTAAAGCATTGTTCGATTCTCCAGTTTAAAAATTTTGAATCATGGGACGAAGATAATCCGTTTAAAATCTTTGAATAAAAATGTAAGTAGTGATAAATCCCATTATATATAAAAATGACGGAGAAGAGAATATCCCAAAATAAATGGAAAGATTAAAGGATTCGAGGGATAATTCCGAGTCGAAATCCATTATGGCCAATTTGGGGCTCAAGAATATACGTTTGTGCACAATTCTCTCAGTTTTGAAGATTTGGATATCTTTCCACCGTCGTAATTGAACTATCAGTCCCCATAGAGTCATCAATTGATAATACTTACATTCTTACTATTTAATTAAAATTATTTTCATTAATTTTAAAGGCATTGACTACGCTTATTTTCTGCATCAAGCAAATTTAGCTCGCTGCGCATGGACTCTACTCCTATTGTCAATGCTTCCAATGGTGTTTTTATCTATCGCTGGATAAGAAAGGACAGCTTTATAAAGCAAATCACCTGAGTGCAAGAGTCCTAGTCCCCTTAAAGAATGCTGCTATCTCAAAGTGTTTTCAAATGGAGACTAGCAGTCCTAAAATAGAAATATTGATTCGATTTCTGAGAAATTTTGGCACGTATGGGTATCTTAACTACCAAATTCAGAAATTTAGGTTAATATGCAATTTTCAAGGAAAAATGTATGAAATTATGAAGTCACCCTAAAATTATTTCTTGAAAGCATAAAACAAAGAAATACAATTGACGGACAACTCTAAAAAATTTAAAGCTTAATATGTCAGTAATAAGATGGGCATTATATTAAAAACATTACGCGACAGATACATAATGGTAGAATAAAAAAACATCGCATAAAAATACTCCATTTAACGCCAAAATAATTTAATTATGTTAATAATGAAGTTGATTACAAATATAAGCCTAAATGTATTAATTCAAAACCGCAGGGCATTCATTTGGTATAATCAATGCAATTTACGGTTTTCAAGTATATTCGAGTCCTTTCTAGACTTTATACTGAAAAGAACTTAAAATTTGGAGTGAATTGAATACTAGCGTACAGTTTACTTGTATTTTAGGTAAAATTCTAAAAATGCCGCGAGAAAAATTAGTAAAAGTACTAAACATAAAATGATGACAAATTTACGAAATAGGAAATAAATATTAAGTGAAGTATTATGAGAAAAAATCGTTCCCATTCAAACTTTAGATTGTTATGAGACTGTTCCGGAAAAGAAATGTCATTCAGCAGTATTAGTTTGTTTTTTTTTTGGTGGGAGGCGACCAACCGTTAGCTGAGGTCATTTGCGACATTAGGAATGGATGGGAAAGGAAAGAAATATATATATATATATATAAGGAAAAACCTTCCCTATATATATATATTTCTTGGGAATTATTAGAACGAACTTCCCCAAAGTATTCACTATCTAACTGCAAAACTGTATTTTTCATACCAATAGTATTTTTTACCCTTGAAAAATAATAACTAATATCAAATTTATCAAAAAATTGAACTGTTATTGCGAACGTGAGTACGCCACTAATCCAATATTATTCTTTAAAATTATTCTAGCCAACTATTTACACTAGCGCGTTGCATGAAAATTGTTCTGTCCAAATCATTTTGCTGTCCAACTCATTGTACTTAATTTCTTTCATAAAAAAACACATCTTATTTCCTTTGACACTTTTCCGACCCAAATATTTGAGAAAGCAACGGACCGACTGACGAAATAATAAAGTGAATAAATATTTCTTAAAAGGGACAATGTCAGCAAATAAGTCTTGGTGGCCTCATAAATAACCAACTCTTCGAGAGGTTTGTCTTTAGTTATTAAGGAAAGGAGTTGTGTAGATAATATTTTTAATCATGTGCTCCGGGCTTACGTCGTTAACACTGGTACGTAAGAAATAGACGAAAAAAGTATTTATGAAGATTTTTTCCGAATGTCTTAACTTTCGGTTCACTCAACATCGCAACATATGGTGGAGGTAAAAAAGGGAGAAAATTTACCTTCAGCTCTGGATGATGAAAATGAAACCAAGGGAGAGGGAAAAAGTCACAGATTAAAAAAATTACGATAAAATAAGGTCGCTTCAAAGCAGCGCGTGTTCGGACGTGAAAAGGGGGGCTGGATCGATCCCAGTAAGACGTACCGAATGAGAACCAAGAATGCGACCGCCAAGATGACCCTTTTAATCATAAATCCATTGCAGGGACAACTCCCTGGTTGTGTTTAGATTTACTCCTCCCTTGGTCCCTCCTCCCACCACTCCGTTCCCTTGCCGACTCACTCGTAGCCACCGAAAAGATTTCCTCCCGGATCTTCCTATCGTTTTCCATTCCGCGCTTTTACGTTATACACGCTCCCCCCTCTCTGCTCCTTCTGTCCCCCGCGGAACCCCCGACCCTAACCTCTTCCAGCCCCGAGTCCTTTATTTCCTCTTACGCCTCTCTCCGCCTCTGCTCGTCCTCCTTCCGGGATCCCCGTACCATGCGATGCCGAGCACAGCTGCCTCCCTTCCCGCTTCTAATCCGACCATCCTCCTCTCTCTCTCTCCTCCCCAACCTCTCTCGTATTTTGTACCCCCAGGAATTTTCCCACTTTGCACACCCACCCAGACCTCCCCACTACCCTTCCGCCTCTCTTATTATTGTTTTCGCCCCCAGTTATATTTTCCTTGGCGCTGTCTCCAAACCATTCCTCTCTCTCTCGTACTGCCTCTCATTCGCTCTATCATTTTCTCTCTCCCTCCACAGACAAACTCATTTCCCTTTCCCGAAAACTTTCTCACCATCCCTATCAACGCTAGCTGCTTCTTCAATTCCTCTCCCTTATTCATCTTTATCACTAGTCCTCTTTCACTCTTCGACCCCAAGCGTCATCACTAACCCTCTCGATGAGAGCTCGACGAGATTCGGAGCGGGCAGGAAAATTTCCTCGTACGATGATGCCCTCTCCCGCCGTGTAATGGTGTTGTTTTCTTTCTGAGCAGCCCCGTGCCACTGCATGTCAGTGTCGTCGCGAAGTGGACTACATTGATCAGATGTCGTAATGGACGCCAACGAACGTCTAACGAGCGGGCATGCAGAGGGTCGGACGGAATATGCTAATTGAGGCGGCCGCCCGAATCGTTTTGGCCCTTCCGGGTTCGCATATTAATTTCATTTCGCTCCGACCGGGTTAGCCGAGCGGGTGACTCACACAAAACCCGACCCAAAGTCTACAAGTTTCATTCCGCTCCGGAGCATGAACTTTTTTCCGTTCAAGAGTAATTTTCTCGCTGGTCACATGGAGCATAATAAAGGAAGCATTTGCGACAAGTAAAACATATCAATGTTTTCCTACCGTCATTTTTCGTGAGATTGTCTTTCTAAAACAGAGAACAGACTAAGAGACAGATTTTATTTTCTTTACCAAGTCTCATTTATTTTCTTTCATTCCTTAATGGGGCTGAAAGACAATAATTATGCTCTAAAAGGGAATCACGCACGTTGTACTTGAATGTCCCATTTTTGGCATTACATTATCATGTCTCTTTAAGTCTACCAACACTTTCTATTTTTTCCTTTAATGTCACCCAAATAAGTTTTACAGTCAATGAACTTTAAATTTACGAGCAACATTATCTTAAATTGAATACAAAAGTTTGATCCAGCTGAGAAAAGACCTTTTTTGAAAGCAATGCAGAAATATCTTCGATATTCTTGAATATTTTTCATTTTTTTCTCCATATCTCGTTCCAATTATAGGAGATTTTCTGGGGGAGTTTATGATTGATTATTTTAAGTAGACACAAAGGTTACAACTGACAAATATTGAGGAGATTTCTTGAGAGTGAAAAATAAGGTAAATGCAATTACATTTTAACTCTGGAAACAATTACCTGAGCAATGTGTTTGATTGCATTTGCATTCATCGCCAATTTCATAAAGGGAAGAAGGACATCAAATATATTAAATAGGCAATTTATCTTGTCTGGTAATATATAAACTACCAATTAGAGCTTATAATGCAACAATTTCAGAGTGTACAAATCATTCGCCTTGACCGGAATTTTTGCACTCTGAAATTGTTGCATTGAAATGCATGTTTGCGGATGACTCCATTAAAAGTTACTATTGGGGCATCTTCCGCAGTTTCTTGGAATTTGAGCGTAGAACGTTTTCCTCGCCGTAGAAGACTATATGACTGGTAGGCGGGCTTAAATGAATGATACGACAGTTAAAGCTTTAAACTAGAACTGAGACCCCTTGCTCTGTGGGGCGTTTATCGAGTTTGTCATGGAAGTAAAAGTTTCATTAATGAATGAAAGATGAATTAATTAAATTTTAATGTGACTAATTAAATTCCCCGTGGTTTCTTTCCTACAGGTATAATGAGATGGATTAGGTTGATAATGGTCTAATATGGTCTAATTTTCTATCTCTGATAATTGCCCCTATAAATTAGTGACTTACAGCAAAGGTTAAGCCATGAACGTAATTTACACTGGATTAAGTGACGGTTCCATCTAAGAACATTTATTGAGCCTAGATAGAGCGTAGCATACATTAGCGTAGCATACTTAGCATAAATCCTAAAAAATATAAATTTTGACCTTCTTAGAACAATTTACTCAGGGTAGACGGGAAAATAGCTGATAACGGAAAGATCTCAACACTCTCCACTGAATATTTTCATTGATTTTTGACTACGCCTCAATCCCAAGCAGTCCAACCACACTGTTACAAAGGATCTTCCACTATCCTTTGCATTTTTTACAGAGAGTAAAAAATAAATTGTTTCGTATTCGAAATAGGCGTAAACAAATTTATTTAAAGTCAACATTACTTTAAATGGCTCATAAGTGCCCTAACGCGTTATTTTCCGACGACTATTTCTCTGACGATCCCCGCTTAGCTAATATACAGGTAGTACCTGTAGTCCAGACGATTCAGCTTCCTGAAATCTGAACGGATCTATATTTTCTTTTACTATTCATCTTAAGAGGAATAAGACTTAATTTTTTCTTCCAGATTTGGCGTGGACCCCACTATTAAGGTATTAGAATTTTTTTTATTTTCTGAAAGAAGATCATTTGTGAACGTAGAAGGAAAACCTTAAATAACGCTTTCGAAAGTCACTCGAGCACCTAATTTTGAAGGGTAGCCAAGTTCAAAAAACGTTCCCAAACAGTTTCAGAATTTTACATATTGTTTAATATTTAGAAGTTTAATATTTGCCGGAGACGCGAAGACAACGTATACAATATGAATTGGCCGCAAGTTTTCGGAATGTATTTTTATTTGTTCGGTAGAATGTATCCTCAAAAATACGTTATGTGGGGTTTTTGATAATACATCATAAATAATATGTGATATATTTCTTATTTATTTTAAGTGAATACGCATATGAAAATCTAGGAGGAGGAAAAATGAATGATTCTCTTCCATCTTTCCAACAGGCAACCCATTCTCTCTCATCCCAAAATTCTCATTTCACAGGGATCTCATACTTGGAATAAGATATTTTAAAAATTTTATGATGAGAGACTTTATGTCCACTCCATTGCTCAAACATGCTATCTCGGCAAATGACTCTCTTTTTGTAGAAAAAGATGTAAAATTAATTTAATTTAAACTCCGGGACTAATCTTTAACAAGACGGTGTCTAGGGCGTCAAGTATCTTTTACATTTTGAAGCCTTAAAACATTTACCTGAAGAGCCAGCGTAAACTAGGTTAACCCTAAGTGCAGAAACGGATCCGGTAACGTCTGGCATTGATTCCACATTAGGGCGGTGCGTTATCTCGATTTCTCTTTAACATGCTCGTAATTTCGACATGAGAGTGATTGCGCAAATCTTCGAAGTGATATTTTTGGCATTTTGCCATGGGGTCCATTGGCTTGTGAGTAGCACAACTCTGGCTTCAGATTCCCTCGCTCCCGGCTCGTTGGACTATGTTATTGGCATTGGCGACTTCGCTCCAGCACTAATATATCAACAGTGTTCCAAAAGATTAATATATTTGATTACTCATCTACGGTTTATGAGAGATTATCCTTCTGGATAAATTCGTTTTTTTAATTAAATGCTCCTTTTAAAATTTAAATCGAATTATGTATAATAACTTTTCTCCCGGCCCTCTCTCTTTGGCCCTTTTCACTGACTACTGCACTTTTTACTTCTTGCAGTTACCTCTATGACCTGAGCTTAATTAAAACTATAGTCATAAATCATAGCAATACTTTGATTTGAATAACGCCAATCTTTTTTTATATTATTTGACGATAGCGATACATGCAAATTAGGTAAGCTCCTATGAATTGGGCTGTAGTTTATGATAAAAATTGGCCAAGAACAAACCCTTGATTTTCGTCTCAAACGTCACTGAGTTAACTAAATTATTGTTAGTGGAAGCGTTACTGGAGTCACTTTCGTTTGGGTTTACCCCAGTAGACCGTCTCCCCATCCTCGTAACTCCACGCTAAAGGATGGAAATACGACACCGTGAGCCACGCGCACCCATGTGGCGAACCCACGCCCACGAAGTAGTTATCTCCCAGTCCTCCAGCCCCGACCATTTTCTTCCCTTAAAATTCCCGTCCTTTACTCTGCTGCTTCCACCTCTTCCTGACCGGCAAATTTGCTCTCTTCCCTCCCCCCCTGCCCCATCCTCCTCCTCTCCCCTTCTAGCTCCCTTTTCCTCGCACAGCCCCCCTCTCATCGCGACCTCCTGTTACCGTTCATCCATTCAACTACAAGCATATTTTTCAAACCCTCCCTCCCCCCCTCTCACATTCCTCCCTCACTCCTCTCCGTCCCCTTCGACCACTTTCCCGGCCTCACATCCTCCCCTGACCGTTCCCCTCCGTTCTCTCTCGCCCCTTCAACCGCTCCCCTCACCCCCATCTCCCGTTGCTACATCATCCCAGCCGTCCCTTTCTTTCCTCCCGCCTTCCTCCCTCCCCACCTCCCACCTCATCCTCCCTCCGCTCTCTCTCTCTCTCCCTCATCCCTGAAGGCCGCCCCATAAGAATCGATCCTGGAGGCGCAACAATGCTGCCTCGCGGCACGGATTCGCTGACGTCATCGTAGTTGTCACGGAGAGGGAGGTGTACTCTCTCCCTCGATCGGAGGGGGCGGGAGTTGTGTTGGTTTGTACATGTGTGTGTGTGTTTGTGAGGAGGCAAGAAGAAGGTGAGTCGGGGGATGGTGATATGACTCTGTCTCTCGTTACTAAGGGAAGAAAATGGGTGGAAGAAAAAAGAAGTTTGGGGGTTCGTTGAAAGGGAGACGAGCGGGCTAGGTCGGGGGAAGAGGTGTTTGTGTGTATGTGTGTGTATGTGTGTGTATGTGTGTGAGTTTGTGCGCGAGAGGTCGGTCCGGATTTCGATCGGGAGTGTGGGATGAGGGAGGGTGCGCGGGTGGGGCGCCCGCGATGCGGCCCGCCGCCAGATTCCCTCGACGTGCCCGATCTCTCTCTCTCCCCGCCGGTCTTGGTGGAGGGAGGGCGAGGAGGAATAGAGTGGGGGAGGTGCGGGGGACGTGCAACGGGGGTGATTTGTGGGTCAGGGAATTGGCGGCAAAACAAGGGTGGACTTCAAACTCTAATATCAAGTCGGTCGGCGGTGATCTTTAGGGGTGGGGGTTGGGGGGGGGTGGGAAGAGGAAATAAATTTTGAGGAAAGTTGGCAGCGTGCGGTGGCGGAGTGGTGGTGAGGGGAGGAGTGGATGAGGTGTGCACGCCACTGAAAAACTTTTCGTGCGGCGGCGATGAAAGTTCAAACGCGTGTGCGGGATCAATACGGGAAGGAGGTCCATTCATCCGGAGGTTCGACCTGATTGGGGGGGGGAGAGGGGGATGGGAGCTTGGGAAACAGTTCGGCCGACGCTAAAGAAAAAAAAAGTTTTATGGGACGTAATTTGAAGGCAATGGGCCCTAAGCGGCCACGACTCTAAATGGTGTACCAATAGTTCATTTTGTGGCAAGCTCATGCTTCCTTAAAGAGACAACCTTTTTCCAGACGTTAAATGCCACCATCAAAACGGAAAGGCATTAATTCACCTCAATAGTTTTTGTTTTAATATGTAAAAATAGTAGAAGTGTCATGGGAATTGGATATAATCATTATAGATCGAAAGTAATTGGAATAATTATTTCAATCGATTCTGACACGCGTCGCAGTAACTGCTTAATAAAATTATGAAATCACATCCTTCTTGGATTCTCTATTCAGTCGAGGCTCGACAGGAACGGGAATATTTTACTTCGTCATGATACGCTTCAATGGTTTATGCACAGCGAATTGTCTCTCTTGCACGCTTTATCTTCAAACTCGCAACCCTTAGACAATAACGAATATTGAGATCTCTCGCGTCCACGAAGGTGGTATCATCGTTGCTAGGGGAGGAAAATGGAGAGAGGTTCAAGCAATGCGTGAGGCAACTAGTTGGTGAGCGTTGATGCAAAAACAAGGGTAGAGCTTGTAGCCTGCTTAGACCTAATTAGAACACCGCGGATTTCGGGTCGTTGCCGCTATTGTCAACCAGAACCATTTGCCAAAGTGGTACCAAAAGACTCCTACAGTTTTCTTAAATTAAATTAGAAAAAAAAATTATACAGTAAATAAATATGTTTAAATTGTAATTAAACAGAAACGAGTGGGTGTATAAAATGAACGTAAGCGGTAATTTAGGTACCATCATCTCTCATGTGCAGTTAGGGTGAGGTCCTGTATTATTATAAGTTGTTAGAATTGTCAGTTGTTATTTATATTATTTCATAACTTAAAGTTATGGCAACTGGAGTTGCCAAAGTAAAGTGAGTACAACCAGTGTGGTCTTCATTCTTTATGAAATTTTGTACTTGTGGACTCCCAGATAAGTCATGTTCAATAATTTGGAAACAGAAAACTGATATCTCTAAACAAGGTAAACTTTTCTATTAAAACAGCGCTAAACATTAAAATTTAATAATATCTTATATTAATAATTTAAAAAAACATTAATACCCTTACAACGTTCCTTTCATTACCTAAAATATATGTACCTTTAACCTATTACCATTAAGTACTAAGAGACCGACATTTCCGTAGTACGCAACTGAGTATTAAACCGTGCAGGAAGAAGTAAATAGCATGTGTTATATTTATCATGAATATTCAGAAATGCAGCATTCAAAATCAAATGATTCTGACCGAATGTATAAGCAACAAAGCAAGTTTTAATGTCATTGTGGTGGTCGCCGAAACGTTCGCACCTCGTTAAATATTAATACAATTTGGGATGTAATTAAAAGTCCATGTAGTGGGCTCCGCGCCACGTGTTATTAATCCCCGTTCGCGACCGATTGAAGTGGCAGGTATTTCATCCGCTCGTTGTTCATTTCGCCAGATATATACTGAGATTTAGCAATAATTCATAAAGTTAACCACCCCAAAAAAATCTTATTGGATTAGCTGAGAAATTGGCACTAGCGTTATACGCCGTTAGTAACAGCCGTAGCTTTTATTCCTGGTTAACAAATTGCGCATGAATATTTAACCAATACGCTCACATTCCATTCAACGAAACAAAAATATTTTGATCAACTGGATTAAACACCATACCTTGCTTTCCGCCAACTCGGTTAGCAGCAGAGGATGAAGTATAAATACCCATCGATTACTTAGTTGAGGAAAGATATGAAAAAATCGCAAAATAAATAGCCGGTGGCGACCCGCTCTATTAAAAAAGCTGAACTGTTTTGAATCTTAATTTTGTTGTAAATGTGAAATTTGCGAGGGATAACCTACGATGAAAATTTATGCACTCACTTTGTCGGATGTGTAACTTCAAAGGACTAATCAACCAATATAGTGGCAAATATGAAAAATTCAAAAAAAAGGTTATAAAAAAATTAGGATGTCCTATCTAAATTATTTCCTCCTTGGGGGCGGTAAGGGTACTCATCTCATTTTCTCTAGTAACTCCGTAGCACTAACTTTATTCTTGAAGATATTTCTCGAAATTTGGCGTACATTCTTTGAAATTGATCAAACTCCTTGATAAAAATTTCTATGATAAATTTGAAATATTACCAATTATATTCATGTGTCGACCTACTTAGGGGTTCTAGTGAGGTTTCTGATGTCATTACCTTTATAAGGTATTATTTTTCCTGCAATTACATTTTCCGATTTTGACCTTGCAGCAATGTTTCCAATAAAAATACACGCAGCTATAACATTCTTGATTTTTGCATTAAGTATCAATAAATAGCGCTTAAGGTGCATCAGTGAATCAGTTCTTTTGCTGAAGCAGATGAAATTCCTCCTAGATCAGAAAATTACCCCCTTCACTTGCAGCAGCAAAAGAGGAATCAACAAGATCTTAGTATCACAAATCGGAAGCATTATCATCGATCTCTTACACGAGCATTGCAAATATACTTGCTTCATTTGTTGTCCAAGTTTAAGAAAAATCAAAATCGAGTGGATAAACTAAAACACATCCAAGCAAGGTATGGAAGATATCCTTAGATTAAAAAAATACAAAATATACTGATACGAGTACATTAACTGAAATCATGTAACAATTAACAAAAAAATTAGAACGCGTCAATTAGGAACGTGGTTTTCAGTGTGAACGCAAGTATAAGTATTAAGAAACAATTAGTTTAAATACGGTGGAAGTTGGATATTTTTTGTGTTACTCACTTTTTGTCGACCTATATTTGCATTGGCGAAAATCTTTAGTGATTATTAGAATGAAAATTTTAAATTTGAGATTTTCCTTTGCGTTAGTTAGCACACAGCTTAAATATGTTTTGAGAATATTAGAAAATTAGAGAAATATTTGATTTCTCACTTAAATAAAAGAATAATGATCTGTTATAAATTATTATGAATGAAAAAATGTAAGTACATGAATTAAAATTCAAAAGCGGGATCGAACCCGATGGCTGTAACATAACTATAGGCATGAATTAAACTTCAAATCGGTAGACTTATATTCTGACTCCACGGAGGATTATATTCCCACTCCCAATTTATAGGCGAGATAACAATTAATTATAGTGAATATGCCAACAATAACCAATTACGGTTTATCCTCCGAAGGATTCCTCATCATAAAAGCAAAAAATAATATCATTGAAACCAGTAATAACATCACTGAGCTTTAAGTTTCATGATAAACCCGTGTTGGCTTGAAATATGACATTTCGATGTAGCGGGTTGTATATTTCCGTATCAAAAATAATTATGCATAGCAAAGTTTCATCAAGAGAAGGACAATACTTCAGAGGAGAAAACAATATTCAGAGTCAGGAGAATTCCAAACATCGGTTTTTGTTGAATTGCCTGGTGGGTACATAAACACTGCAGTACGAAGAGCCATCGATTATCGGTGGATTGTTTAAATCATTTAGCAACAAAAATATTTAGTACTTTTGAAATATATTTCCGCTTTGCGCTTTCAACTAGAATCCAGAATAAAGAAAAATTGTTACATGTTACGCTAAATCATGTCTTATTACTGAAAGAGTCCAAGAACATTCAACCTATTTTTATGTCCCATTGTTTTCATTACACCCAAGTTTGCTGAAGCACTACGATATTTTTCTGTGTTCAAATTATTACGAAGTATTCAAGTAATAATGCTAAAAATATCGGCGTTAAGTAGGACTAGGTAATAGGACTTCGTTATTTTTTTCAGCAGATGCTTCTACTGATGACCGACACAATGTCAACGGAATAAAGTGAACTCTCAGAGAAGCAGAGTTCCATCGACCTTCAATTTTTAGGAGTATTTCATCCAGCAAAAGGAGATGAGGTATTATGAAAGAAAAAAACCACCAACACTCACGTCAATTCTCGATTTCCCGCCTTGATTCAAGAGAGAAATGCGGAATAGAAAATGGAAATACACATGGCATACCCTTCGATTCGAACATTTCCGCTAGCGAGAGCTTTTTGAGTTTTGAGTCGAGTTTTGCGTTGAGAAACAGTAGCCAGAGAAGATGGATTTTGCTAGCAAGAAGGATGGAAATGGAACGAAAGATGAACGAGGACAACCTCTGACCCATTTATCTTCACTCCGCTCACATCGAAGAGCGGTACATTTATCACATAGCCTTGCACTCAAGAAGCATTCAAATCCGCGGGAAGGATGAGATTACGTAAAATCGCATGAAACCCAGGGTGTAATAGTTCCCGTGATCCGTGACGTGAACCACTCTGCCGCGAAAAATATAGCGTGATATAGGAAACATTCTGCGTTAATGCATGACCCCAAAACTAAGCTCGAGAGATTATCTCAAGTTTCTTCATCTCCGCTGCATGGGATTCGAGGGCCTTTAGCTCCAAAGGCGCTTGCGGATTTCCCGATCTTCATTCGAGTCCCTTGGAGTCAGTTATATACAAATTTATGTAACAACTGAGCCGAAGCGAGTATCGCGATCGGTTAGTTTGAATTTACAGAGTGGTAGTCGACTCGTGTACTCAGATTCTCTCAATGAGATGTTACCGCTGAAAACACGCCCGAATCCATCGACAGACAAAGAGGCCAAATAAATTTCCTAGTCATGTTGTCTCTATTTTTCCGTTGATATATTCTTGCCAAAAAACGGTGTTCGGTGTCGTTCGACCAAAGTCGATTGATTGCAGCTGTGCGTCCAACTTTACGACACATGGCCTTCCACATTGCTTTACGTGTCGTGTTAGAGGGAGCCGGCAAACATATTACGGCTTCGACGGAACATGCAAGGGCATGAATAGTCATCCCCTGAAATGAAGTGGGGAAGTGTATGGAAAGTTTTCTGATTAAAGTAAAATGCCGAAGTCATGGTATTATCTTTATTCATCAAGTAATGCACTCATTCTTAAGTAAAACATTGTAGTGAAACTACTCTATATGAAAATTAGAACAGATACATTTATCATTATATTTGTCTTTTAAACTTAATTACGGAGCAGTGAAAGCATTAAAGCGACGACCTGAATATACAATTTCTACATGCATAGTTGAATATAGGTACATGTCAGTGATCTGCCAAAAATGAGCCTCCTTGAATTAAACTCCTTTTACGATTACATGCATACGATAAATATTTTTCATAGTTTAAAACGTGCGACTGCCAAATCTTGAATAAAATGGTATAATTTTATGGAGAAAAGTTGATTCATGGCTTTTAAATCACCCAATACATACTCATGGTAGTCAAACGGAAAACATCAGCTCTAGTGCATAATGATAAGTAAAAAATTCAACAACAAAATTTGGAACATAAAATACTACTGTTACTCTTTCGGAGCACTTATTTTAAAATTCATATATTAAATTAAAAAATAATTTTTACCGCTGCAAAGAGGACAGGAATGGACGCTTAGAGCTTTTACGCTCTGTGTAAAATGGGCCTGTCAGTCCAGAGATAAATGGAATTTTTACCGTCCTAATTGCATACAAGCGCGGAAAGTATTCCTAAAACAAATGTTACAAAGGATTATTTTAGAAAAAAAAATAATGAAAAAAATGTAAAAGGAAGATATCTTTTTGACAATTTGTTAAGATAATGATTTGAAATTTGTTCTTCCAGAGTAGAATCCATTGAAAAATCAAAGAAAGTGTGGGTAATTCGTTAAATCATCCATTTTACTTTTCTTTATAGGAGTATCTTTTCAACGTCCAAATTAGGTAAAATATTTTCACTAACGCACATTTGCTATATATATATATACATATATATATAAAAGAAACCAATTAACGAAAAAACAGCAGAGCTCACTGAATGCGTTGTGAATTTTATGACATGAAAATCCACCATGATGAACTGCCAAAAACGATTCATCAATGCTGCAAGTCCAGAATTCGGGCCGACCCATTACGGATTATGAGCACGCAAAGCCAGGGAATATGCATGCTTTATTATAATAGTTGCAATCATTTCACGTTCGTGATGCCATTACTCGTTTCATGACGTGGAAGTAGGATCCTGTGCCGCATAGCAAATACGTGCGATCCCTCAATCACAGAACGATGATAATCGAATGCGCTCCACTTAGTAGCTTAAAAAGTGAAAAAAGGATCTGAACGAAATTATGTCATGTAGCGGCATTTCCGACATTTTCATTAAATTGTATACTATGGGAAACAATTATTGGCCTATCTTTCGTGCTATCTCTTCATCAAGCATTATTAAGGTATAAAGCCAATTAAGGAAAGCTTATAGTGAGATTGAAAGAAAGCTCTATTTACATAGGCTTATCTGTAATGACCATCTCAAAAGCATAATTATACTTAGCCTAAGATGGGAAGAATTCAGTTCCAGCTTACCGTGGTAACGAACAGATTTCTCTATTAGGAGGATTTAAATTTCGTTTCCACCTAGCATATGGCACTATGGTTATAACCTTCGATAGTTGTTTTAACAAAGCAATGAAGTATATTTCTATATTCCAGTGAAGTTTCGCATTGATATCCATTTGAAATTAAGCTGAAAACGTTTTCCACAAAGCCTGTTATGAATATCCCAATGGAGAAAAAATATAAAATAGACATTATCTACAACTGAATGATTTTCCTTGCATCTATATCTTTGGGAGTTATCCACCCATTGTACGTATGTTGTACCTTGTAACACTAAAACCTGATTTGCACTAGTTGGCCATGCGTTTTGACCCATTCTTAATGCAAAACGTATTCTTTATTATGCTCGACAGTAAACACGGTTATGTCTACATTACTATATTTGTTCCAAATCTTTCATAGAGCAACGAAATAATTTCTCGAAATATTTAGAAATATTCACTGGTTTCGTGAATTTCATTGAATTAACCAAAATAATTTTTTCAAACTCACCCGATAAGCTTCAGGTCCACGACCTCATCGGCTAACTCGGATTCTTGCTCAGTCATCAATATTTTGCATCAATTGAAATGGTTTTTAATAAATATTAGCAACGGTTGAATGGAGCATAGGCATCGGGTAAATAATACTCCATTACTAAGTACTTTAAAATTAATTTCAAGAAACTGTCACAGTAACTTTAACGGAGTCACCCGCTATGTGTGCATTATAATGCAACCATTTCAGAGAGTAAAAATCTTTCGCCTTGACCGGGATCTCTCTGAAAAGGTTGCATTATACTTTAAAACTAGTAATATTGCTCAATACAACGTGCATGAGAATATTTGGTCAGACCCTGGTGGATTGAAGCGACAACTGTCGTGGTAAAATAACTCTGAAAGTCTGACCGAAAGTGCCGAAAGAGAAAAGCGCCGAAAAAAACTTTGAGAAATGTAATTAATAAAAGTAAGGTTAAACCAACCAATTTATGGGAGTGGATTCATGTTGAAAACACGCGTTTAAAAGTTCCATAGGGCATGCTCTGAACCAAAAAATACATACATTCCTCAAAAGACCGTTGTAAAAATTTTCGTGCGGCAGAATAAAAATCCATAATTTTCACACGTCTCCCGCGAGTGCGTGCTCTTTCTTCCGGAAAACTCGCCTCAAAAACGCTGAGCTCGACCACGTTGGCAACCTTAAATTGAATAGAGACGAGGAAAAGTGTGTGTCTACGTTCATTTTTTCCCTCGCAGCACATGTAAAAATGTGGTAAATTGGAGAAAAGCATGCCTCAAATACCACTGCAATTTTGAAAATTTTACGAGGCATTAGACATCTATATGATGAAGCTTATTAAAAACTATTAGGAACTAAAAAACTCGGAGAAGGGGTAATTACAACTTCTACTGGATCCTCATTCTGAAACAGGCAATTGAAAGTTATTTGTCGGTAGAGTTTCCTGCTCTCGATCGTTCTTGAGATATACACCAAAAGTTTCATATAATTTCATGAAAATACGTAAAACTTTGTTTTCAATATTAAATGCCTAATTTCAAGCGAGTTTTTAATAATTGTAGATAGCTACATAAATCCAGTTTCTTGCTTCACAACTTTCTTACGTTTTCGTATAGAAAACACGCACTAATAACAATAGAAATAAAATTTTAAAATTCGTTAAAATACGTTAACAAAATAGTTAAAAGTTACAAGAGGCATAGTAATTTTTTTCGTTTCTGCGTCTTGATGCATTTTTTTTTACCTTTACCGTAGGAGACTTCATGACTACACGACTACTACTACATGACACCACCACGTAGTTTAAAAATTTTGGAGTAAAATGTGCCGCATTATTTTTGACATTTGCTGAGATTTAAAATGCACGAAACATATTGAAGATAACATGCCAAAGTATATACTAAAATACTGTATAATATTTTTGATTAGTCAATATTTTACTCAGATTAATGGTTCAGATCGCAGACAATAACGAGAAACTACTTAAACAACCGGGAATACAATAACGCATTATACCAGTTCTGTAAAATGGCATACTTTGATATTTACGAATGACTATATTACAATACATAATACATTGTGTCATAGTACAAAAGGCATGATATTAGTATGTGAACCTAAAATTGATGCTTTATCGTTTGTGGATATTTCTTGAGATGTATCTATTCTGGAATACCTACACATAGTATACATGGTGCCAATATGTTTATAGCTTCAGCTCTGAACCGATTAAAAAATGTTTTCTCCTGATTGATTAATTTGTTCATCCGGATAACTGCATTCAGGAGTTGTAATATGAAAGTGGAAAGGCTAAGGTGAGTATGATAGACAAGAGGACAGGACCGGAACACTCTCACGGATGACATTCCCCTGGGAAGGTGATGAGAGAAGTGAGCGATGGTAGAGGATTAGATCTTACTAAAAGAAATGGTGTGTGTCGAGCAGGTGGAAGAGGGTGGGGGGAGAAATAAGAGTGGAAGGGAGAGAAGAGTGAGATGTGAGCAGAACAAACTCAATGGAGAAACAAAAGAAGAGAGATTCACGAGATTTACCTTGACGAAGATTGATAGAAGCTCAAGGCAAATAAAAGAGAATTCTGATCGTTGGGAAGAGTTTTCAAAAAAATTGGTTTCCGCATGAGGGAATCTGTTACCAGCAACGAAAGGTAATAAGAAGCAAGCATGACTTTGAGGTAATTATGCCCCTAGTCAGAAAGGAAATATGTATGCCAGCCGTGGCACGTGGAATTGCCATCGCGAGATTGATCGTGGGCTTCTCTTGTTATTTACCGGCAACATTTCACGGGAATTTAATTGCCGGAGTTTTATTTCTCCGAGTCGAATATTCTCCGACCCTTGGTAATAACAGATGACAGATAAGGAGTTTTGAGAAAGTTTTACTGTCCCTTATTTTGGGTGAAAACCATCGTCCTCATTTTTTTTTACTTTTAATACTATGGGTGACAAGAAAAATGATACTTTATTTCTCACGAGAAGTTTTCTCGTTATGACTTTCGAGACCTGTTTATGAGAACCACAAGTTCCACGCTTATATTAAGGGTTCTCCTGCCTGTGTTTTCAACAATGAAATACATAAAATCTCGCAGTTCATGTTCGCCACATTACATGAACTTGTTCGTCATATGCATGTTTAAATTTTTGGAAATATCCAGAAAATTAATTATGCATATAAAAATATGGGAAAATATAAGCTAATTAATGGTTCGCAATTGATTAGATTATGTTTCCTGCTCGATTGAACTGAATTATATTTAAGAACTCCTGAATGCACTTCAACAATGTATTTGATATTAAATGCCTACTAACGTCTTGAAGATTGGTATTAAAAACAATTTAAATCTTATGTGTAAGAAATTTACTCGCCGTAATGTTGTGCAACTGCTCCATGGTTCGCAACACACCTCTAAATAATTACAAATAGGTGTTTTTGTTCTGGGGAGACCAATATAGGAGTTATCGATGGTTGTTAATTAATTATGACTTATAATCGGTTAGTGTTGCACAATAAAATAATATGAAAATTTATATCTTTAAAATACTGGCTGTCAACATATGATCAAGCAATTCTACGTATTATATGCAATTAATATTCAAAATGTAGATTAGAAATCTCAAATTATTGGCCTATTTAGTCATTCATTTAATATCTCTAACGTTTAATCATATCTATGTCGAGATTGAAGTACTTTATTACTTCCTAATTCTTTAGTATGAAGCACAAAAAACAATCATTATCAGTTAGGATCTGACTGCGCTAAACTTGGTATAATATACAATACACTCCCCAAGACTTTCTTCTCTGAATAATTGTACTCCTATTAGTGTTAATATTTTCAATAGTGAAACAAAACTTGAACATTATTTTATATTTGAAGAATATTGAATAATAGCATAAAAAATATTGTCTGGTTGTGAATATTTCTATTTTTCGGCCTAAACCTCATTCAAAGAATAGTATTGTTCAAGCAATTTAAGACTTCCCAGTGGTGAGTTTCGCAAACATATAAGTAGGGAAAATGTATTACATATCATATTCTATATTCTTAGTATGAAATTTGTACTTGTTTCAATCAACCATAATAATTATATGAAGTCATTTTCATAAAATCTAGTTTTAAATCTTACATTTCGTTAAAGGGCAATACATAATGATGGAAATTGCCAATTAAATTTATATATATATATATATATATATATATATATATATATATATATATATATATATATATATATATATATATATATATATATATATATATATATATATATATTCATTCAAATTGAAATAGAGATAAGGAAAATGGTAAAGGAACACATATAAAGGACAAACACAAAAGAGGTGGGGATGGCGGACGTGAGCAGATCACGAATGTAAAAATATCTTCCTCGACCGGGACCGGGTTTAGAGCATCCGCCCGGCAAGTGGAGAGATCCGGTGTTCATGTCCCGGTCGAGGAAGATATTTTTACATTCGTGATCTGCTCACGTCCGCCATCCCCACCTCTTTTGTGTTTGTCCTTTATATGTGTTCCTTTACCATTTTCCTTATCTCTATTTCAATTTGAATGAATATTTATTCGCCATATGGCGGTATTTCGTGTTTGAATGTGTATATATATATATATATATATATATATATATATATATATGGATAAGTTTTTATGATGCTAAAAAGCATATTCAGCGATTTAAATTCTTTGCTAATTTTACAGCTAATCAGTTGTGGTTCAGTTACATTAACAGAAATTATTTTTTAGTCTCATTCAGGCTTCAGATATGAAAGGCAAGAAGTATATATAAAGTAACATATAGTACATAAATCTGAGTAGGTATTCTGCGGCTAAAGATGTTGAATAATCCACATGCGCTTTAAATTTAAACTTCATGATATTCTTTGTAAAAACAAAATTCCAAACAATAGGCATCTTTAGGTTGGACTCCACTCAGATTGGAGACCAAGGGTTAGTCAAGTAGGGTTTAACCGCGTGGAAAAACAAATTTAAGAGGAAGCCTTTCTTTTAGAAGAAGACAAGAGAATTTAGTTCGAGGGCATTTGTCTTTAATTTGATTTGTTAGGATAACAGTGAACAATAAATACGAAAAGAATGGTGCATTAGATTTACGTCAGCAAAAGAAGAGTTATCTTCTTTCCTTTGATCTTCCCTTGTCAGGAATGTCGAATGATTCACCTGATCCATCTCCCCAATGATTGCTGTGAAGGGAAAACAAAATCGGGCAAAACAGATAGATCCCCACGCATAAGCTCAAGGATTCATATTCTCTCGCTCCCTCGCTTCTCTCCCACACCCACCCCGTCCGCTCCACCCTCCCCGTCTTCCTTCTCCTTCACCTACGCCTTCTGCCTACGCGCCCTACCATCCAAGTCTTCCCCCAAGCCCCGTATCGTCCCTCCTCACCGCTCCTTCTCCACCGCTTCCGAGTTCCTCCAGGTAGGTCACCAAGGAGCACTCCGAAGAGTACACATCACGTGACACTTTTACGGGGAGAAGTCTTTTGGCATGGAAGGCGAGCTTTCTTTAAATATCGCACCCACAACGCCGTTGTCGCCTGGATGTGATTTATACACCACGGTAGAAGTTGCCCTGTTTAATCTTCCACAAAATATATATATAGAAGACTCAGTGCAGGAATAAAATAGGTTATATAAGTTACTCTTAGGCTGAATCTTCCATGACTCTTAACCACGACCGATGGCTAAAATACTGACTAAAATTTAACTTTCCAGCTTTTCTTCTGGTTAAAGAACCGATGCCAAACCCTTGATTATTTTGCCATTTTATAAGCCGGCAGGAAGGTTTCAGAAAACGATGATGGGTATTGGGAAAAGGGAGGCCATTCTTTGTGGAAATCTCAAGCTGTTACTGCTAGGGATAAGGAGGATAAGTTATTTTTAACCCAAGGAGGCAGGAGTCAGTAGTATCATTTTGTTGAGCGCATCCACTAATGATTGATTAACTTTCCAGACTTTAGTCTTTCCATATTTCGAAATGCCTCGAAAAGTGCTTCCTTAACTTGCAAATGATTGATGAAATCAATTACAGAGTACAACCGCGATTTATGACGGCTTAATCCATTCTTCATAAATATGTTACAACACCAGGCCATTTTATTCAACTTGAGTGCTCATCGCAACTTTCTTATGAAAGAATTTCTTTTCAAAATAAATCACAAAATATTATCCAATTAAAATAAACCATGGGGTAACATATAATTGTGAAATATGGTGGAGAAATCATGTTAATCGTGGCAAATTCCAACAATTTGAACCACAAAGATAATTAGACCTTTATTTTTAAAGTGATTTCCGCCAATCCAATTCCATTTTCATCATCTATATACTTAGCTATTTACAGTAAAATACGCAAAACCTTTTGTCCAAAGAATGAATCAAACAAATCAATTCTAAAATCAAGTGCGTTTTCGAACATAAATTCAGCACACAAAATTAAAAACATATTTAAATGAACTGTGCCTAAACAAATTATAAATCCATCATGTTAGATCCTTGGAAGTTATCCTGCTACGTCAACCGTACCGCAATGCATTTTCAATTTAAGAACCATCCGGCAGGTTTTATTTCTTTGGAGTAACCGATTTCTCATGGATGGACGTGATGGAAGCGTGACGGAAATAATCACCGAGGCGGATCAGTTAATATGAAAGGGAAATGACATGTGGCCGTGAGGCTCCCAGTCTCATCTCTTCTGTAGGTCCAGTTTTCGCTCGCACTGAGCGTCATTTGTTCTCTCCAGTCGAACGGCAACGTCATCTCTTTCCCTCCTTCTCACTCCACGCAAGCTCAGCCTCCTCCTCCAAACCATCTTCCCCTTCCTAATCTCCCCTCCTTTCGCTGCTCCTCTCGTTTCCTTTTCCCCGCCTCCATCAATACCTCTACCGCTTCCCCTCTCTCACTTGCTCTCGCCTCTGCCGTTGTGGGGTTAGGCTATCAAGATGGATCATCTCCTTTTGTCTTTAACGAGAACCCCCCCCCACCCCCCCCACCCCCCCCCACCCCCCCACCTCTTACCACTCGGAAAATTCCCCCCTCTGCCCTTTTAAAGGGTGACACTAAATCCACCGGGACCCACGTTTTGATTCGTCTGCATTAGGGAGGAGCTAGCGACCAAAATTTTGATTAATTTCTCGATACTTCTTCACCGAGAAATTTTAAGCGTTTCAAATTAATAAGCTCTTCAATTGTTTTTTTTTCAATTGAAAAATGAATTTTTTTAACTTTCTCATAAAATATCTTAGTGTTGATGAAAACAAAAAATACCGGGACCGTAAACTTGAATGGCACTAAGTAATAAGGAAAAAACCCACACACACACACACACAAATCAAAACAAATAATAAAAAAAAATAAATATTACTTAGTGCCATTCCAGTTTAAGGTCCCGGTATTTTTTGTTTACATTGATTCACGACCGTAGCTACGTTCCTTGTATATTTAAATTATCTTAGTGTTGTTTTGCAAGAAGTATATTGTGAATGACCATGCATAAGTTAATTCGAGAAATGAATCCATTGACGTTCCTTACTTGACAGAAGTAATTCAGCTATTTTTATATGTTGAAGGTATGCAGTAGTATCCTTATCGACCATTTGGCAATTTATGAAGGGTGGCGGTGTTTAGAGTTTCTACGCGATACCTCATACGTAAATGGGGAAATATATATTGAAATGGTGATACGAGGCATGTAAGAACTGGGTTTTGATGAAATTCGCCACGTTTTATGGCTAAAACTAACCATGCATAAGCATATGGCTTCCAATATACTACAATTAGAAATCGAAATTATAATCTTTAAATTTAACAATTCCGGCAGTCTGCACAAAAGTTTCCACCCCTTAGATTTTCAAATTATATTTTCGTGCTCTTACGAAACTATTAAAAGTTACACGAATTGAGTTATTCGATTAATTTTAGTTATCTTGTCTCATAGAAGTTAAAAAGGACTACTTGTAGCATCAAGGAAAACTAAATATCGAATTTTTCAATAAATATCAAATTATAATTGGAGCTCAGCGAGAAACCTTGTGGACAACTGGGCTAACTGTTTATAAAGAACACAACCAGAGATTTTGGTCTAACAGTATCATAATTTATATACATGATACATAAAATGTACGAGAAAAATAAACTATTACGATAAATTGATAAACTATTCTTTCACTTTTATATAAGTTGTGATTCCGTTGATTACTTGGTTGATTAACACGTTGTGCAATCTTTAAGCTGACTTGATCTACATTTAATGCTAAGTCTGAATCTGTAGACCTAATAAAGGATTTGACAACGTCCACAGGGTTTGACTGAAATAAGGATTATTGGCATGACTTCCATGCCATTCGACCATTACATTAGATTGGCAGTACGGTGATTTCAGTAGGTACAACTCGGGGGTGTAATTCCGAATGTTTATCGTTGTATCGCGATTGTTCCGATAAAGGTTTTCGATATTTGAGAACACAATTAAGCTTGGATATAAGGGGAAAACGACATTGCAATCACAGCAAAGGAATTTTAATTAAAATGTGTTTGTAAATTTCCGAGACTATCTGGATTTTTGAAATGTTTCTGTAAGTCTGAGGCGACCATAGAGGCTAATTCGGCAATAATAACATTTAATGAGGTGAGACATCTGTTTCATCGAAGTTCGTTAATAGTTTTTCATAATCGACTTCGGAGCATTATTTATGGGATTCATTTTAACAGCATACTTGCGCAAGTGCCCAAAAAAATTATTCGTGATACACATGAATTGTTAGTAACCAATGAGATACAATCCTGACTTTTGGCGAAACTTATTTTTTCTTTGGAATAAAAATCACCTCCACAAAAGACATTCTTAGGGATCATTAACGCCACTTCATCTTTCATTTCCATAAAAAATATTTTCCGCACATGCTTTCTAACAAGTGGCACTTAATTGCCATCGTTCCTCCTATAATGGAAAAAGAAAAACCTTGTTTTTCGGCGAGTGTACTTCATTTTTATTTCCACCGAAACGGCTGGCTCCCGAAATGACGGCGTTCTTTCTGGGTTAACTACACAATTGCTACAGGAAAAACTGCGAGGGGGCTGGGAAGGTGGTTTATGAGAAAAGGAAGAAAGACAGTTGAGGACCTTCCCACCCACCGATAAATTGTTTATGCACCCTTTATATTGATGTCCTGCTGTGCCTTATCACCTTCCAATATTTTTTCCTCCAAATTTTCCTGCCCCAGTCCCAACCCAATACGACTTCCTTGTTTTTCTTTTGTTGTGACGCCATTTTTTTTTCCTCTCTCGATGATAAATTTTGCCCTCTCCCCCCCTCCCCCAAATCGTGAAGAAACCGCTCAATACGGCGCTCCTCCGTCCTCCACCGCTTTTCCTTTCTCCCACCCCACCCCGAGCGGCGCGCCGCCGTGCCCCATTCTACATGCCGCCTTTCCCTCCCTTCGCCCTTCCCTCCTATTTCCTCGAGACCTTCATCCCTTTCTATTAACGCCGTCTCCTCTTTCGTCCCATTTCTCCCGTCCTCCCTCCCTCCTTTCGCCTTTTCCGTCCCGGGCACACGTACGCCCGCACAGGACGGAGCTCCTTCGTATCGCTTGCGAATTCTTAAGGGTTCCCCCTTTCCCCTCCTCCCCTCGTACCACTCTAGCCTTCCCCTCGTGGCTTCAGCTTTTTTCTTCGAGTAATGGTTCCCTACTCCTCCTCTGACCACCATTAACTCACTGTTTTCTCTCTTTTACGTCCACTTTCCCTTCCTTCAATCTCACTCCCTGCACTCTTTCCTCCACTGATTTTGTCCTACTTGGGGAGTTTTTGCCCTTAATATTTCAGAGATGTTCAGGAGGTATCTGGAGTTCTTCATAAACAGTCCGGCATAACACATTTGCCAGATCAGTTCACCAATCAATTTTAATGCAGTGAATGATAGAGATGAGCCTCTATTCAATAATTTTGGCAAATAATATTTTCGAGAGGCAGGTGCATCATTTTCTTTAAGACGTGCATGTATTTTTTTCGAAAAACCAACTATTACTTTTTAACCATTTCATTGCTTCAAAAATGTCTTTTCACGGCCAATATTTTGCGTATTAATTAACTATTAATAACCTTAATGCTCCACAAGTACCACCCTGTATTTAAACGAATGTTTCATTAATTCACAAGAAGAACCTATAGTTTTGCAATGGATAATTTTATGTATGAGTAAATGATCATTATCCCACTCATCGTAGATACTATAGATATTTGATGAGTAAATATATGGAAATAGTTGCGCCATTTACACCATTGATGTGATAATTAACATAGTATTTTCAGTTAGGTCCTTTAAGAAATATAATATGGAGTACATTAATTTTAACAGACTGCAATATTCTTAGATCTACCAGATATTTATTTAGACCTTATATAATAGAGTATTATTCGCGTTATCTGTAAATGGGTTTCTTTCACTTTAATTTTCCGAGAGTGAATTTAATCATGCATAAACAAAGCCTTTATACCCTCTTAATCAGTCAAAAAGGCAATACTGTATATGCACAATACATTACGTAATTAGAATGAACAGTGAGTAGTGAAAATTTTACTCAAATTAGAATAGTTGGTTTACAGTTGTTTGATTGTGTGCGCATTAAATAATAAAATCTTTTGAGAGTATATTTCATGCACTATCGTTTATTTATGCCATATTTACAAAAATAACATACCCACCACGAAATGTTGTGTCTAACCGGCTTGGAAGCGTTTTTAACACAACAAAACACCGATATTACACATTTACGTTACTTGTATTTTCGAAATAGATTTTTATCCGTTATGGAAGTGAAGTGATAAATCAAAGCCATTAATCCTTAATTCCTTAATTAATCATTAATCCTTAATTAAGGCTAGGGTCATTGGTGAGGTTAGACTCCATCTCAAGCATAGCTCATATAGTATGAAAAATATATTCAATTTTAGAGTGAAAAAAATACACTTTCTGATAACCCTGACTTTTATTTCATAATTTCAAGTGTATGATAAAAAAACTCATAATAATTGATACCTAATAGGAGGTAAAAGAAGAATCTCTCTGGAAAAAGTTTTTTTTTATATATAAGTGAAATATTTTGAAAATCAAATGAAGATTTACTGATGAGGAAGGCATTTTACAGAACCTTTGTAAAAATTACCTTTTTGATAACAGTGAATAATGAATAATGGGGGAAATTAAGATGAGCCGAATGAAACGGGCAGAAATTTGGATATAGAGAAGATGGTGATAATAAATTGAAGAGCAAATATAAAGAACCTTAAAGTTTTATAAGAAGTTAACGAATCTAGGAAACAACAGTAATGGAGGAGAGGCAAGTTGCAATTTAAGTTATAACATGCTGATTATAGAAATTTTATCATGAAAAGTCGAAAAAAGAAGGAAAGAGAAAGAATGAGGAGTTAAACAGATTACATCGAGGTATATTGTGGTGGCAGATAAATACTATATACAATAAAGAGAGGAATCTTCAGAGGATAGGTCTCTTTGAAGGGAAAAGTCTTAAGAGTAGAGCTGATGAATGAATAGCCACCAGAAATCACACTAATTAGGTTAAATTATTAACCTTATTAGTAAAATTATAGGGAGTAATTAAACATTATTTCAATATCCATCCGACCAGTAGGAACATCACGAAAAAAATACCTACCCCTAGACTCTAGCCCGTGTACTACTATGTCACTATGTAGAATTTTATGTACTCAATTCATGTAAATATGTGTATATATTACACATGGTGCTTGACTCATAAATTCCATTCGTTCCCACTCATAAATATGCTGGTCTTGCAGATGTTATCATTCCGCTCGGAATTCTTATTCCTTTGCTACTGATGTACTGTCCTCTATATTAAAATGCATTTCATATGTTTTCTCTCGCTTCGCCCAACTTTCTCTTTACTCTTCTCCGTAGTTCTCTCCACCGTGTTTTTACTTTTACTGAGCCTTCGGCTTCATTCTTCGACTCAAATTTCTCTACTTTCTTTCTTTCACCTTCCCAGCAGTGTCTAGACATTTCACTATATCCTTCGTGTTATTTCCTTTCACATTTCTGCCCCTACACAACCGCAAGTTAGCCTCGGGGTTCTTGACGCTTTTATTCACACATGACCCTTTCATTTTTAGCCCTCCACTCCGTCCTCGTCCTCCCCAAGCCCCACTTTTCGATATGGGTGTCATCCTCAGGAGTGAGTGAAGTGGCAACTTATCTCTCTGCATCTCATTTTTCTCTTCAGAGAGGCAGAAATTTCAGTTCTTCATTGCACGGGTGAAAGATGCCCCCGACAGACACTGGCGGGCTGCCTTTTTCACGAAGGTGATATCAAACGTGCGGTAGACGAGAAATATTTTCCTGTCAGCCTTAAGTACATTGATGAAGCTTGAGTGTGAGATCCAACACAGGTTCATTATCCATCGAAGTCATTAACTTGGATATTTTTTATAAACAGGAAATAGTTTTAAAATTTCTATTAAAATACCCTAAGAAAAAAATCCATTTATGGCACTGCATAAAAATTAAGATATCAAAAATTTTGCTTTTGAGAAAATTGTCATTCGTTCGCTTTTGATATGCATTATTTCAAATCATTATAATCGTTTAAAAACATGATTACTTCATTATAGGATCACCTTACACAGGGACGAACCTATTTATATAAAAGGCCTTTTTGAAAGGCTATGCGAAACTACTTCTCTAGTAAAGGACATCTAATATTTTCTTGGAGAAGCATTACTATGGATTTTTTCTCATTCATGACATTTCCTAGTTGGAAATTTCCTTAAAATAAAATAGATGCAACAGCAAGGCAAACAGAGCGACAAAGTAAAACTAACTAACAAAGCTAACAACGCTAACGAAGCTAACAAAGCAAAGGCAGCGGTAATGGTATCAAGAAGAGCATGTGGCCAAAAGTATTTGTTCTTTGGCAATGGTTTCACCAAATTTGATCAAAGAGAGATTAAATACCAGCCATAATAATTGCTTTATAATCATGCTTTGATGACCTTTAATGGCAAATGTTTTCTCAAATACCAACAGTACGAAGTTACGACATTAGTTTTTTGGATTATTCTAAGAACGCGAGGTATAAATAGCTTTATTTGGACCAACCTGCAATTTATTACATACTGTTTTCAATTTTAAAGACTTTAGACAGCCTGGATTGTTTTTATGTACCAGATACAATGTTTACATGAGTTTTTTTAGCAGTAATCAAGCAAAGATATTACTATGGACTATGCGAGATATTACTATGCACTCGTATGACAATACTTTTTCATTTCCTTACTAACTATAATGTAGATGCCATTAGCTGAAGAATAAGTTCCTAAAATTTAAGTATCGTAAAATGGTTACTCCTTATCCGTGTTTATATCAGATGGCAAGCAGTGACAGACCCATACTTTGACTAAATACTTTTAAAATATCAATATTTTGTTTTACGATTGTTTTCAGGCATATGATAGCCATCTTATGACTTGTGTTTGTCGGAATTTTTTCAGCATGCTGGAAATTCAGAGCATTCGATTTCAAATGTCGTAGGCAGTCTCTGCTCGGGGTTCTTTGTTCAATCGAAAGTTCGTGCCGGAGAGAACACAGTTGGAAGAATTCATTTCATTTTTGAGCAAGATGAAATTATTCCCTTTAAGCATATAGCTCCCTGCAAGTTTCACGCACTTTTCTATGCAAAGCCTTAGAAATTTCCGCATGTCGTTCGACGCGAAAGATCCGACCGAAGATGGAGAGAAGGGCTCGGGTCGTTGGGGTAACCGGGATGAGGGCTAAACAGGAGCAAGCGAGGGACTAAAGAGAGAAACTTTTCTGCGAGACCCGGAGGCCGACTGGGGCGGAGAGCGAGGGGCGGAAATGGGAGGACGAAGGTGAGGCCTGGGAAGGGACACCCAGAACACACGGGGGGAAAAGGGTTGGTGAGAGGGAACAGGATGGCGACTCGTGTGGAATTCGATTGCTAGACGTGGGGTTTGGGGCGGAGAAGGGAAGTGCAGGATGAAGGGAGCGAAGAGCAGGATGTCGGTCATTTAAAAAACGAGGAAGAGAGAAATCACACCGTCGTCCAGATGAAGACGGATGGTTGCGGGGAGGGAAAGGCGAAGGAGGAAAAGCTCCTCCCCCGTGCCCGTTTTACGAAGTTTCTCGGTTTTCATGAAAAGATGTTTCTTCACCATTTGTATTTTTATTAGAGATGGGAGGCAGAGTACGTCAGCTCTAGGAGAGAGGGCGTGGGGGGATGGGACGCGAGGAATGGGAATAAACTAGACGTTTGAGAGGACTTGTGTACAAGGAGAGAGAGAGAGAGAGAGAGAGAGAGAGAGAGAGAGAGAGAGAGAGAGAGAGAGAGAGAGAGAGAGAGAGAGAGAGAGAGAGAGAGAGAGAGAGAGAGATACGGCTGGATGGGAGAGCAATTGGACGTGCATTGTAAAAAGGAGTGTGGGTAGGATTCCATAGCAAAAGGTTTTGCAGAGACGGAGGAATGGATTCAATGAGCATGCGAGGCTCTTCTGTTCGAACGACCACCATTCCTTGCGTGGTGACGGAAGAGCGGTTCCTCCTTCGTTGCCACGTCGGGGGAAGCACCCATTTATTAGCTACCACTACCTCAGCGAAAGATATCCGGGAAAATATTTCCTCCTCCGCTGCGCTGGAAATATGCTCTTTGAAGATCCCCTCCAAGAGACGTTTTGGGCTTAAACTTCGATTCGTGGACCCTTTGCAAAAACCCTTCTTTGAATTACTATGTGTAGTTCAGCGCGGAAAAGGTAAAATGAGGCTGTAAATCCATTCTAATTATCCCTCATTGCCATTTTATTGAGTCGTTTATTATTTTTATCGATTCAGTGACGTAATTGCGACGAAGAAATAGGTTTGAACCTATTGTATGCCAGTGAACGTCATTTTGTTCTCTTTGATTCCTTAATACCCATATACGTACGTAACAGCCCTTTTTTAAACAAACTTCTGAACTAACATTTGTTTTTATTCAAGTTTCTTCATTTTAATGTTTCATATGCCTTGAAAATGAATAAAAAATAATTTCTTCATGGGCTAAACATTTGAACGTTTATCTTTGTTCGCGGTTTCATCATTAATTCATGCTAAAATAATTCTCGAAATTATAATTTAACCTCTCAGTTTACGTTTAGGAAATAGGTGTAAAGCCGATAGAGTGTATCAATCGTTAAGATGCACTGAAATAGGTTAATGTATTGAAATGCTAAATTTAGAAGCATAAACGTTTTCGACAATTATCCATGAAAGATAATCCATTGGTGACTTTTTGGACGATTTTTATTTCAAATTTGGCTCGATTTTTACTTCATTGATGATATTAGCAATTGATTAAACACATAAAATATTTCTGCACAAGCGTAAATATTTTTAAAGAATTAATGCACTGACATTTTAATGAGTGACAAGAGAGCTCTGGACTCTGGACCTAAATAGTATAAATATAATCCACAAGCATTTAGGTAAGTAGTTATTTGACTCACTAACTACGACTCAGCCTTTCAAGTGCCTATTCGAGCATTGTTATAAATGATTCTCTTTGGAATGAATCTTCTTTTTTATTCCCAAAGTCGAAAGTATGCTCGTCTCAAAATTCTATAATAACTTCTATGACCACTAACTTGGTAGAAAAATACTCTTTCTTGCCTCCATAAGTCGTTCTATTGGTTAATTTCAGCGAACGACAGCTTTGTTTTTCCTTTTATTTACCCGAAATCCCACGCTACAGTGCCAATGAATCGCATAATTTTCTTTTTTCGGGCATCGCACTCTTCTTGTTAGTCAATATTCTTCTCCTACCATGCCCGGAATCACTTGCTTCCCCTGACTTGTTTCACTATCCGCCATTTTTCCATTTTATTTACATTTTTATCCGCCAGGGACTATCTCAGTCTCAATCTCGCCCCAATAAAGACACTTTATTATTATTATTATTATTATATTTTATTTTTCAAATTAGGTTATAGCCCACTTCCAGAGTTTCAATTGGCGAAACTCTTCCTCTTGCTTTCTTATTCTTACACTTATTAATCTTTGTCCCACTGAGCTATGCTTAGAATCTGATAGTAATTTCACTATATTTTATTCCAAATTATTTTTTCTTTCAGTTCCGAATAGGATACTAGATTAGTTCAAATCCTGAGGTAATCCATTGCTAATAACAGAAGGTCTGTCTTCGTCTTCTGCCAATGTTGGCAATAATTGAGTACTCACGTCTACTGATCTTCACCCCAACATGCTTGTACAAGTAGAAAAGCGTTAATGATCGATAAGACTCTTTATGAAAGAGGTAATATATGAAATGTGGAAAATATAAATGTACTATAAAGAATTTATTATGCACCAACAAAATAAAACTGTGGTTGTCATTAAAATCACTGACATAAATATGCCCCTTTAAATAAATTAAATAAAATTACATATGAGAAATACGTCTAAAGTCACAGTAAAATATTTGCGGCTGTTAAGTTTTAAATTTCCACAACTCGAGACAGCTTTTCCTTTGGCGATTAAAAGTGAGACCCAATATTGGACGAGAAGAATTTTATTTTTAGATATATTGCAAATAAATACGACATTTTGTGAGTCATCACCAGGATGAATTCATGCACATTTGCTCAAAGGTAATGAATTGAAGGGGCTACGTGCCGTTTATCACTCCTTCCAATTCTTCAATTTCCACAGTTCCATCTAAAAATTATTTTTCAGCGGTGTAAATCATAAAATTGTGATCATGGTATTGTTCTTTGAATTTTCATTTCGGGAATACCAAGAAATTCAAATCAAGTCAAATTACCATTCGTTCCTCGCCGAACCGTTTCTCAATTTTGTCTATCTAGTTACCTAGTTCAAACCCTATGTCTGTTACCATAAAGTTTTATTCATTCTCCTCTTAGTGCTAGTTTGTATTCCACCCTAGTCCACCTGTACGGACAATATTCCAAATTCACACATATTCTTTCAAATTGTATGCCATGTAATAGCTTTTCTCCGCCAAGTTTAACCTATTTTCTAAATGAGCCGTTACCTGTCGGCTTCAACCACTATTGTAAACCTCTGTTATAGCATAGCTTACTTTAAATCATAAGTTTCTCGTCTCTCACAAACAACACGCACACGAATGAGATGTTTTTTTGGAATGTCATGGCTTTATCTTGTTTGTTAAATGACCGGTTAGGGTGGGTTTTCCCTCACCGGGACGGTGTATGTGTGCCCGTATGGGCCGACAATGAACGCTTGGACGTACTTGCTCAGTGCCTCGATCGCCATCTTCCGTTTTTTATCTCCCACCCTCTAATCACATTTCCCTCCGAATCGCGAGCGTCTCAACTTCCGCTCATTATTTCCTCAACCCTCATCGAACTTCTCTACATCCGCAAGTCAACCTCTTCGATTTAAGTCCTCAACTTATTTCCTTAAATTTGATCGATTTCCTTTCCTCTCCACCCTTCCCCCACTTGTGTGACATCCTCTCTCCCCTCGCCATTTCCCCAACCTTTCCCCCACACCTCCCCCACATCTCCCCCACCGGAGTTTACCATATCACTCAAACAGTATTCCTTCAAATTTCTCTCCATCTCTGGAGAGCATGTACAATTTTTCATTTCGTCGAGGAAACGAGAGACAGAGATAGAGTAGTAGAGAGAGAAAAAAAAGGGGAGGAGTGGAAGTTTCTTCCTCCGCAGCCATATCCTCAGACCATTTCCATCAAGATGCGGATGCGGGAAAGAGGGTTGTGGGGTAAGGGGAAGAGGAGCTCTTCACCCTCAACCCTTTTTGATGCTCTCACGCACTCCTCCCACCCTTCCCTTCGACGTCCTATGCACTCTTCACAAGAGGAAGAGAGCCCTTCCCACCCCAGCGTTCCCGGAGATTCGGATTAAATGGGCCGTGGGTCCACGGAGGTGCAGGAAGGGGACGGAAGGAAACGAGTGGAAGGGGGAGAGGTAGAGGGTGAGGTGTGACGGAAGGAGTGACGAGCGTGGGGTGGGGAAAGGGGGGATCGCTTTGATGGGCCTATAGGCTGAGCGCTTCTTCTCGAATGAAGGGGGAAGGGGTTGAAAAAGGTTAGCTAGGGCGAGACTTCGGAGTGGGACGTACAAACGCAAATACACATTTAACCACCCGGCATGACAGACGCATTCGGACGCGAGGGAGTGTGGAAGCGGGAGTTGAAAACACTAGCTCCCTTCCTTCCTTCCTTTTCCCAGCCTTCCTGCAACAATATGTTCCCAGCACGCCACCGGAGGAGTGCTTTGTTTCGACTTGGCCCAGAATGAATGAGGTTGCTCTCTAGTTGTGCACTCCACCTCTGTCCCCGCCTCGATACCTCCTCGCAAGGCGAGGGTGGGAAAATTGAAAAAAAGAAAAACCAGGCCTTGGGGTGGGTTGATGGAGAGGGGAGAAAGAGGAGTGGGGTGGAATTGTCTGGGTTGAACGAGAACGGAGGAAGGAGAAGGGCTAAGCATTGGTTGGAGGGAGAAGGGACAGATCTTTCATCGGAATGAGTCAACTTCGATGGCTTTTCTGGGTTATTCGTTGGAAGCCAGCGGCAGCGGCTAAGTGTGGTGGCGAAGGCCCGATCCGCATCGCTGCAGACGCGGGAAGGGCACTCTCACCCCCTCCGTCTCTCGCCCTCTCTTCACCCCCTCACTCCCTTCACTTCGCACGTTACCCATGATACCCGGGTCGTATAATGGGTGCCTTTTTGTGCAAGAGGGAGAGAATTCAGCGGGGGCAATAGTAATTAAAAAGTCCGATGGGATGTTATAAAAACGACCTTTTATTGAGTTCTAGCGGAGGAACGAGCTAGACGGTTGGTGGAAGGGATAGTGTTATTTTTTTGTGAGAATTGAAGGTGCTCTGACGTCATTCGCAACGAGTGCATTTCCTGCTTCACTGAAAAATGGTATTTTCCGTCATTATTCTTTATTTGCACACCTGCGCTTTTAGGATAAAAATTTCGCGGAAATGAAACATTAATGTGTATAATTCAACTGGCAGTGACATTTTTATGCCACGCTTGCGTTAAGAGAGAGGTAAAGAGCATGTAAAATGTATATACAGATACTATTATTGTACATTTTGATTACATTTTTCAACATGCACACTGATGCTGAATATATTCTAAACATTTTGACTCGGTAACGAATAAAAAATGGGAGTGCACTTATTTATTCACTATGAGTTATGAGTTACGCGCATGAATCGCGACCTAGTTCTCCTCACGTGCTAATAAATGTATTGTCGTTTGAGGCTTAGTACCACAACTGTACCTAAGCTTTAATTTTAATAGGACCACAAATTTTAGTCATCCTAAATACACTCGTACGCCTTCGAGTTGATAATTTTGGTGGTGACTGTGCTTAAATGACTACCTCTTATTCTCTTATTTACTACTTAATGTCCATGAAGCAGAATAACTATTTTATTTTCCCAGCTACTAAATCACCTAATTTAATTATTTTATTCTTATTTTGCCAGAATTGAACATTTCATAATCCAGCAAGAAAATGTGTAATGAATTAAAAAGATAATGGAAACATTAAAAAAACTCGAGAGTAAAATAAAGATCTCATTAACATTAATTTTGTCAAATTTGAGAAATCAATTGTTTAGAAATTCCTTTAAAATAACAATTAAAACTGTTAATTTTGATTTGTTGAAAGAAATAGAGAATATAAACAAAAGGGCGAATTCTTAAATTGGTAAATTAAGTCCCAATGGAGGAACAGTACGAATCGTACACTTATTGATGTTTGATAAGGGAGCAATAATTCTTTTTAAATTGCGAAAAGAAATAAGAGATGATAATATTGGTAGTAGGTACGCAAACACTATTTGGTTTTTTACGAAAATGAAAAGGAATTTCCTGGATCTAATGTCATAATGTTTTCGAGACTTTCATCATAGTTAGTCTTTACCTTAGAAATACCAACCCATGTAATTTGTTGATTTCGTTTAAAGATCGACACCAATGGTTGATAACAGAGTAACGCCAAATAGTACATTTTTTCTTGGTTAATTCTTTGTATAGTAATTTCAGTTGCCACACCCAAGAGCCAGTTAGTGCGCCAGAAAGTACGTGTAGTAAATCGTAGCATCTATACAATGGGAAAAACAACTACTGAACAATGATTCCAGACCCAATTGCGACGTCTCCTATATTGCTTGATAAAAATGAAGAATGCAGGATCATATGCTATTTATGCATTATATTCCATACAGGACTCTTCATGCATTATTTTTGGTTTTAACACAGTAAAAAAAATTAAGCTAAGTACAATGTCTAGCGTAGAAGTTGAGCGAGTATATTGAATATTCATCAATATTTTGGTGGCAAAGATAACATTACTAATCTGAAGAAGGCTGGCTTTTGTTTAGAAGGCTCATTTTGTCCAATTTTAAAACCGATAATTGATAAATTATCGCATATTGTTCTAGTAAAGTTTATGAGTAAAATTTTGAAATGCTAAAAATATATCATAAGAAATCTAAAGTTATGATACCGCAGTGGTTCGTAAAAGAAAATGACACAGTTGTATCTCAAATACGAGGAAAAGAGCTAGAAAATCTCATCTAAGTATCAAAATTAAATTTTTCACACGGTTTGAGTGGATTCCAGCGCTACTTCAAGCACAATAGAAGGACAAGGACAAATCAAGGACAATTCAAGCGACTTTCAACACCGAATGATCGTCTTATGAATCGTCTCTCAATGAATTATCGAGCATTGGTGTAGGCGCATATGTCCATTTAGAGCCTCGAATTGGATAGCTAGGCGTGTGCAGCAATCACGGGCGGGGAACGCCTCGAGTGGTGCCTTGGCATGGAATTGTGAGGCGCCCGAGAGATACGCCACCTGCAGGACAAGTCGCATGTCGGGTTGCGGGCTCGGCAGGATACCGAGGGAAAGGATGTGAAAACTAGTGCTATACGAAGAGACAATGCCAAAAAAAACCTCTTTCTCACTTTCGTGTACGTGGCAGAGTGGGATGCGGTATACGCTGTGCCATTTTTGCCACATACCTTCATTTGTTGTCTGCACAACAATTTCGCCGGAGGGAAAGAGAGTGTCAAGCGAGGGAGAGCGGAGGATCAGGAGGATTTCCATGTCGACTCCTTGGAAGGAGGTCAAGGGTGATAGGAATAGAAACACCATGGACGTATTCTTATGACCGCGCAAGAATTTTCTGGATCAATATTCTAGCATTGGAAGATAAATGCGGGCAGTCGAATAAACAACTTTTTGACAGAGAAAAATTGCGAGGCTTGTGCCGACACCCGATACTCGACAAAATGCACCCAAACCAGTAAAAAAATGTATGCGATAACTGTTATCGTTTCTGTGCCAGTTTTTGAAATTCAGTTTTGAAAGTTACATAAGACAGTAATTTCAGATAGCAGTCACAGGGTATCTGACTCAAGGAACATCATCAGGCGACTAGTTTTTTTAGTGCCAAATTCTTGGTATAATGCCCTTTAATAGTTACTAAAATTGTGCAATATACGAGTACTCGTACTCAACACTAAATAAATAAATATATGAATATAATTAAGCTCAAAATTTAAAAATATATTCAATTTAATAAAGAAAATCAAACTGGGTAGGTTATGTATTAAGGGGAGGCGGCCTTTTTTTAAAAATATGCGAATAAAGCCATGGTTAAAGAAGAGAAGAAAAGTGGAAAAAGAGAATCAAGATATTGGATGATCTTAGAAGAGAAATGGGCTTAGAAGAAATAAAGGGTATGGCAGAGAAATGGTGGCAATGGAGAAGAAAGCGGTCAATGAATGCTGAACCTATTTAAGAAGCAAATAACCTATTATGACCCAGCACACTTGCTTTTAATTATAGCAAAACAATTAAAAGATTTACCAAAAACACAAGCAACTTTCTTTGATGTTTCGGTGGTCCAAGCAATCTTTATCATGGTAGAGGAAATACTAACGGGAGGATAAGGAGGCGAGGGAGTACTGGGGGGAAGGGTTAAATATAGGGGTCTACGTAAAAAACAATTGCAACCAAATTCCCTATATTCTTTTAGTAAGGCATGCTGAAAATCTCATCAGAAGAAAAAGAATGCAATCAATTTGCCGAACTTAAACCTAATGTTTAGTAGTGATGTATGTATCCTCTAAGATTGTACTTTAATTCACCCTTAATGTAGTAATGGTAGAAAACGATTCACTTTATCAGATAAAAAGAACACTATTGATTGAATAAATTTACGATATGAAAGCGAAGTAGTAATCAATAAATTGACATGAAATGGAACAATGCGTCAAAATAGGTGTATTCACGAACAATTATTTATTGGTGCATGCATGAAAACATATAGGCATAAAGGCATGGAAGATACTTTAACTGTCCATTTATAATGAGGCACCCAAGACTGAGATACACCCAGCTCTATTATTAGGCGTAAGATATAAAAACCTGTCGATTCAATCCATAAAGAGGAATTTTAGGCATAAAAGGATAGCTAAACATCGAACGATAGCGTAAATTTTGTTTTAATAATAAGAATATTTAAACTGCTATAACGATTTTTAATTTGATATTGAAATCTATGGAAAAGTGTTTCTTTTCAAATGTTGGATGACAATCACAACTGTACAGGGAAAATAAAATGATGGAGCGATGAATACATGCAAATATTTTCATTTAACCGCCTCGAAGAACATGAGTACAATAAGGAAAGGAAATTGTGGTATGATTCGTGATGAACGTTCAAAGGATATTAAATAAAACTAGTAAAAACAAATTAGAATGCATGAAAAAGAAATTGAAATACTACATGGGTGACGTCGGGTGTGATTTTTGAAGGGAGAAAAATAAAAACATTAAAAAGAGAAAACAACGATAAGACCGACGGCAGGAAAGAGCTTGCAAAGGCCTTGAAAAATGACATTCTTGGAGACATGAGCCTACCGTTACGAGTTTTTGATGGAACTTAAAGATACGTGCTGAAAAAAGATATTTAGATTGCTTTGTGGGAAAGATACTCAAGTGATGCCTTTCATGACTGTAAATCATACTTTAAGTGAAATTTTCACGTATCTTTCAGCGAAAGAATAGTATTTTTTAGCATCAGATATATTATTCCAAACCATTTTTGTTTATACTTATAAGTTGTACTACTAACACACGTTATGTTTCCTGTGAAATAGTAATCACGATCAAATTATGGAAGAGAGTTAAAAAACCGCGTAAATTCTTCTCGGGTCCTCCACCGGGTTATATCGTCCATCTCGTCCGACGTTTCGATGTCCGACTCGGTCATCGTCATCAGGGCTTCTGATGATGACGATGACCGAGTAGGACATCGAAACGTCGGCCGAGATGGACGATGTAACCCGGTGGAGGACCCGAGAAGAATTTAAGCAGCTGATACGCCGGGAAAACACCAAATCTTTTACCAGTTAAAAAAACTGTTTTTATTTCTGTACTCAACCCCTCTATCTTTTGTTAATAAATTAGAACAGATCTAGAGGATAATTTATCCCTATTAATGGGATATATATATAGAAATAATTTTTAAAAGGAGTGCGGTAATTTATGCTAAAAAAGATTCTCTTCATATTCCTCCTCTTCAATTACATTAAACTTTAATTAAAGAGCAAATCACTTAAAAAAATAGTAGCGGATATAAAAATATATTTACCATACGCAGTAAAAGACAAACTCTTTGGTAATTCAGCGAGCAGATGATATGAAATAACCCCTTAGGGCGTATAAATAATGAATATTACAAAATGCTGCCAATGAAATAATATTACTACGACAAAATGATAAATATGAAACAAAAGATCGGAAAGTAAACGTGAGATGAGAATGGCCAAAGTAAGTCAAAAAGAATGCTTTAACGATTTAGAAAGGTGAATAGAGAGCGAGATAATAAGCAACACAGAGGAGAAGGCCAAAGAACCAAAAGGTAAGTAGGATAAAGGGAGAACAAAGGAGGAAATAAAATGTCATTTCTAAAGCACTCCCTTCTAGAAGCCGAGGTGACTTAAGAGCAAGGAGATAAAGGTTAGAGCAAAGGTCGAGGAGCCAATAGTATTTACTTTCGTTTTCCTCCCCTTCACCTCCTCTTCGCCTCCACTTCGTCCAATGTTCTCGACATAAACCCCTCATCGTTTGCCACCCCTCCACCATCTCCACTTGGGTTAGCCACCTTTGAAAATTCCTTTCTTACCCATTCGTCCTTCCTCCCTCATCTCCTAAAATCCGACAATTTTCTCTCCCAGAATTCTCTTCCTTATTCCACCGCTCCTTTCTCTGTAATCCCTTAGACATTTCCCGCAGACGCTAAGGCGATTGGGTAGGGATGTAAGCTTCGAAACTTCCTCCACCCGGAAGTAGACTTAACTTCGTGCATGGGGAAGGGAATCGAGGTTTTCAGGTGAGCGTAAAGAGCCATGATCTTGCACGAGCCAAAGAATGATATCATGACAAAATGGTTGGTAAAGTAAAATTTCATGAGTAAGCTAACAGTTTCTGTAAAAACTAAATTTAATACACAATAATATAAAATTAAATACAATAAGAATTATTTAATTTTTACCTGTATAAGGGGATTAAGACCTATTTGTGGATAGGTACGAATTCATCTGCTTCTCATAAATCTGCAAGGTGTGATATGGCATTACAAATATTTTTTGACGAAATAAAAGTTTGTCACATTCTTACGCTGCTCATTAAATAATGTAAAAAATGAATTATTTAATAGGTTCTTCAGATTATGCCTATTACTATTAGTTTTTTTACTTTTGATTTATTTGAGTAAAGTAATAAATTGAAATAATCAAACACAATTGCTAAATTAAACAAATATACGAAGCGTGTTCATAAAGTAAGGCCCGTTTGGTCACAGGAAAAAATATACTCATATGAAACACATTTTATTGGCACTTTTAGTTAGCTACAAACCTACTTCACTTATCTACATAATCGCCGTTCACTTCTAAGCATTTTTCGTACCGCTGCACCAGCTTCTTTAACCCCTCTGCATCGAAACTCGCCGCCTGAGGGTTGAACCAATCGACAACGCCATTCTTGAGTTCCTCTTCGGTTTCGAAACGTTGTCCACCGAACCACTGTTTCAAGTGCAAGAAGAGGAAGTAGTCGCTGGGTGTAAGGTCAGGACTGTACGGTGGGTGGTTTAAAGAGTTCCCAACGACCCAAAAACTCTCGTCCACTGGACATTCTTTGCTCTTTGTGGTGGTCGGTGAGCATTTTCGGTACCCACCTTGCACGCAATGTGTGGTATCCGAGGTTTTCCGTAACAATATTGTAGACAGTAGTGCGTCCAAGTTGAGGAAATTGTTCAGCCAGACCATTAATTGTCAATTGACGATCACATCGCAGTTTTTGTTCCACTTGCGAAACAATTTCATCGGTCAGAATACTGGGCCTACCACTTCGCTCTTCGTCATGGACATTTGTTCGTCCATTTTTAAAATCACAGCACCATTGTCTAACCTTTTCTTCACTCATAGCTGTAGGTTTATAAACTAGGCATAATTCCCGATGAATTTCAGCAGCCGACCATCCTTTTGCATACAAGAATCGTATGACAGAACGCACTTCACAGCTGGCGGGATCAACGATTGTCGCGGACATTGTTGTTTGCATGCACGGACAAGCAATCGACTTCTGAAACAAAACAAATGCTGCTATAGCTTCTCAATGAATCAGTAGATGGCGTTGCAGGAGGAAAACTGTGTTCTGAAGCGCCAATATTTAAATATAAGCAAACGGTACTTAATTTAAGAATACACCTCGTATGTATATTCAACTTCAAAGTATGCAATTACACATAGAAACGTATTGTGATGCTTGCACCTTATGAATTGAACTGTTTCATAATTGAAAAATAACCGTGTACAATAGCATATGCATATATTTTACATGATTCTTTTTCGATGATGAAACAGTTCAACTCATAAGTTGCTAGCAAAGAAACTTAAAAAAAGGATAAATCGTGAAAACCTTTATATTAAAGAAATAAGAGCCTTGAATATATCCGCTACATCTCTTTCATCTAACATTAAGAGTAAAACCTATTTCTCTTCTCTTTCAAATCTTAACACTTTTAATATACAATTGCTGAAATTTCTTAATAATTTTCATGTCCGATAAAATTCTTAATGCTTTTCAATCGCAGGAGAGGGTATAATTCAATAGTTAGGTTCCAATTCGACTGGTTCCTGCTCTCACAAGTCAATACGAAGGGCTCGGATAGGATAATAACCAGAGCATAATACAATATTTACCAATGGGAACACTATCACAAAATACCTCTAAAATCAATCCTCTTTGTCTGAACCAGTAGGATTATCCTCTTAAACAGTGATGGCTTGAAAGGATGTATTCCGGGAAATATATTGGCATTGTATCAGCAGAAATAGAAATGATTTGTTTTTGAAAACTGAAAATGGGAGCTCTAACATACGTCAACATTTCTCCCTCCAAGTGTCTGCCTTCCTCCTAAAAGTTTGGTTATGTATGTTTACCTAATTACTATATCAATCAGATATAAAATAAATTGCATTGAGGATTTACAGTTCATAAAATTTGAATAAAGGGTAAAACCGAGGAACAGATGGGGAACATTGTTATACCTTTGACTCAGAAGGTATTTAGGTAATACGAGGAAGGAATGGCAAGAGTGCGCACCTCATCTTTAAAAGAAAATAGGGAGGAGCGATGGGAGAGTTAGACTTACATATAATATAAACTCGCTTAATATTAAAGTGCTTCCTCCCGCCTCTAACTTTTTTTCGAAAACGTTCGATACGTCAAAGCTACTTTGGCTTCTCCACAGCGGCGCCAGTGAATTGTCAATTGTTGAATGCATTAGTTTCACGATAGGCAAGTAAACCTTTCCGGTCTTTCGATTTAATTATTATTTGTACAACCATACCTGAGCGTCATATTCATAAAAAATGACTAATCGTAGCAAATATATAGTAGAATATTGAAAGATGGACGTAAGTTCCATACCATGTGAACAGGACCCTTCTCGTACTTGGCCTGATTTACATATAAATATATATATATATATATATACATATATATATATATATATATATATATGTATTTATATCTATATATTACGTGTGAGTGTTCCTTTTATGTGTTCTCATGTTGTGTGTTGCAGTCTAAGTTTTTTATTCAACACTTCCATGTTACTTCGAAGAAATCATCTACATATATACGTATGTATATATATATATATATATTTATATATATATATATATAATATGCATATAATGTCTATGACATTAACACTAGTGGGCAAAGACAGAAACGTACAAAAAAAGAGAAACTCACTCGGTATCGAATTTCCGGTGATCCCAACCACCTTTCTCAAGAAAAGGACAGAACTGAGGAAAATGGGAACCCGGAAGCACTGGATAGAAGGGAAAGGTGAGGAAAGATATGCGAGGGAAAGAGTCAAGCGGGGGATATTTTGAAGGGTGGGTATAATATGGAAGGTGAAGGGTGCGGATGAGGGATGGAAATATGTTTAGAAAGAGGTAATTAATGTCTAATATTAATACCTGGGCAATTCCAGGTATCCAGGAGCCAGATGAACGCTTGCTCTATTGTTTTGAGTTTCAGTGTGGGGTCAGAGGGTGGGAGGGATGCTAAGATGGATGCATAGGAAGAGGTTTGCATAGGAAGGGCTGAATATGAACACAACACCCCCTTTGAAAAATACTATAGTGTATTCATCTATTCAACAATTGACAATTTACTGGTTCCGCTGCGGAGAAGCCAAAGTAGCATTGACTTCTCGAACGTATTTGAAAAATAGGTAGAGGGAGGAGGAAGCACTGTATTACTAAGCGAGTTTATATTATACGTATCGTAAGTCTAACTCTCCCATTGCTTCTCACTATTTCCTTTTAAAGATGAGGTGCGCACTCTTGCCATTCCTTCTTCGTATTACCTAAATCCCTTCTAAGTCAAAGGAATAACAATGTACCCAAATATATTCCTCGGTTTTACCCTTTTTTTTTAAATTTCATGAACTGTAAATCCTCAATGCAATTTATTTTATATCTGAATGATATAATAAATAGGTAAACATGCATATTTCACGAATATACAGCCCAAAATCTGTTTATTAGCTATTTTTTATTGCAATATATAATATGCCACAGCCATAAATTATCAATTTCTATTTAAAATACTTTGCTAAAAATTTGCCAAAATGAGTACACTTTTAAAACTGCAAGTTTCATTGTTTAAATATGAAAGTATATAAACCAATGCATTTCGGAAAATATATTCTTGGTATACATAAGCAAATAGTGCCTGAATATGCCGATCCTTTGTTCGTAAAATAATATATCTCTTTCTTTAGGAGTGTTCGGTAAAAAATGAGACAGAATAAATACTTTTTAGTTTCGAAAAATTTGGAATAAATGCCTGTAGAATAAACACTTTTTACTTATGCCTTGTTTCAAATTTGTAAAGAATGACTGTACCACAATGAATGCTGTAACATGATCTCGTCACTAAATGGAATGAGGAAAACTGAACCACAGTTTGGTGTATTGACATCATTTATCAGTTTTTCAAAGGTGGATAGTGTCATTTTATATGCACAAATAATACTACATCTGAAAAGTTATTACGTATTTTCACTCAAAATGTTTCCTCAGCCATATTTTATGCATTTATGGACATAATTAAAATATAAATGTTATTTCGATAGTCTCCTCTTCACTGCCTCAAAGTGAAACTTAAAGATCATTCCAAATCACTATTCATGCTGATTGTATAACGCCAATCAATTACCTTTCATCTGGAGTTCTTTTCCACTACGATTTCATCATTGATTCGACGCAGATATTCTCGCCTCACCAAAATGTAAAGATCGTGAAAGAATTCTGATAACTAAAGTCCGTCAATAAAGTAAGCCTGGTCGAATTTCCACGAAAGGTGGCGATGTCCCCTTCACCAAAAACTTCTTCATTTCCTCTAATTCCCATTATTTTGTCCTTCAGGTCTATTTGGGCTGACCAGCGCGTATTGAAGGGAAGGTGAAAGAGAATCATGGTAGATAAAATATAAAATGATCTTGGTCCACCCCTTCCGCATCTAGGGCAACTGGAGAGAGGTAAAAGCCACAAGTTTCTTTTCGTGTGATGCCACGCCCCAAAAAACTTTACCCTTCCTTTTTTTTACCTTCCTACTTTCACCCTTAACGATTTTCTCTTTTCCTTTCCCTTCCATTCTTGCAAAACACCAATGACGTTAGGTTTGGTAGTAGAGAGTGGAGAATAAGTTTCTGCTAACTTGCAGCACTGAGAATGTTAACATCACCAAATTCTGCCACAGTTTCCAGGACATAGATATAGTCACGCTCCTGTTGTATTTGTCGACGTGTGGCTCCACTACACAATAACTTCTCTATATCTATATTCCATGGAATTTCTGCATATGACATATATTATTCAAACAAAAACTAATCCTTGATGTAATCAGGTGCCATTTAAAACATAGCACTATAAAGTGGACACTTATTAGTGATAGGACACTCAACAAAAAATGAAACTCCTTCGGCGTATATAAAGATGAAAACTCCTCAAGGAAACCAAGTATATTGACTTTCGTCCCACTGACTTACTAGAACGTTTTGAAATAAGTTCACATGATTTATCTACACATAAATATACTATGGTTGTACTTTATCAATGACATGTTGAGGAAACCTGCTCTTTGTATAGGTCAGGTGCCCGCTTAAGTCGTGAAGAAAAGATAAGGAACGACGAAAAATGGAATTTTATAATACGTGAACTTGTTTCATATTTTTGTTTAACGTTCCGGTTGTCTAAATTTAATGGCATTGCGTCATTTCCTAATCATTAAAAGGAATTAATCGTGTAAAACAAAGCCTTTTCTAACAGTCACTCCTCTCAATGACCTATAATTCTCGACACCTATCTTAATATTATTGTAACGGTATTCAAAAAACATCTGACTTGGATAATAACTAAAACTTTAAAAGATGTCCGAATCTTTCCCTTCTCCCCAAACATCAAGCGGAAATAGGCACACAATAGCTATTTTCCCCATGTGACGTAATCTTAAAAAATAACAGGTGTATAAGTATATGAACTAGGACAAGGGCAAACAGATTAAAATTTGAGCATTCACTGGCTGGCTTTGATCAGCACATGTATATTACTTAAACTTTGAATTTTAGAGCCAAATTAAATATTTTCACGTTAAAAAAATATGCGAGGCTCCAAAATCCCAAGCACAGTTCTAAAATAAGAGATGAAGAGGGGATGAAAGCTCTTTGGTTGCCAACAAGCTGTAAAGTAATTAGATATAACCGTTGAGTTTACTTTGCAATAATTGCATGCATTGCTTTAGAGGAGTTTTTTATCCGCCCGTTTTTGCACCTAAGAGTGTATCATATCAAGAGGAGTATGATCCATCAAAAGAGTATTAATGTGTCGCAACCATTAGGTTGCATGACCAGGTTGTTCTGAGAGGATAAATTTGACGTAAGCATGTGCAGCCCATTACGGTTTATTGCCGTTAAGTCATCTTAGGTTAACTGTTTCATTTAAATTTTGGGCAATTTAATCAAAAAGCGATACGTACCGGATAGAAAGACAGTTGTTCGTCTGATTGGAAACTGCAATAATCATAAATTAAGTGATTTTTAAATTGAACGAAGCGAGATGGGTATCCCAAAATTTGCACGTGCGTGATGTACTTATTTACTTCGTCGGGCACTCAAAGCGAGTACCTAAAGACGTTAAAACTTAAAACCTCTTGCGCTTATCTCCAGTCAAAACTTTTTCCGCTAGCTATAATTTTTAAGTTTCACATGCTTCCTTAATTAAATATTGTATTAAAGATTACCAAGGTGATGTAAAAATACGCATTAAACTAATGTCTAACTGTACTTCTACAAATTTCACTAGAGACGCCATTGAATAACGGTGGCGTATACCTCTTACAAGGGTTCGTAAATAGAAACGATATGAGATGGGTGAAGTTGAGAGCAGGTGGTTAGGAAAACAATTTTGTCGAATGGTTTTTCCTATAAATCCAAAGCTGGAAGTAATACGTTTAATGACGTTAAGTATTTTGAATATTTGGTCTTAGATAAAAGGATAGCAGAGAGACAATACAGCGTTTAGTACAACGCAAAACATTTGTGAGAGCTAATGAGAGATGCTCAAGGGGAATGAAACTTGAATACTTAGGATTCAATCCAATTGCTTAATTTAGTTCAACACAATTCAAAAAATGTATGAATTGAATGGGATAAGTGAATCAATTTTTTCCACCATTTAGAGCAGAAAAATGAAATTAACTTAAATCTACGGTATAGCATATCATTTACCTAAAATATTTACACGCTTGCCATTAAAATCTCATATATAAAGGGAAAACAAGTCTCATGTTAGATCAAAGAAATCAGCTAAGTGAAGCTCTAGCGAAGAAAACGTAACCTCTGACCTGTAACCTCAGACGGTAAATGTAGACGTTAAGTTTCCGTCCTGAATTCTCCGATGGGTCGCATGACGGTTCCTGGACGCTTTAGGAAGGAAAACTCCAGTGAATACCGACCTCGGATTATCTAGAGAAAAGGAGACTGAGCGAGATTGAGAGTGGGAGAGATGGATCAGCGAAGCAGAGATGGAAAACTCTTTCGATTGACGGGTCAGAAGAGCTGGCGAAAATGTAGGCGTGCGGCTAGGGGGCATATTGAAACGAGGGTTTGACAGGGAGTGGGGTGAGGCCGTCTAGAAGAATGGCACTCCCTCCATCCAACAGGTTCCAATCGTAGGGTTAAGGCCCAGAAGATAACGAGCACCGGGGGTAAAAATAGAGAACCCGGTATCGGTTGGGTTTGCATGCGTAATATCTATGAAATACTCTTTTGCAGTTAATCTTCAGCCTTTATCGGAGAATTCCTCTCTCTATCTTGGTCCATGTGCTGGTGTACGTGCGCGCGCGCGCGTCTGTGTTTGTGTGTGGGTATGGAAGCGGCCAGTATCTGAAATAGAATTTAAAGTGCTATTTAACAAGAGGAGCGAGGGAGAGGTAGGATGCGACCGGCGGCGTATTGGAGGTGGTTGGGGTGAGGGAAATAGGGTTGCTGAGGACGGAGTTTGGCAGCAAGGATATGGGAGAGAAGGACGCGGACGGGAGGAAGAGGAGGGATAGGGTGGAGGGCAGGATGGTGGCGAGGAGAGGGGAAGGGAGGTTAGTGAAGGAGCGTTAAGAGGAGGAGAGAAAGGCGGTGCGAAGAAGAGGTCGATAGGGATGGCAGGGGACAGATTGAGTGATTTATCACCCCCATCTACCGGATATTTGGAGCCTCGAATTGTGCTATGCATATCGTCAGGAATAAATCATCCCAAAATATTAATATATATATATATATATATATATATATATATATATATATATATTGAATAAATGCATTACAAAAAGGTAAATCATTATTGAAAAGTTCAAATAAATATGATCACCAACATCTGAGTATTATATTGCAGGAAATAATTGGAGTAGTGTTCGAGAAAATACTCCAAAATCATAAAAATTATTGAGGCCACAGACGTCACTTAATCACATACACCATGAAAAATATTCTTTAGACCATACATTAAGTATTTGGATCGTCGTTAATGGGGTGTATTGATATAATATTTAGAAGCAACACCCATAGGATTTATAACAATATTATAGTTTTCGCTAAAAATAGTTTTGAAAAAAGCTGTGCATACATAATGCCGTCGTTCATAATGCACTCGGTCAAAATTTTGCAGTACTCAATTAAGTGGACGGTGATTGCCATTAATATTCTCCAACATGACTGGTGTGCTGCCTTCGACACAGTCCCTCATAGGCAGAAACATTTCCTTATGTATGACTGGTTTCCATCCAATGAAATGTTAACACTATTACGATCACATACAATTAGCAATCCATTGAACACCGAAAAGGCAATAATGTGACAGCATGTGCGCAATTCGGAATATTCGATAGTTATCACGCTGAAGGGGGGGGGGAATGCCCAAAATAATACTGCAAATAAGGGTCTGGATGGGGAAGGACAGGGTCGGAAATTAGCTGGTGAGGTCTGTGCGGTGGAATTCGAAGTGACGGCACTGGAGTTGTAGAGGCAAATAATGAAGTTTGCTAATTGGGTTAACCCTTAACTAGAGACACGAGTAGCAAGAATGGGATTGGAGAGAGAGAGAGAGGCAGCGACGGAGAGAGCGCGAGAACTGAGAGGAAATGAAATCGAAAATTTAGTTTAAGGGTTTGTCTGAGGCTCCTGAGTAGGCAAAAAAAATGTACGATGGCAAGAGCAGAAAGGGGACCGAAAGATGACGATCGGTTGAAGAGAACGTGTACGTATTCGGGCGCAAGGGACATAAATACGACAACTAACGTGGGCACGGTGGGAAACAAAGCGTGTACACTGGAGGACCTTCAGGAACGAGAGCAAAGGACGGTGATATATAATAACGAAGCGCCAGGCAAGGTCTTGGGAGAAAAGGACGAAAGGCAAACAACGGACCCAAGATAGGTGGAGATAGAAGTGGCGTGAGTTTACTGAGGGGCGGGAGAGGATGCGGTGGCGAGGCGGGGTGTTGTAAAGGTGAAGTCCAAGCGAGAGGGTAGAATGAGATATAGGTGTGTAGAATAGCTATGGGGAATCGAGATAATAGGGAACGTGTAACGTAAACTTAAAGGGGAGGAAAATATATAAGGAAAGACGGAAGAAAGTACAAGGAATGAAAGGGGAGAGATATATGCTCAGGAGTAAGGAAACACAAGGGAGAAAAAGATTGGGCTGGCCCAAAAGAGACAGAGAGAGAGACAGAAAGCACATCAAATAGAGGTGGAAGAAGCGTGAGCTATATTGTTCCGAGCGAAAAAGGGTAAAGAGGGGATAAGGAAATACTCCACAGGGAAAAGTTTCATCAGGAACACTCGAGGTTATTTGCAGACCTTCCTCGAAAAGATCTCTGCTCTCCACATCAACCCAACCTCATAGTACCTACCCACTGTTCGTCCAACCACCTAGCTTCTCGAATCCTGAGTACCAAACGAGTATACCGTAAAATTTTCAAAAATACCAAATTCCACCATCCATGTTTCACTACGATTTCACGTTTACGAGTGAAAAATCTCTTGATGACTCTGAAAATAAGAATTTTATATCAGGAAAAAGTCAAGCCAAAATTGTGTCATTTGAGGAGAATACAAACAAATTAATCGATGGGCGAACATTTGTGGTGCCATCGACGGCTGAAATAATGTGTTCAGCTGGTCATATCTGGCTCGCGGAATGCATATGAAACTCCTGCTTACAGAGTGGTCTTGGTCGTCTTGGTTTTACTTGGCCGCACACAACATTTGGTTTTCATTTTTGTAAATTGTATCGTTAAAACATAACATTTATCCGTTTCAGATCCAAACTCACTAATTCCCGTTTAGCTTCTATTTTAAACACATCACCTTTATGCCCCATGCGCGTGTAGTAACATATGATCTCATAGAAAACAAAGAAGATAGGAAGCATGAAAGAAGTAATGCATGTTTTTTCACTTGATATATAGTAAGTTGAGGCTAGGGGAACGGGTAAAAGTTGGCCTGGGGCCATAAAATATGAGAGCCAGACGAAAACCACGGTTTTAAGGAATGAGTAGCAAACAAACGGTGGAAGCGAGAGAACGGAAACAGAGGGGAATTAATTAGATTAACCCCGTATACGGACGCGTGGCAGACGTCTTCCGCCAAAGACGTTAATTGGCGGAGTTTTGGCTCACTAGGAAAAGAATACAAAAGGAGAGAATTAACGGCACTTATCGCGATGCAACATCTTCGCAAATTAATTATTAAAAATGAAAATTTGGTATATTTGGACTCTGTAGTTTAATGACACCAGCTCCATCTCTTTGCATTAACCTGTATGTATTTTGGCTGGAATTCAAGCAGAGCACTTAAATTTGTAAATTACTAGAAACGCAAACGTTGAAATAGAAACAGTTAATTATATTTTAACTGCGTTTTTCTATTCATAAAACACCATTTAAGATTAAATTTTCAGCATGAAAATACCAATGAAATATCTCGTTAATCATAAATTTACAGTATACTATATATCAATTTGGAATAAAATATAATAGATTATTATTATCGGTATTATTTTGTATGAAGTAGGTTTTGGATAAGCTAAGACGACATTATATAACGACATATTTCATTTCCCATTCCAACAAAACACGACCTGACATCCGGGAATATATCAAACCCTTCGTCAAAGTTTCCAACCTCTGTTTTTAATTCAGCTCTTTATTCATGTATATTCCTCCAACTAACTCTGAGTCTAATTTCTTCTATATTCTTCTCTCATCTATCTTATTAATCATTTTGTCTAAAACCCATAGTTTTATCGTCCTTCGCCAATTCCTATAGTTCAGTTTGTGGCTCTTGATTGCCCTTTTTAGGCATGTTCTCATTTTTCTTCTATTGTACCCGTCTCTACTGCCAGCTGATATTCCTTTCTTTTCAATCCAGTTAATGCTTCCACGTTCCAGTTTCTAAGTCTGCTTTATCTTTTTGTATCTGACGTTAATCTTCATTAGTACTAAATTAAGATCTGTATCACCATCCACATCCGAGAAACTGGGCGAATTTATCACGGTATTCCTAAATCAGTGCCTACCCACCAAATAGTCTAACTGATATCTTTCTGAATTTCTCAAGGACATTTTTCAAGTATACCTACGTATATTTGGGTAATTAAACCAAGTATTTTTTTATGATTAAACTCTTTTTTCAACTCTCATAAAATTCTCTTGTTCATTTAGCATTACCATTCACATTACCAAAATGTGCTCCTACCTTTCAAAAGTGTTGCACTGATTATTTTCATACATCTGAAAACAATAATAATACTAATAGTAATGATCTTGTTTTAAGGTAATTAATCTAAACCAATCTCAGGATTGAATTACTGATGATACTGATGGTATACCCAAGCTATGAGATTTTTCGGGTGCCACATCTTCCTGGGAAACCATAACCGACACAGGGAAAGGAACTGGCCCCCTACCCTGATGTGTGAATTTCCTGATGTTGAATACTGTGCTTATGTCTCCCATGGAACTATCGATTTCTCCCCGCGGTCATTCCTTTTTACTGAACCGTACGGCCCTACCTCACTACCGTCTCTGCCTTCGCTTAAGATCGCGTTTCAATCCCCCATTATTATCAAATATTTTATTTACAAACAGTCGCAATTATTTTCTCTAATTGATCATATTCTTAGTCCACTTCTTCCTATACTGCTTGTCGGCATGTAGAACTAAGCAATGGCTAAGTTCTTCAATTCAACTTTTACTTCCACTAATAATATCCTATCATTCGCTTGCCCTTTGTTTATTACGCTTCTGCTTAACTTTTTGTCATTAGTGTTTACACCCCTCGCTGACTCTCTTCCCATCCTCTGAAAATTACTCCATAACTATCGTTCTATTATCTCATCACACACAACACTTAAATATCTATATTTCCTCTCTCCCTTTATATTTCCTAATTTACTTGTCCTCAGCATTTTCCTTCCATTCCAAATCCTTATTCTAACTGATTTTTTTCCTCTTTCACGTTTTCCGTGGTGATGCTGTCGATTTAGCCTTGCAAGGATTTCGTGAGATGACGACCGCAGAAGCCCTGTTTCTCCAACTGCCGGGTGCAAAATACAGCCCAATGGGCCCAGTCCTGTAGTAACCGGGACTCATCCATTATTTTTCCGTGGGATGATTAATTGAGGTGGTTTTCCATTGCCTTGCCATATAGTGTTTTTAACATGATGCCATCACTCAAATGACTGCCCCGCTGGGGTCAGATTCCTTTGTAGCTGAGGGACAAATGCTGCGCGGACTATCTTTCGTCTGATGCCTACTCTTCAACCTATCAAGCATGGGCAACCCTACCAGGATCAATTATCATTGCTCCCGCCAGCACAGTTCTAGGAGTCATCAGCACGCAGAAACCCTTTCTACCACGTCAACGCTGTAGTCAATAGGTAGGGAGGAATCAGATTATATTTGACTAAACAAAGAATATGTTATACCAAGTTAAAAAAAAATTGTGATAACAAATCAATCAAATATTTCTCAGGAGAAAGTTATTTCGACATGATTTAAAAGTTTAAAAAATAACTTTTTTGCCCAAACTGAAACATATTATTCTGTCCTAATTTCATAAAAATATAAATGATAACTGATACAATGTTTTAACTTTGCAGTCAATTTACACCCAAGCATCTATATCAGTTATAATACAGCAAAAAAAGGCTGTCAATATTTAAAACACATCATTCAATGTATGGCCTTCAAAATATTTAACACATTTCCTTTAAACCTAATATTAGGATATTAAATCATAGTACATATGAGAGTTAAAAGTGTAATAAATAAATAGGAATTTATTTTCACGATCCTAAATCCTGTCGTAGAAAATTGTCTTCGTTATGTGATGGCTCTTTTTTACACGGATAAAGGGTATGTATATATCCTGAGTTTGTTTGAAAGATATGATCTGTTCAGTTACTTAAAACAATGACATTTTAGGGAAAATAAAAGTGAACAAATATTTTACATTCGTACGTAAAAAGCAAAAGACACACCATATCCCTTATTATATTTAGAAAACCGTTACATCAACATATATTTTCCTATAAAAAAGGGCTTGTAACCAGGAAGCTTAAATACATCGTAGATACCGAACTTGTTTTCCACCATTAAATTGTAAGTGTCCATTGGCATATTTTTCTATCAATGCACTCATTTTATTGATTCACAGATAGGACGCACAAATATAATACGTAGGGGAAACGACTGAAATGACAACGGAGGCAACTGTACTCTTGAATTTATGTCCTTGGCCACACCTAGAAATTTCATTCTCACCTAAAGTTCCGCTACATGTACATCTTCCCCACAATTCTTTCGCTTTTTTCGATTTTAGGTCGATCAAGAATGTATGAGTTATTAAATTCTTCCGTATCTACAATCTAATACCTGTTAAAAACGCTTACCACGATGATTACAACCTTGCTGATAAAATAAGTCTCATGCTACTACATAATTTGAAGTTATTAAATCTTCACTCGTGCGTGTCTTTAAATGAAGAACATCGTTAAGGGTTTAGGAAAATCCTGTGAAAAGCAGATAATATATTGACTTCATTCTCCCTTGTACTTCTATACACTGGATTCCTTTTTTAACGCGAAATAATTTCACGCTGAGATGATCGATCCAACATTTTGATATTTCATCACGTCAAGATACAAACAAACACAATGCATGGATCTCATTAATTTTATGTAATTCAAGTCCGTGTTTATAATCCGTGAAACAAGTGGCGTAATCTACATCTACATAATACCCCGCAAGCCGCCGCAAGGGCGTGTGGTGGGATTGTTAGGATACTACCTGTAAAAGGGAACAAAGCCACATGGAAAATCAACACATCCTTGCAAATACCCACAGTGGCTTTTACAGTCATCCAAAAATCCTTGCAACTTACACGCATACAAATGCATGTAATATCAACTGACAAACAATTGCAATTTCTGATGTAGTTAAAAAAATTATCCAATCACGTGCAAGCTAGAATTTTTACAGGCAAGAAGCGAAATTCTACTGCCACATGGACATGGAACATACGACGCTCTCCTCCCCCAAGGACACCGGTAGGGAATGTGACCCAAGGCTGCAGGTAGCGGGAGGTCTCCCCACAGAGAGAGACGAGGGATGGAAGGGGAAACTTAAAAACTAAGCAGAGCAAGTAATACTGTAAAGAGTATTACATTATTTAATGGCATTCTAATGCGGTCATATGGGAAGGGTTTTGACTACAAAACACACGTGGTCAGTGAAAGTGCATGCAATAGAGTATAAATAATTTTTCCCTAGGCGCTGAGGGTAGTAAGTGGAATTTTCGCTAACTATATATAGCTACCCCTACAGTTGCTATCCCGTATTGTCCGTGAGAAGGAGTCCTTGAGTCTGTAAGTTCTGCCATATATTTCCCGAATTTTATATTCCAGCGATCAATGTACTCGTATGTTGGAGTGTGAATAACTTGCGAGAACTCGGGGCTGAAACATGCATATCTAAATTTATTTGGTAAGTTTAACCTACCATTGAATCATCTTTCTTCTAATGATTCTCGCCCCAACTCCAGAAGGATTACAGTGACGCTTTTTGTTTTATCGTTAGTTTTTAACGAAACGGGCTCCCCGGCGTTGAAGCTTCTCAATTTCCCGAATGGGGCCTTTTTCACTCAGATCCCATACACGACATGCATATTCTAAATATGGCCTTACAAGAGCGTGGTAACAACGTTCCTTGACCTTGAAGTCACTTCTGTCGACAATACGTCTAATAAATCCCATTATTTTATATGTTTGTCCGCAAATTTTACGCATGTGGGTGAATCCTTAGTGATTTTAACACCTAGGTATTTTACTGCATCAAATACTTCTTGGCCAAATCCAGCTAATTTGCAAAGAAATCCCGTTGATCTCTTAAAGAAACTTACCACCGACCGTTTATTAGTGTTTAATGACAATCCTCATTTTGAACACCATTTAGTAATCTTATCTAGATCCTGGGCTAGAATTAAACGATTCTCATCCCCAGATGTCTCCCGATAAATCACCGCTCTCTCAAATCTACGACCATCTTAATCTTGCTTTTTACTTCACGGTTCAAATCGTTAACAAAAATCAAGAAAGCAACGGCCCGATTACACTTCCCTGAGGTACCCCCGATGACGATGCTAATCCAAGCGATCGAAGCCAAAGCTTCGGCAAAACGGAACACTTTCTGTACGACCCCGTCTTGTAAATTGGACCGAATCACTGTTCGCTTGTTATATGTGTGATTAAGTGACCATTGAAATTAAAAATAACATAAGCTCAAGGCATTTAAACCGAACACATCGCCCACCGCTAGGAGAGGACACTGGCTAGAATGTACGATGGCGGAGAGGATGCTAGAAGAACGAAATGAGACCGAGCATTGCGATCGGGGGTAGCAGAGGCGGGAGTGGGGAGGGGAGGGGGAACACGGCGAATCCGGCGAGGACGACGCACGCACACCCACACACGCACGCACGAACCCACTCAACAGAGACAGCTGCACGCACACACTATAAACACACATGCAACTTTCACACGCAGCGGGACCCACCACGCCCCCTTTTCGGAGGCGGCGGAGGTAATCAATATCCCCCTCCTTCCCTTCCCTCACGTACTCTCCCTCCCACTCCATCCCACCGCACACCCACCGCCACTGAACGTGGAGAGGGGGAGTAGAGCGGCCTTGGGGGGAGGGGGCGAGTAATGGAAAAGGGGAGAGAGAGGGGAGACGAAGGAAGAGGACAGGGAAGGTGAATGTGGAGAAGGGGGCAGGGATGTGAAGACTGTGCTACAAACCGCGAGGCTCGTCCCTTCTCTTATCCACCCTTCCACAACCCTCCATGCGGACTCTTCCCTACGCAAGCCTTTACCCTCACTTCCAGCACATCCCACAAGAAACCCTGCCACACACCACGTATTCCATCCCCTCTTCCCTCTCCCCCTTCGCTTTCTCCCAACTCTCTCCAATCCCTTCGTGTTTCTCCCATCAGCTCTCCTCAAACCTTGGACGTGCCCCCTCCTAGTCAATTGATGTTATTTGAAATGCACAAGCACAAGTAAATGCCCCTCAAAACAATACGTGGTTTAATGCTGATTGGAAAAATTACATCATGGCCACATTATGAAATATTCATGTGATAATTTGCATTATTTAAACACTTAAAAATGACGAATAAGCGAATTATATCTGTTGAACAATCCGGAATAATAGGGACAAAAAGTTTTGACAAAGAGTGTGAAGGACTTCTGAAGAAGAAAGATGAAAGAAAAAATCCTTGGGGAGGCAATTGAATTATTATACCGATGTAATAATAAGTGGTTTTCGTCTAATCGGAATGTCAGGGATCGATTTCCTCACTGATGGGTGTTGTTTCTCCTCGTCACTGATTCATAAAGTCGAGTTAACGCTTAGATAATATCTTAATAAGCCAATTACCTCATTTTCTGCTAAAATCAGGCGTAAAAAATAAAGAAGTTGCCACTCGAAAAGTTCATTGATCGAATTACCCGGTCGCATTACCCAAATAAATAAGAAAATTTGACGGAGCAATGTTGATCAAAGAGTTCGTAGATGACAGGACTTTTGGGTAAGCCGCAAAATATAATGCGTTCAAAAGAATATATTTGCATGAGTAACTCTCTGAGTTTTAAATTGTGCACACGTAAAGTGCATTCAAATAAAAGGTCCCATGAGTTATCAAAAATGATTGAGTCACAGAGTGAGGAAATATAGGAAATAAAGTCTTCTCATTTCCATTTCCCAATGTAACCTTTGGCCAGGCTGCATCACTTTTATCTACATTTTTCATTCTCTTTCTCTCACTCTCTCTTCCTCAATTTCCTTGCATTAAATACCTCCCTTTCTTCACCATTGAGTGAACACTCAGTGTATACGTCACACGTCGAAGAATGGATAAAAATGATAGCAACCTTGTTTTACAAAGAGAATGTGGTCAAAATGCTGGCGTATGGAGGTCAATCACGTGTGAACAGTCTTGTATTACCCCGAAACAAATTCAAGAATGAAAAACCTCTTAACTAGCGTCAGGATCTCTTTCATATGGGTGTTATACGTTGCCTACCGATGATTTGATTTTTTTTGTTGGCAAAAAACTTTGCCGAATGTGAGAACGTCATTTATTTTCCGGAAATTAGATTGCATAAAAGAGGATTTTGTGTCACATTTCAATCGCTAAGAAATTTTGCATTGCATTGTCAGCCAAAAAGAATGACCCCTTAGCTCTTTTCGTTTTTTTACAATTTAAAATTTCAGTTCATGAATTTTTAAAGTATATTTCCGTTAGATAATGCTCTTAAATAGTAGCTTTACTCGTTCAAACATTTCGAGTCAGACAGAATAAGCTTTTATAATTTATTTAATTGTTTTACGTCTTTTAAAATTAATATTGTTTACTAAATTTGACACACAGGATATATCACTACAAAATATCACCACAAGCACCATCCCCTTTCGTTTCATTTTTTATTTTTCCAAGTCACACCCCAATGACTTCGATCTGTAGCAATTTCTACCAGTCCCACCTCTATAAAAACTTGATGAAGCTTTGGGACCGGATTTTTTCTGCTGTCAGAAAATTCCATAACGTTGCGATCTGCCCGGAAATTTATCTTGGGCCTTCTTTCCATCTATGTTCATCTTCTCCGCATTGCCTATCGACGGTCCTTTAGGGCCACGCAACGTCGAACAGTATCCGGGTAGGGCCTGGCCACAAACTGTCGCCATGAGGCGCCGCCCACCAGCCCTTTACCCTCCTCTACGCGTACGAGCGACGTATCCAAGTACTGTCGTCAGTCGCCTCCGAATCCCGCTGCCCCTCAGTCCGGTGGACCCCGCATTGACGGGCGAGTCGGCGGTTTAACGGGAGGTTAACTGGGAGGGAGGAATTGGGAAAATGTGAAAAAGGAAAAGGCTGGATGACTGGACAAATGTGGAATTGAAAAGGACGGTGTGGACGAGATAGAAAGGAAAATAAAAAGACCAACGATGAAATCGAAAACAAATTTCAGAATTAAAACCGGTTCGCTACCCTCGTCTAATATTAATGGCAGTACGAAAATAACACTGAATAATTATTCTGACGGGACTGAATTTCCCTGACGTTAATTATTCAAATCAACAACTCGGGTTGCCAATCACAGGATCGGTTTTTTTAGAGCTCTTCACCCACTGTTCTCAGCACTTCTTCATTTGTTACTCTATCAATTTTATTTTCATCTTTCTTCTTTGTCAAAACATTTGGGTGGCCTACAATCTCGTAAATGGAAGTGACAGAGGCAAATTTGTCTGCAGTAGTTAAGTGTTAACGCGGCCAACTGATAAACGCCAATGTAGTCGTGGTAAGTTTTGAATCTATATTATCGGAAGCTTTTGAAACCAGCGACTATTCTTCTTTTAAAAATATATAGTAATTCATAAGAAATAAAATCAAAAATATACACGGGTAGGCCACGGTATAAGACAAAAATAATACTAGAGTACTGAGGTAACTGAAAATGATTAATATATGAATACACTTATACGCTAGTTACACATTATTTTTCGGAAAAATTTTCCTTCGAACGAAGAATTAAATTAAAGGAAAATCTCCCGAGACTTTTAAGTAAGTATTACTCCGGTCAAGCGAGTACGCATTTAATGTCACTGGATTCATCTCCGGCGTAGCAAGACGTATACCAAAACGTGCCACAGCACTCATAATGCACCCTGCTAGCATAACTTCCACGCATTCCAAAAGGCAGACATCCAATTTGCAATGTTCCCTTTGGACCCAATTAAATCGCTGACGGGAGACCTTAGAACTTTGCTCAAATCAGATGCTGATAACTCACGGAACACCACATGAACTAGATTTCAGGGTGGTTCCGAGCCAAAGGAACATCAAACCCCTGCGTTTTCCGACACGTCAGCCAATGTAAACGCCCTCGCGGATGCAGTGGACAGGATTTTTTTTCCACACGGATTCGCCTGTCCCTACACGAAGCAGGGAATGAAGGACAGTTACCGGAGGGGCGTGGTGGAGGAGTGACCAAAGTCCTGCGGTGGCCGAGGACATGGAGGGGATAAGGGAGTGTTCACGGCTATGTGGGGCAAATGCAAGAGGGGAGAGGTCGCGAGGACACGACGACGACGGGTACCTTTACGGGGCGGGAGGGGGCGGGGGGGGAGAGAAAACGGCCCTGCCGCTGCATCTGTGTACCGTCTTCAACATCCATGTGGGAATCGGGGTCAGACGTGATATGCAAATTTCGGCACGGGGAATTGAAACTCCAGCTTTGCGGTAGAGAGCCTTCACTCTAAATATCCTCCTTCTCCCGGAGGCAAGCGGCAGGGAGAGAACGCAAAGTTGCGGTAAAGCTCCATAAGCGGAGGATCTTTCAGCCTGTTTGAATGCTATTGGGACGTTTTCGTGATTAATGGGTTTTTAGTTAAAGTTATTTAACACTGAAAAAACGAATCTTCCCGCTTACGTTCTTTCCATCATTCTCTACCTAAACATTATTTCCGCAAGATTTTTGGTCAATTCAATTTGTTTAAAGCACTGAAATCAACCCCAAGGCTAGTTTTATGGCTTAGGGTAGAGCTCTTCTAATAATAAGCAAACGGCTTGTGAGAAATATCAGGATCAATGTAACTGTTCCTTTCTCTACGTCGCTTGTAGTTTCCTAGAACGCTCCGGTCCCCTAAAAATCACACGATGGGTGAATCTGAGGGTGCCCAAAGGCATTGCTCGGAATTGAACCCAGGCCCTCCGATCATTAGCCCAGCACTTTACCCTATATATTACCAGGCTATTATCTCATTTATATTTAAAGAGAATTTATATTAGGGAAATAAGTTATTTTATTTGTGATTAGCTCATACAATGTTCTACTAGCTTCTACTAATGCTCGAAAAATGGTATGAATTATTAGAAAGCATCATACGATTTTAGAAAGTTTAAGGTGCTATGGTAATTTTGATGTACGAAGAAAATGTGGATGGTTTTAGCCAACCTGAAATATGAGTTGTATGAGTCTAATTCTGAAACTGAGGAAGTAACTCTAATTCCATATTGGTGGGCCAACTGGAAATGCGAAAATAAGGTAAACACATCGCCAAGGTATTAGACTCAAAGGTTTAGGTTTTCTATGCATAATTCTTAAACAGACAGTGCAAAACAGTCCACTCTGCATAATTAAGTCACCAATTTTTTTACATCCCACTACCATCAGTCATACGCTTCTAAAGGAGATATCAGGATATTATTATTAGGTAATCTACCGTTAAAGGTAGGTTTTTGGATGGACACAACTATCAACTAAACATTTTGTAACTCCAAACAAAACCCAATCCAGCAACCTAATCTATATCAGGTGCCTCTTCATCTTTGTGTACTACCTTCCTCCCTTCATCCCGTCCAACATCCCTATCCTATTCCTGCCCTTTCCTCGCTTGTCCAACATTCTCCCCCCTATTACCTTCTTCAACATTCCACTACCGCTCAATACGCCTTTCATCCATTTTTCCTGCCTCCATAGGAATATCTCTCAACAAACCCCTCTCCTCACCCACCATCTCCAATACTTCCCCATTCGTTTTCCTTTCGGTCCATTTCACCTTCTCCATTTCAGGATAATATTATTAATATTCTTTCGCGATAGTAGCACTCCCTTGACATTTAGTGAAACTTCAAAAGTGATAATGTGTTGTAAAGCAGTAGCCACAGTCATGAAAAAGGTATTAATATTTCAAGAAACCGCTTCGACATGATTTCAAACCAGTTTCATATCGGTTTCTGGAAAATTTAATGTTGCAAGGGGATTATCACATCATATATAAGGGAAAACTGTTGAAGAAACACATTTCTTCATTCGAAATCGTCGGATTCATTTATAAAAACAAAATAATTTAAAATTCTCTGCGCTGAATTTGCTGGGACATACTTTTTTGCACGAATTGAACAATGGATTATAAATGAGTGATGTGCATAATACATAAAAAGCAAACGTAGCAAGAATCTTGCAAATGTGGATGAAGGAAAATAGCCTGAAAACGGCTTCAGGTAGGTTTCAGGTAACGTAGAGGGGGAAACGACGATGAATCGGTTTGGAGAAGAAACAGAGGGATGAAGGTTTCCATGCTCTTTCCGGGAATCAGCACCGCGTAGGTTGGCCTGTTGGAGTTTCGCCCCCAGTCCTGGAGGCGTCTTCAGGTCGAAGTGATCGTCGTTGCATTTGGGCCGCTGTACATACATGCTGGCTGGCCCGGGGCGATCTGATTGGTTGTTCCTAAAGGGGAATTACCCTTTTTCACGTGGAGGCCAGGGTGTAGCCGTCCTCGCGGTTGAAATTATTTGGAGGGCTACGGACCAGACAGCGTCTCCTATAAAAAGCGACCAAAATGCAACAAATATCACTTCGACCTGAATACGCCCCCAGGATTGGGGGCGAAACTGTTGGCCAACAAGCCAACCTGCACCACGGTAATTCCCGGATGCAGCATGGAACATTCATCAGAAAGACGTTGCGGAAGCCTTAAGATTATACTGAGAGGGAGTTGTTTGAAAATCATGAATAATTTTGGTCACTTGTGCCCTACTTATAAGTCCAGTTTAGTACATGATGGGAAGAGTCTATCTCCATCATCTTCTCCTGGAGATAAAAGACTCTCGAGCCCTCTGCAATTTAATCCTTATCACTGTATTGAGGGATTAAGGAAAGGGATTATTGTCGATGAAATCTTGACAAACGTAAGCATACATATGAATATATATAATTATATATATTAAAATACACATATAATATATATATATGTACACATTCAAACACGAAATCCCGCCATACGGCGAACAAATATTTAATAACATGGAAATAGATATAAGGGAAAGGGATAGGAACATATGTAAAGGACGAACACAGGTGAGGTGGGGAAGGCGGAATCAGGCAGAATCACGAGCGTAAAAATATTTCCTTGACCGGGATTTGAACACCGAATCTTCCACTTGCCGAGCGAATGCTCTAACCATTGAACTATTTTTTTTATTAGCTCTTTGTTCTAATGGAATTTTTCATTACAGTAACATGGTAGCATATTATTACACTTCTTTCGTAATTTAATCACGGAAACATTAAACAAATTCTGAGGAATTCTAATTTACGCAGAGACTCTGCTAGTGTTATTTTTTTTAATTTAAGCAATTTTGAAGTTTTTGTGAGCGGCAAACTCTCTTGAGTTACGCCACAGACGATATAATTTTGAGTTAAAAGATTGTAGATACTCGCTAACAATAACATATATTAATGGAATAATAATATGCTACAACTGCTTTCATATCTCTAGCTTACATAATAACGCTCTCCTACAGCATTCAGTTATTTAGTTTACTTGGAGATCAGTAGCTGTTGAAAACTGTACCGTAGGAGATTCACCTCACCATCATCTCTGTTTTTTCGACCTGAACCCTATCCACTCAGGCTTCATGAGCCCCCTTGATAAAACGGTAGCATTTTAAGTCCAAACGGCACTCAAAGTACGAGGAACATTTACTGCGGAGAAAAGGTTTCGACCTTTTTATAACTTCCCTGGATGTCTTAGGGATATCCTTCGCTTTAAGAGGTTAAAGTGGTCCGTCTCCGATTGACGTGTGATGAGTTTTTGAGAAATAAAAGCGAAATGGGTAGTGGTCGTAACTCTGAGGATGAGATTATAATGGATGCCGTTGATTGATGTTGGGTAGAGAGATGCTGGGGTTTCGCGAATGCCGTGTTAAGGCCCGTCCCCTCCTCTTGTATGGAACTGCAATCTTGTTGAGTTTGGAGGCTGGGAGAGAAAAAAACACCGAATAAGCCGGCGTTGGTTAATCTGTTACAATAAGGGAGAAATCGATGAAGAGCGCGGTAGAGTCCCACTGATTAATTGAATGAAATCTTGATCAATGCAAAATGTTCTCACTATTTTCGTTTTTCGACAAATTAAGGTAATTTAAAATTATTTTTTGGAAAACTGATACAACAGTTTCGTATGAGTGTCTATGAAAACTACTAATGATTCTCACGTTAAAAATGAATTTTGATAAAATTAAGAAAGAGCTGTTATTTTCAAACTAAAAATTCACATGTACAAGAGTACTATCTTTCCTTTTTATCGCTATTATCAACACCTACCATTCTCATTCATAAAAAATACATTGAAGAGAACACTAAAAAAATGTGACACTTTTGTTAAAATTCTGCATCTACATATTATATTACCTCTTGGAGATAAATGAAGAGAGTAAAAAATTCCTTCTCAAGTTAAATACAAATGAAAAAGGAACCCCATTTCATTTATATTGGCTAGAATCACTGAATCAAGAGTGTAAATCCAATTGCCAGAGATAGGACTTAAAATGAAAATTAACATCAGAGCGGCCAATGCCCAATGGATATTTCTATCATAATTTTTCTTATCGAAACGCCCACAGGTCCCACCAAAATTTACCAGAGGCTAATCCAATTTTTATGCATTAAAAGTTTTACTCTTTCAGTATGAAGGTAACTTTTAGCATTTATCTTGCCCCCGTCGTCCTTTCACAAAATCCCAGAATCCTTCAAAGGAAAAACATTAGCTACAACCTTAACACCCCACACATAATGGCGAGTTAAAATAATCATAGGGCTCGTCAACTATTCCTCGGAATGGTAATTTCAAAGCTCACTTGATAGCAATTTTATTTTCGATTTCCTCAAATGGTCAGTCTCCTCGTAATCCATCTCCAAATTCAGTAAAATTTATCTTTACGACGATTCGTCCGCCCAAGTATAAGTGGAAGTGATAAATCGTGAATAAGTGGAGTGCAGTAAAACAAGTTGGAGAGAAAAACATATCTCGTCCAGATTCTATCTTAGAGGCGGAAGAAACGCCCCTTCAGAATCCCCATCCGCATCTTTCTTGCGATATCTCTTTCAAAATCTTCTTCCCCGTCACCAATAGATACTCTAGCGTGGTCGTTTCCAATTCACCCACCGACGGCCTATTCCGCATTTTTTTAATCGAATCCGAAGATGCTACAACCACCCAGTCTCCCATAATCTCCTCGCCAAACAGCTTACTTACTCCTCGGCAAAATAGGCCTCGTAGGGCACCGGCCTCTTTGAAGATGCCAGCCCAATCTTCTGTAAGCTTCCTCCATCTTTTCACTCCCATCTTTCCAAAATCACCTATCAATGCACCATCCGACCATCTTTTCCTTGATCTCTCCTTAGTCTTCTTCCACCCTGCTTTCCTCTGAAGTTCTTGACAAACCTATTTGCTGGCATTCACTCCACAAGTCCTAGACATTTCAAGCTGTTGGTATTCATATCAGACACGACAATAGGATAATTGTGAATTTTATCCAGTTATTTTTTTCGTATTCTCTATTTCCATTCTTCAATATTTGCGACAAATATCTTTCTTAGTCCCGTTCCCTTTCACCTGCGTATAAAAGGTTCTCCTTTTGTCGTAATCATTGCCAATGTTTCTTATTGTATATTACCATCGGTCTTCCTACTGCTTAATAAACGATTAACTTCAAGTTTTAACTAAGGTTTCGTGAATTAAATACCTTAAAATTCAAGATTCCTAGGTACCCCTTATTACCAGCCCCAATTTCGGCTTTCCTTCATTTCATTATCCTTTGCAGCCTGTACTCCCAAATACTAGTTTTCGTACCTCTCGTAATTGATTCCATTTATCTTGTTGAACATTTATTTTAAAGTTACATTTCCCACTAGAAGCGAGTAGATTTGGGTCTTCGTGTAATTTTACTTAGTCTCATTTACGCTGTTTCCTATTTTATTCTATCCAGCCCTCTTAACCCTATAGTCATCGGGATAACATATAAACACCATCGGCATAAGCTAGGCTTTGCTGTATGCTATTAAAGAAGGTATCCCCTCGGCTACAATCCTTTATCCTCATCATATTTTCCTAAACTACGCCGAAGAGTAGCGTGGGCCGTCTCTAATCGCACCCCATGATTTATTGAAAATTCTCTGGTAAGATTTTCTTCTATTTTCACCTTGCATTTTGTACGAGTCTGGATAATTTAAGTCTACCATCTGACCAGGCTAACTTTCTTGAGAGTAGGGAATCTCGCCTCGCTAAACAAACCTCCTCGAACTCCTCCTTCCCTTCCTCATTTTCTCTAATAGAATTTTCTCGTAATACTCCTACAATATCCTCTTTACCCATGCCACCTTTTATTTTCTCTAAGCCTTGACATCTTAATTTTACATGTTCCAATGCACGCTAGTGTGGCAAGGAAGATGAAGAAAATATTTTGTAGTCGTTACATCTAGGAATACTCACTTGAGGATTTGTATGAAAGGAAATTTGGAAAGAAAACTCGAGCAAAAAAAAAGCAAGCAAATGGAATGTAGTCTTCTTGACTTTATACCGTTCTTCTGCATTAGATTTCAAACAAAAGAGAAAAACAAAGCAGAATTCATGACCTTATCAATGTGTTCATTTGTTAATTTGAGAACTTAACCATAATATTGTGGCTGCTTCAAAGGTATTATCCGCGCATTATGTTAATCGTTGCATAAAATATCCATAACTGATAACTGAGTTTCGTAAAAGTCAACATTTACATAGGGAACATGCTTTTGATGCCCCTCAACCCTTCGCCTTATTATTATATTTTGAAAGAAAGTGTTGAAATATCTTATTCGTTTATAGTGCCGTTTCGAAAGTAAAGCGCTTTACTATTTCACGTAGAACCATCACTTGTTATCTTTTCTAAGTCTTCCCGGACCTCATCTCCCGGTAACGATCTTTTCCATTTTTCCTCGGTTAACATTTGGAGACCTGATTTAATAAACCCTCCTCCCGTTATTTGTATACATACACATTTATTCAAAGGAAGAGGTGGCGCATATTTCTCAATAAATACTGCATTTTGAAGCTAAAGTAGCCAATTGAAGTAATATGACATAGATGATAAAAGAGATCAATGCGTATACTCAACTTTTAAAACTTGCATTCCTTATAATGTGATAGATAAGTATTGATGGACATGCCATTAATCTCAACCTTTCCTTTCTACCAAAATTTTCTCTCCTACAGCTAGTCAATTGTTAGATTTTAGACACCAAATCTGGTGGATTCTATGTGGAAGTAATTACGTTATTACTCTAAAATTACTGTTTTGACGATTGCAGCAGTTTTCCACCATTCATTTTTCACACTGATCACGGATCTATATCACTTAGAGCTATTTGGTGACTGACTTGAGTTTTTACAAATTGTAGCACTGTTCTACTTTTGCTAAGTCTTCGTTTTGAAGACACAAGAATATTTTAGAAGAAGCCTTTTTATCTATAGCTATACCTCAGAGTACTGATTAATAATATTTATAATATTTTGGTTTTTAACGTTCTCTTTGAAAACCTCTTAAAGAAATTCTAGAACACGTCGAAATTAAGCTATCTATATTCGACCAAACAATCAATAGCACTACCTTCATACCCGAGGTGGGATTAGAGGGTGGCTAGAGTTCAAATGTCACAGTATTGCTTATCAGATTAATTCGGGCGATTCCATTGTTATCAGTTTTTCTGTTTTGTTTATAATTATTTACAAAGATGTGAGGTTTAGGCTATACTTATGCATAGAAAATAAAAATCGCCAATGTTTCACATTTTTGATTCGAAACGATTTGATTTCTACAGCATCTCTTATGAATGAAAAAAGTACTTGGAAGCCTTTTGGTTAGGCTTAGACCGTGGAATTTGCGTGGCATCAAGCTATGTATTTAACATTAAGTCCAACAGAAGTCACACACTTTATATCTAAAGATGAAAAAACATGAGGTGCAGTAGTTAAAGAGGATAGAGTCGGAGCTGGTCATTCACAATCCACATAAAATAGGAGGAGAAAACAATGATGGTAGGGGTGAATGCAATAACATAACAAAAAATAATAATTCATTCTAATTGAAAATTCATCCATCCATTGGCAAAAGCTTAACATTCTTTACCGCCATCGATTTTAACTAACATGAGTTGATCCGCTCTCGCTGGAAGTACCTAGTATGCCTAAATGGAGCCTCCAGCAATAAGTAAGCTCACTAAACCAATATTCATTGAAGTTGAAAGCCTTCGTGACCTTTTCCCTGCAACACATCTCCATCTTTTAGCCATAAAACGGTCATCCGATAGCACTGAATTAATCACATTCGGAAACATTTATTTTCTGTTCCAGCAGGAGCGTCGGGACGCAAAAAATATGAAAGCATGAATACCAAATATGTAAGGGTAAGGTGTTTGCTTACGTAACCTTTATGTTTGTATTTCAAGTTCTGTTGACCTCTTGTCTTTCCCCGGGAATTCTTCATGTCGGATTTGAAAACTGCCAAAAAGTCGTAAAATCAATGCCTGGAGGAGAATTATATTTCATCCCATTCGACGAGAAGTAATCACATACCTACCCCATCGATTTCCATCATAATTCGGTGCCTACGGTGATTCCGAGGAAGTTGCTATAAAATCAGACACTTTTCTAGTGCCTTGAGGTTTTTCCAGAATAATTTATTCATCCCCATCGCTATTTCATGAAAATGGAAAATCTAAGTGAGGCACACATCCAATTTCTTCATCCCTTCGCTCAGAGGCATTTCCAGAAAGTGAAAGTCAGTGGAACAAACTTAGTAACCCATTCGGCAACAAATTTTTCCGTTACCTCAATGAAATTAAATGCGCACGTTGTAAATAGCATTCGTGGATTAATGAAACGCCCCTAAAGAGAGGGTTGCGGACGGAGTTACAAAGTTCAATGAGAAGGCGACCACGGAAGAAACTTTTAAACTCTCGAAAAGAACGTTCATTGGTCGTACGATTACATAGTACTAGTGTTGATTTATCTTCCGACGGTTACCTATTAATGAACGAAACGAGTTTAGTTTTTTATACTCGATATTACTTAATTTAAAGTGGATCATCTTGACGTCAAAAATAAGTCAATTTAATGAAAAGAATTTTTTGTTATTTTGATTTTCCCACAAACAGGTCTATAACACAAGGATGAGTACTAAAATAATTTAAGCCTTCAACTCTATCAGAATTAATTCTAATGGGAATTCCTTGTTATCTACCGTTTATCAAACAGAGGCGAGTCCATTTGGGATGGGGAGGAATAAAATCATCGGAAAACCAGATTACGGGGCTTACGATGCTTAAATCACTTCCTTGAAATTTTTTCCTAATTATCTATAGCTATGACTCATCGTGACTTTGTGAAGATCTTCTGAATCGTTAGCGAATATCCCCCTACCTCAAAAAGAAGCCGGATCTAATCTTGACCCTAAATAATCAAGACTAGTAATTTACCCAGAGAAGTGACTTGTCAACCTGAGCATGAAAGATGAGTAGCCAGTAGCCATGATATGTGACTAAAGTTGAACAATAACGTTGACCCTTGAGCCCGTGAGAACAATGCATTTGCACCTCTTTCACAACCAATATTTCATGCATGCACGAAACTACAGGATAACAATGTAGCAGCTATCTGGATGCAATTTCCTCAAACAAACCTCCCTGTCATTAATTTGGCGGTGAAGGAACGTCCGGCACTAGTCAAAGACTATTATAGATATTTTTTATGCTTCATTGCTCCCCATGATTGGGCTAATACATTCACATGTTGCTCTTATTTTCAATAATTTTATTCTCAGTTCATTATTAAGAAGATTTACATGCACCGATTTTAATTTCGGAAACGGGCGAGCAAAATCTCAATATCAGTACGGCGTTTTAACATGGTTTTTAACTGCAATATCTAAATGGGAACGAGGAAAGTGTGCCCGTCAGCCCCTCGTAGTTGGCGCTTGTGTTAGAAATGGCTTTCGCCCGGTTCCTCGTATCTGGGGGTGTGCTGTACGCTTAATCTGGACGGCTCTCAACCGATAAGATGATTTGCATTAATGAGGGCAGATGAGGAGAGGATTGTATTCAGATTAGAGAGACAAACAAACTTCACGGAAAAAAATAGTTGAGAGAAGCCTGGTAGCGGATTTGTTATTGCGAAAATGCAATAAATGCTCAAATTTAATTTAGCACTATTTTATGTCAAAATGGACGTTGAAATGTTCGAAATATGTGAACTGCATCCCTCTACCATAACTCTACCGTGATATCAACGGGGACAGTTACTACACGGAAAATTATTCCTTCCGAAAACATATTCCGTTCTTCAAAAACAGCCAATTAAGTATTTATCATCCTTGATGGAAAACTGGTTTGACTGTTTGGAAAAAAAATCGCTGATTTTTTTTTCAATTACGACGAGCCATCTGATAAAATTAATTTTTTCATGAATTGACTCTGAAAACGTATTATCACGTTCTTTATGCAAGCTGAAATATTTTTATTTTATTCACTCCTTTGATCTTTCTCATTGATGGACTTAAAGCGTAATAAACAGTTTTTAAATTAAATCCAATAAAAAACCTCAAGAGTCTATGTGTCTTGTTAGAAATATTAATTTTATATTGAGTCACAAGTATGAACAAGTGAATTTAACGATCACCGGTAATTTTAATTCAAATTTGGCATATAGTAAACAACTTTACCAAAGCGACTAGAAAATTAAAAATTTACCAGAGAAATGCTACAGATTATGGCGAACAACAAGGTTCCCTCAAGTTTCCGGCATGTCAACTATCATATGTCAGTAACAGTAGAGAATATATTTAATTATGAAATCGTAAGTTAATGCTATATAATTTATAACTGTCCGCACCATCATTACTCTAAAGTTAGTTGGAATACTATTTATTTTTTGCAAGAGGGATAATTGAAACAGCCAACTTCGTAACCAAGCTCTCCAGTCGAATACCAGATTAATATCGGCGTTGCTAGACAGCAAACTCGGTCATTTACGTTCCCCAGGTTACCTACGCTAAATATAAATAGACGACCTCTTGCGAAGGCTTATGTTCCGGGGCGAAATAGCTTATGGAGCCACTGTGGGAGTCATTTCTGGTCTCTCATATTTAAAATTTCTGATCCAGGATTAGATTCGAAGTTAATTTCATTTATCACTCAGTATTAGTTTTAATATTTACTTTAAATTTATGACACCAGATATAACATCAATGTGGAGTACTTAATAAACAAAATTCTGTAATATGACTCCTCGATTATAACTTAAACAATCTTTGACAACCGCCAGTCTCACTGCACCGTGCAATGGAAATAAGGTACCGCATCTTCTGATGAGAGAAAAACTCGGAGACGAAAGATAAAGGTATCATTTAACAAATATTCCGAGTACTGAAATTATTAAATAATTTATAGCCTCCCACTCCGCAGGTATTTCCTCTTAAAAGCTCTGGGGTAAAATGCTTATTTTTCAAGTAATAAAATCTTCTTTTCCATGTCCAAGAATGAAAAAATTAATTCGGTGCATATTCCTTTGTAAAGTTTTCTCCCTCTTAACTCGCTATCTTTATCCTATGGCGGCTGTATAATTCAGAATTTTCTGAATGAACTTGAATTATGATGAATGACACCACAATTCCACGATCCTGTAATACTAATTAATATATTTCCGATAGGTATTTCATACTCAATACATTCATCATGCATTTGAAGAAACATCAAATAGAGGCGTTTAAAGGAATGACGATAGCCAACACCAAGGCATGTTAAATAAAGGAGGGAAACGCCCCTAAGAGTGCACTTCCATTTTTATAAAGTTAGTTTAGGTAAAAATCAGTTGCTAATCTTGGTCTCTCAGATTGAAGATATATTTGCGATTTAAGCTAATGAATCATCTCTCAATTTCAGAAATCAGTAAATTACGAATCATGCAGCAATGATCGATTTCGTCAATAGCATATAGTATACCGTGAGAGAAACTACTAGATCAAAAATTTCATCATACTAACCCATGAATTTCCATGATTGGTTGTAGTCAACAACTTTAGTTAATGAAAATCATATAGCAAGAGATGATAAAGCATTTTTCAGCATAATTTATTTTGGTAGTAGCAACTCATTTGTGTCGAAACTTTCCATTACTGAGTAACTAGCACGCCTTCTGCGATGGTTTATTTTAGAGACAAGGGACGAATCATGCCCTTCATGCAGGATTTCAATTTAATAAATTATAAAATTTTTAAAAATCCTGCTAAGCCACTATTTATCATAATATTCCTTACAAATGGAAGTCAATATTTCTTTGGTACACCACTCCCAATCGTAAATGCATCTGTATAAATAAATCTGTAAAAAATATTAATCTTATGATTTGGACGATTTAATTCTGATCTCAAAAAACACTAACATCTTTAGTATAATGACTTAATAAGCACAATCTCCTTCTCTCATCACACTTTTCTCTGCCTTCTTCCACAATCTGACAAGGATACTTTCCTCTTTTCTGTTTGCTGCGTCACCGACGCCGTTTCTTCCTCTGCATGCTATCTTGAACTTTACCGAGGAGAAATCACCATGGGAACGTGTATATAAGGGCTCTCCTATTACGAATTACGTCTTCTCTTATGACCCCTAACTGCTGGCGGATATTTTGCAAGCTGAGGGGTATTAACGTCCAAGCCACAGGCTCGGGTTCATAATAGCTGTTTACATGATTTAGGGTGTGGAAGATAGCAACTAGAACTTTGTTTGAGCTCAGGAACTATATAGCCTGTTTATCTGGTCTTCATGGCATCCCAATTACGTTAAAGCATCCCAAACTAAAGTCATCAACATTACGGTTAATCTGATACTACTAGCGGATATAGGACAGATGAAATTGGAATTTGATAGGAGTAAGCTTATAATTTACCAATCATCATCATTTCAACCTATATTCATTACCTAGTAAGAGAAAGAAGAGTTCTTTTCGGCGCATTTCATTCGGTCACAACCACAGTAAAAACAGCCAAATTTAAGTAGGGTTATGTAAAATTTTAATCAATTGTATAATCATTTATAAAATAACGAAACATCCATAAATTAGAATATGTGAATACTTGCGACAAAAAAACCATACAATCAATCTAAGTAGATTCAGGAAAGTACGTTGGCAAAAATTCTTTAATGTGAATTTATAGTATTGATCGGCGCGTGAATGTTGTTAACGGATTAATTTTCAAAAAATTTAAGGTAGAGTAATTCCAAAAAAAATTGAGTTTAGATCAAACATGAAGGTTTAGAACAAACCCAACGTAAAAATTGTAACCTAGTTTGTTCATAATGAACCTCAGAAGATAAATCAAATAAAAGTGGCCATTTTTTTCCTACGCACGTACACCGATGAGACCTTAAGGAAATTGTTGGGTAATTAACGCTATTAATGCATGGCAAATCCCATTAATTTAAAAATAAAGTTGGGGTTACTATTTGCGATTGTTTAGGGTAGACATGGAGGATAAAAATAGATAAAATGTAGAAGGGATAATAACTTCATATACATTCACACACTGTCCCCAAGGCGTCGCAAGGACGTGTGGGAAAGGATGTACGAGATAGTCACCAGTCATTTGTATGTACTTATACTCCACTACTTCTAACTATACATGGCGCCCCATGGTCCACCAAGACTGCTGTAAGTTAAACCTATCTTAGATTTTCTCATTTCATAAATGAAGTATTAGTAAAATTTTACCACCTTACAATCCATTTAATATTCTTCTATGCATAAAGCTCAGAATTTACTCGCAACTGTGTAAAAGGTATTAATGGTTTTAAAAATTCGGAAAAAATGATTTGATAGCAGCGAAATGTTTATCCTCAAAATCCTGAGTTATAATAACTAAGAGTTAGTCGTTTGAAGAAAAACCAAACAAGGAAACGTTTACTGGGCGCGATTACTCTTCTCTTGATAATTATTCGGAACAAAATTTACTCGATTCTCCTGACCTTATTTTCCTTGTATTACTTGCACCCTCATTTGCGTCGAGAATCCCTTCTCTAGTGAGATGTAATGAATGTGCTGACGTCAAGCTGTTGGACGAAACGAATTAACCAAGGAAACGCTCTTCCCATACAAACTCACAATTTTAATGAACATTTTCGCTGTCTTGGATCATCCTTTTAGCCTCTTTTCCATTACTTTCATCGCCATCTCTTCAAAGAGGTTAGCTTCACCTCTATCTAATATCTTGAAACCATATTGCTAAATGTGCGTCTGTTTTTAATCTCAAAAAATTCCGCCTCGTGTATTCGTTTATGAGCAACCCTTTACTCTTCTACCCTAAATTCCGCGATTGACACTTTCCTTTCATCCATGATAATTCAATTTTGAAGCTTATTAATTCCTTTGATCACGTTAATATCCCGATAAAGATTACTCCGCCCACGATTGAGTCATATAGGCCCTTCTCCAATTTAACTCTTGCTTATGTCTTCATTAATACTCAGTCCAATATATCATCTTTCTCGTTTCTCCTCCGCTACCTATCACCATCCTCGGTCGTCCTGTTAATATCTGCGAAGAATCTAGTTCACTTTATTTTACATTTGGTCGCCTAATTCATATTATCCACAACGAGAAAATGGGCATATTGAGAAAATGGATGGATAAAATTTTCTAGTCCCCAGCTTTGCCAATATATTTTGAGTCGCTCTTCAATATTGTTCTTCGGAAATTTCAATTTTTTCCACGATCCCTCTAATGCCTTACTTCTCTAAGCGTATGTTTACAACCACCGCACAGTTAGATCCTCTGTAACTATCTTCACGACCAGACCTTCCCTTATCTTCCTCCCCATCCGCCTATTCTTCTACCACTCTCCACTAAGATGATTCGAGACTTTGTTCTCTTGCCGATCCTTTATTTGGTCACCCCTCTGTTTCCTCCCCTAATCCTTCCTTGGCTTTGCTTTTTGAACTGGGATTTTCTCATTTTCATCGCCTTTGATTGCTTCTTTCAAGTGACTGAAATAAACCTAGTCTTAATGCTTGCTTTCCCAAATTTCAAGAGAAACTGAGTAACGTCATGAAGACCTTCGAAACATTCACTTGTAAGGCCAACTAAACTATTTGCTCCTATACTCAGTGCACCAAAGACATTCCAAATCGCTATTGATTAGGGTATGCAGTGACTTTCTCGAAAATTTTGGGGCGTTAAATACTGTATTTCTGGGCTACTGAATCTCAATTTTAATGACTAGGGCTATGAAATCTATTTTTTTTATTTCGCACGTTAAATTCAATAAAATATGCCTATTGACATATTAAAATCGACATCAGATCCCTTGAAGTTTGCGCTAATTCTGGCGCGTCAAAAATATCTCATCACCAATTATCAACATTACAAGAGTAGAGTATTTTATTTTAACTTCTTTGGTCAGATCTTATTTGGAAAGTAAATATATTTACAAACTTAACGATTGGCATTGTGTGAATCGACATCAAAGCCCAAATTAAAATTCTGGTAACTTTCAATATGGGTTCTCGGACGTTATAAAATACGTTTATTTATTATAATCCACGAGGGACAGTGTCTCCGACGAACTATGATCAAAATACTTCCAACACTCCTTCCAATCTCCTTTATTCCCTTTGATCTTCCTAATCTCACAATTTCCTTCTTTCTCTTTTCCCATTCTCAGATAATAATCTTCTTCTATCCTTCTTCTTTAAAATCCTCGTCTAATCCTCTCCACTCAGTTCCATTCCTTCACCATCACACGATTTCAGCTTATTCCCACCATTCCACCGCCTTGGCCCTCTCTTTCCCGGAATTGTTAATCTCCAACTTTTTTTGGGAAAGCTTAGTACGCTTTCCTTTTCAATCCGCACGGCCCATTCCTTCACCTTGCACACTCGATGATCCCACTCTCACTCTTTTGTTACTGGCTCCCTTTTTTTTTAACAAGGTATAAGTAAGGTGTTTTATTTTTTCTTTGTCATTCACTCCTTTCCTCTCTTATGCCTTTCCTCTTTCCTCGAAAGCATTCACCTACCAATTTTACCCCCATCCACCACAGCCGTTCTCCCCTTCCTCGTCCTCCCTGTCGTCCCACTAACCTCGCTTCTCGCTAACCTGCCTCTCCCACTTTTCGCTCCTCCGATAATGACTCCTCTCCCCATTCCCTCCCTCCCCGTCCTCCTCGTATCTCCCGTGCCGCCGCGACCACCTACGACCAATCTCTCAATCTTTTCCCTCGTCTCGTCCTCATCCACGATGCTTTTCTTCTTCCTTCCTTCCCTCCTCCCACTTCTTTGTTCTTCCCCTCCACCAACAACCACCACCACCGCCACGCAAGGCGTTTTTCCACCCGTTTACCTCCTCCTTCGCCCGCACGGACAATTCATCAACCGACAACGCCCCACTCCACCCCACTCTGCGAACCTCTTGTACGTGCCCTCGCCTCTTCTCTGCCTCCAACCGCTTCCATTCCCCCCTCTCTCTCCCTTCTTCGCCTCCACTTTCTTATCCCGTCCCTCTTTTCGCCTTTGCAGACAGCCCCGACCCTTTCTGCCCACCCCTTTACTCCCTCTCCGTGGCTGGCTACATTCCCTACCTACGACCACTATAGTCCGGTTTATGGTGGCAGGTGATCAAGAATAGATTTTTACGTACGGTGCATGAGAGTGAGAAGCAGTCAATGAACTAAATAAATAGTTATTTAGTTTTTAAAGTTAATTAGTCGATGTCAACGTTTACACTGGCTATAAAACCGGATGGTCCCGGTTTTCCCCGGGGATAAATCTTTTCCGGGTTATCCCGCAGGTTGTGGGATTTAAGTTCGACTTTTACAAGGTCTTGTGCTGTAAACCAATGGCCACCTTTTTTTTAAATACTATTCACAGTTCCAATTGTTAGGTGCTGTTGATATTAAAGAACAAGGTCGGGTTTGGCGCAAAAGAGAATGTATGTGATTCATAAGTCTTAGAACCCTAGTTAGGATGACCCCGATTAAAATGATATTATGGTTACTTACTCGCACTAAATAAAACGACAGTTGCTTCCCTATAACTGACACTATTTAGTCTAAATAATACGTGGAAATGGTGACATTGAAGATGAGCAAATATCCTCTGCACTAGAAGTATTTTTTTAAGTAAGCTTTGATTCATTGTTCTCCAATAATTTCGACATCATCCCTACCCACGTAAGTAAATCTATTGATACAATCTGTTAACCGACTTTCAATGAACAAACCGTAATGTCACAGAAAATCCTCTTCACAACCACCTTAAAAACGTTTTCAATTCTTTCTTTAAAATCCGATGATTCTTAAAATGATTCTTCGAACGTGGGTGTCTTAACGCGTGATGCTGAAAAGGCGTCAATAAGAGACTTTTCATATGTGGTCTCCCGCTTAGATCGAGCGAAAAAACTTCTTCCTTCGCAGACTCCTGCCGCGGGTTCACTTTATTTCCTAAACTAGTTCTCACTCTGCTCACGTTCTTGTCTCCTGGCACCCTTCTCTACCTACATTTCAGTCACTCTAATTCCGAACTCTTCGTTCCATCCCTAACTTTCCCTGAGAACGCTCCTAACTGTTCCACAATTAGATTTCTTCGCTTTTCTCCTCTGATCATCGCCACCTCGTTCTCCTCATCCATTCTACCCTACAATATTTGACAAAACCTATTAGGATTTATTTTACACGAATACATCTTTATTGACGTAATATCGTCGACATTTTATTTACTTAGTTGAGTTAATACAATTTTGCTATCTTCAGTTTTCACTGGGGTCTCTTCGTGATTGTTAAAGTTCGCACATTTAGCCTTTCCAACAGAATATGCGTATCATATCCAATTTAAACAAAGAGTAAAGGAATCCACGACGGCAAGCATTTCTGCAGGGAAGGTCTGCCGCGACCATGAGTTCTTTTTCAACATATATTTTAATTAAAAGTCAGAGATATTATCCCCTCTATCGTGCACAATCGCTGTTTACAATTCATTTTCCCCTTCAGTTGCAAACTGGTAATTGCTTACTCATTGCATCCACAAACCAACACAAACGTGTATGATTTTTGGCAATGATAAAGAAACATTACTTCTCGATCATGACCGTTTGTCTGTCAGTAGTTACAAGTGTGCAGGTGAAGTGGAAAATATACGAGGCGTCATAGAGGATGGGGAGTAAGAGAAGCTTCTTATTCCAAAAATATATTCTAAAATATAGGCATTGCCTTTCTGGAAATGAATACGAGCCTAATGAATACATAATTAATAATGTTAATAATCATATTAAAAAATGGAATTCTTTCATGGACAGTAAGCGTTCAGTGAAGAAAGAACCAATTTAACAGAGGAAATACATATGTAAATAAATAATATATTTACATATTTGTGCATATATATACATATATATATATATATATACACTTATATAATATATAAAAATATGTTTTTATTAATATAAAATACCCACTATCAGTGAAACTTTGGAAAAATGCCGATTAGTTTTAGTGTAGTGACAGGGAGAACGAAAATAGACCAAACTAAAAGGAATCGGAGGATATTGCTAACACAAGAGATTCGGCGGAAGTTTACTTCGCGAACTTCCATTTAATGTTTTCAGAAAATTTTCCGTTACCCACCGAAATCCTTTAAGATTAGAAAAAGTAGAAAGAGGAAATAGCATCGCTCTACGTGATGATTTCCGACTTGCAGAATGACGGTAATAACTATTTCCGAACATGCCTCCAGCTTCTACAGCCAAACTTCAATAACCATGAGAACAGCAACCCTTCCCTCTATTTTTGCACCATTTCCCTGTGCTTCACTATTCACCTTCCCACTCGCCTCCTATTTCAGTCCCCAAACAATTCTCGCCTCCTCCCACCCCACCCGCCTCCATATCCTTTTGTCTTCCCTCGTCGCCAGCTCGACGACACGCTCTCCAGCACTATCGCGCCCCAACTCCGCGACGCACGAACCCTCGCCATTTCGCGTCAAACGGGGCCCGCGTGCTTTCTTGAATCGCCGCCACCTCACCCTCCTTCCCTTGTGCTGACTCTCTCACATCGCGAGGTCCTTCGTGTGGCGAAAAAAAAGAAAGTTTTGTACAGCGAGGGAGAACACCCTGGCGCCGAAAATGTACCTTCTTTACTTTGAGAAAAATTAAAAAAAACGAACCGGCTCTTATCTTTCGATTGCCCCGAAATGTCTTTGGTCTGCGAGAGCGCCAGGAGCGTGGGAGCGGATGAGTGAGCGTGGAGAGAGGGGTGAGGAGGTGGAGAACCCAAAGGGGGCAAGGGAAGAACGCGGGGAGGGATGGAAAAGGGGTGGGTGTAGGCTGTCGGGGAGGTTTTTGCGGCGCCGACGCCGCGTGGGTGTCGGATGCTGAAAGTAGGCGAGGGGGTCAGCGGGAAGGGCGGAGCGGGGTTGGAGGGGGGAGTGTCACGGAGGGCGAGGGAGACAGGCGTATCGCCGCCTCCTCCCCCCCCCCCCCGACCGCTGAGGTTTCCGATGGGGGATGGAGTGGGTTGGTGGGGAAGGGTTGGCGGAAAGGAGGAAGCCGTGTCCCACTTATATTGGCAATGGGGTCGACGCTGTTTCGGTGATTACAACTTCGCCCTCGCGTGGTCCTCGATGAAATAAGCGGTTATATGTCGCAAATTTCATTTAAGTTTGAACAAAGAAGCGCCGATGGGTGAGCTGGAGGTGCTTGCACAGCTGCTACATTTTACTTGGCATAGATTTACGAGCGTTCTCGAAGGGAGCAGTTTCCTTCAGAACGAAAAACAACATTTTGCAAGATCAAACACATCGATAAAATATTGATAATTCATAACACGCATTTATACAACTGCAGTCATTAACCTGAAGGCTATCTCTGCTCGGCAAGGAAGTTAGGAAATGATGGATTAAATACTAATTGTACTGGCCATCTGCTGATGATTTTTTACTTTTTCTTAATGACATTTTTCTCCGTTTTCAATAGAAGTTAGTATTTTCTCGATTCTAGACTCGTTCGGAAGCAACATTAAAATTCTTTAAACCAGCCATTGGTGAAATTGAATTGATGCCGCTTGAATTCACTTATTTAAGAATTCATTAATGTATTTTTAAACGGTAATGATTTATTTTAATAAAAGTTCATAGACATTTTTTTTTAATTCATGTACAGCTACAAATTTTAATGTCATTTAATCTACAATACCATACGATATCAGGAGGAAAATAGCTCATTGCTCAGAAGCCATTGTTCTTCCCATCCTAGAGCTTTAAAAATATAATTTCTAAAAATTAAAATTGGAGGACTATTCAGGCACTTTTAGATGATTCCTAATTTTTATTATTTTAATATTTTAGCACGAATCATGTACCCCAATTTTAAATTCCTTCGTATTATGCTAAAAGAGATTATCTGTGTCACACACTCATGAACTTTCCAAAAGAATTTAAAACTTAACTGTTGATTTCCAGGTCTCTGAAAGAGAACTATGATAATCAGAGCGGGAACTTGCTAAAAAAGTTGTGAAGAAATAAAGCAAGAAAGTGATTAAACTTTCAGGTAGAAAAATGGCCAAAAACTGGGAGAAACAGGAAAATGGTGCGAGATAAGGGATTAAGGATGGTTTGATGAAGAACTAGCAGAATCAACACTGGACACATAGGGAAATACCACCAAAACATTTCCCGAGTACTGGAATATACTATTTCAAGAAAGTGCTAGTAAAGAAAAACATCACGGAAACAATCTAAATGAATATGAGTAAAAGTCAGCAAACTTAATCGATTGATAATATAAAGAGAAAAGCATTCAAGATTAAATAAATGGAAATAGTAACACTTCAGCAACTGTTACCTTTTTCATGCAAGAAATTGCAAGGTAATTTGTGTGCCATGAAGGGGATAACGCCGGAGACAACGGAAATACCGTGCACTTTTTATGGCTAATAGTGACCAATATTACGAATAAAATATTTAAAAAGAGTTAACCTTGCACAATAAAAAAACTGTGAATACACTTGTAATCATCAGTGGGAACCTCCCGAACTTTTCTACCGCAGATTTGAAAAAAGCACAAAATTCTTCATTGTTCTGTAATTCAATTTTCCGTCTAGTTCCAGAGCTTTAGGCGGATAAAAATCGAAATACTGATGATGCCTGTGTACTAGCGTATCTGCAGCAGGTCACCGTATCAACCGCAGATTGAAAAAAAACGTCGGCCCTAAAAACGCGGTCAGACGAACGTGGCCAGCGAGTGTGTATAATGTTTCTTCGATGGAAGTGAGTACCCACTGTTGTTGCTATGGTGTGTCCACCCATTGATCCCCAACCAGCCGCGGATGCTTCGATCTGATTCGGATCAGCCAAATAGTGGCCGCTAGCGCCAGGGACCAAACTAATGATAATGACATGAAAAGGGATTCTTCAAGTTAGGCAATCCCTTTTTTTGGGAGAGTTGGTCGATATGTTTGCATTTTTGTCCACTTTAATGCAGTAATATGCTTTAGGTGATATGTTATGCATTCTTTTATTTGCAGCCAAAGAAAGGAATTAAAATTATTTAGTTTGTTTGGATTGTGCTATTCTTATAGAGGTTTCCCTTCAATCGTATACTTTTCATGACTTAGTTTCACCTAAATATTTATACTCATTTGACAATATCTCCATTGATATTGGTAGCAGTGTTTGATTCTCCAACTTCGAAATATTTTTTCTTTAAATTTACCCTAAAGTTACAGCGTCTAGTAACTCAGATTCTCAACTCAGTTAAAGTCTCATTCTATTATAATTTTGACCAACAGAAAAATAAAGTACACGTAAGTAGGTAGTCACCTTGACCTCCATTCCAATATCATAATTGCTTTGACCTTCTTTTATGACTTCACTGATATACATCTATATTTTAAAAGTGTAGAGATATACAGTATCCTTGGAATAACCCCCCCAATGAATGCATTGTGGTTGTTAGTAGACTGCCTACTCAACATCACAATAATGGTTTCTTCTCACTACCATATTTGCATAATTCAATCCACTCCACTCTAACACCTGATGTAAGATGGGAAAACTCATTCTATTTTCTAGGTCTATAAACATAAGGTCCTGTGAATATAAGTCCTGTCCCATGATTTTCACATTTATAAAACATTTTACCAAGAAAAAATTTATGATAGAAGTAAACTCACTCCAATTCTCCTCAATGTTATATTTATTCTTCCCTTCATAATTCATCCATACAACCCACCAACAGCTAAAATTACACTAATACCACAATAATCATGACATTCCTTCATTAATCCTATTTGTTTATTGGTTCTACTTAAGCCAGCTTCCATCATTGGGTATTTCTCTCCTTTCCGCCAAGCATTTAATTACTGTGGTTACTAAATACCCAATTACTTGCTAAGCAAGCATAGAATAAATCTATTAGAATGCCTCCAGAATTTAAGGATTTTCCAACATTAGGCACATTTCCATCTCTTCCTTAGTTACCTTTTCTATACTTCTGTCTGTTCACCAGTTTTTCCACATTATTTCTACTCAATATTCCTCTTCATTTCTCTGTTTTATGTTATAATAATATTTCCACAATGTTTCCATTTGTGCTACTTGCATGTATGCAGCTATTTTCTCTCCTTACACTGGATACTGTTTTCCAAGCTATTTTTGCCAATTCATTGTGCTGTTTCTTCACATTATTAAAACAAAAATGACTTTTATTCAGAGATTAGTTAACTTCTATCACATTGTGGCCAGGAAAATCCAATTAACAATATCTAACTGATGCAGTATGTCCACTATCAACCAACAATGCCAAATCATTTTTAATTGGGGAAAATTTGTCATCCAAACTCATTAGTGAACAGTTTAAGTTTTCTTAAACAATAAAAGATAACATGATATCATGCAAAGGATGTATTCATTGAAAATTTTCAATATTATCTCACATGGACATTGGTTCACAAGCCTCTAATAAAGATGATCCAAATAACTAATACATTTTTCAATATTTTCATAAAATAATTTATTTTAATACTTTATATTAACGATTACTGTCTCACTTGAAAACGTTATTAATCAGAGTAAACAATATGGTAAGTTTCTTCATTTGGAGAAATTCCCAATGCAATTGAATAGCTATTTAAACTAAAGTGAATGTGTCAAATGCCCTTTTAAATAGAAAAAGCACAATATACATGCACATATTTGGCATGGTCAGATAAAAACATTTAATAAGTCATAACAGTACGAAGCCATATATTATAGAAAAAATAACATTTATAATAAAATTATTTCTGAATCCTTTTATGTTTCTAAAATACTAAAATCTATCACAGCAATCTGTCAAAAACACTCTCCTGTAACTAACTTCAAATTCAAACAAACAACTGTTTTCATAAATGGGAATGAGCACAATAGCTAATCCCCTACTCATACATGAAACCACAGTTATCACAGATGACCACAATACACAATTCTTCAATGCATTCAGTAAAATTCTGTAAAATTGGAGCTGGAAATTAAACAATAAATACCACACCAACAGTACATCAACATCTTGGCATGGAACCCTTTGGTAACATTCTAGACTCAATTCTTTGGTAACATAAAAATTTGAGGATAGGTGATGAGCATATTAACCATCAGGCTAACCAACCTGGCTTGTCCAATATTCTACAGTAAATCCATATTTGTACCTGAGAATTTAGTAGCGACATATTTTCACATGCTCCTAACATATGGAAAATAAGATTTTCCTTTTCTCTTCAGTTAGCAAATTAACAACCTAAGCTTGTGTGTGATTTCATATAAATTAATCTTGTTAAAAAATTATAGCATTAAATTTCAACATCGTTACATAAATGTTTCATTCATTTTACCTTTAATTAGCGACTTAGCATTTTCATTAATTAACGACTTAATTAGTCGGAGATTGACATTTAACAGGAATATTTTTCCTGTAACTTCTGAGAGACTTGTACTTCATATTGGCCGAAGTTCCCAAGTATATAAAAGTTCCGCTAAATGAAACATTAGGCTCATTAAGTATACCCTTGGGCATATTCAGTCCCAAAATCTATAAAGGTTACTAACAATGTAGGCTCAAAACAAATAGCTCCCAAGGTAAATGTATTCAATATGGCATAGGTATTGTTTTCTATGGCAAATCAAATGACAGACAAAATATTTATATGCACTACTCTTTGTGGACAATGCCATTTTCATCCCAATTGCTCACATGACAAGTGAAGAAAATCGTAAAAAAAGCTGTCACCTCATGACATTCATTCTGCATACATTTCGCTCTTTACGTTGACAAACACAATGTCACACAATGACAGCAATAATGATTTAAGCTATAGTTTCTCAAGTTAAAGCAACAGAGATAAACTTAATGGTTTTGTAAGATGAAATTTCATATGAAACTGTTTAAACTGTGTGTAACTGTATGGATGACATTCTGATTCTGCATTTATACATTCAATTGAATCAACATTAATTAACTAAGGATAAAATATTAGACATATTTCTGAAAGGAATCTTGATATTTTTAAAATACAAGGTTGCATTTACTGTTTTTTGTTATTTGGAAATAAAAAATGTGTTGGTAAATTAGAATTAACTAACAATTAAATCATAATACTGCATAAATATATTTCAGTTATACACTGTCACCAGCCAATGTTGGTTAAATGCATTGAAATCCAAACATTTACCACAACTACATATTATTTTCACTGAATTGTTAATTAATCAAAAGCAGACAACACAAATAGGTAGAATAGTACAAACTGCACTGGCTACATTGGAATCAGTTAATGATAATGTGGCAAACATCACAAGAATAGAACTTTCACTGTAATGTATAATTGCAATTTATTTTTAAAATTATTAAATTCTATACTTGTATATAATATTTGGACATTTAAAAAAATACTCAAAGCCATGCATTTTGAAGTGCCTCAACCATTTAAAGAAGGAAACATTTCATTGAGAAATTAAGTTTAGAGTTTTAACGGGGCGGCAATAAATTTGTGTAAGTTCAAGACATCCCTGATTAATAATGTTATGTACTTGTTTATACAGTCGGACCAGGAAATTTACCTCAAAATTTGTCAATTTGTTACCACAGCTCGTACACAGTTCCCGTAATTGAGGAATAAACATATCATCTATCACTCAAAATTTCAAAGCAATATGATGCCCTTTCACTCACCATATTTTTTGTGATAAATACTCTAGTTCCACCAATATATCTAGGTGTACGTGCTTTCTACCTCGGGCCACCAATCAAGCACCACGACATAAATAGTATTTCATGAAAATACACCTCTAATACCAGTAGAGAGTAACTTAACTACCAGAAGACACATATCGAAAAAGGCTACAGTCAAAAGAATTAATCTAAACATTTGGAAAAAAAAAAACAAATTTCAAATTATTCCATGACATACGTACATCAAACAATTATGCCATCACCAAAATTAAGACAAAGTTGTGACTGAAACATTATTTCCATTATTTCACCCTGTCCGAAAAAGAAAGTATATATGCCTTACATTAAAAAATAATGAATTAAGGACACAATAATGCAGAACACATTAAAAATTTTCATACATTAGGAAATATCAAATGATTATTCCAGCAGCTCATTACTTATACCAATAAAAGTTTAAGGAGGGACTTGGAAATTTTAAAATCAATTTTAGTTACATAAAATATACATAAATTTCAGTTCAGAATAAAAACAACTTAATGAAAAACTATGGATGACATTCTGATTCTGCCTTTCGCCAACTGTTTTTACAAAGCCTAAAAAGAAAAAAAAATATCAATCACATTAAAGGAACCATAAAAAAGAGAAAAATACTACACACAAATTTGATACTTCAAAAAAAAAAAGAGGCGATCAATAAGTTAGAAATCTCCATTTCATCTGTACAACTGGGAATGTCATTTTCACATAAACTAAAATGCATTTTCAAGTATCAGGAAAAAATCTCAAAATATTTTTTTAAATATTGATTTTAAAACCACCAGCTAGTTTGAAAACACCAATGTAAGATCAAATTTAGACTAAATTAAAGGAGTTCCTGCAAACTAAAAATTCAACAAACTTTAAATGATAATTCATTTGTAACATTTACAATGTATTACATTCAGGTAACTATATAATATAATGACCTGATAAACATTGCAGATATTCAAGATGAACTTGCTTTTTGTATAATACACACAATGAATTCATCAATGATTGTCTTAAGTAAAATTATTTAATTTTTCAAAGAAATAAGCCAATTTAATGCTCCTAAGGAAGAAAATTTGAATGGGCATAAATCAACATTCTTGCAATCATTCAATATAAAATTCTAGAAACTAAAAAAAAAAGTTATTTAAATTTTTTTTATTTGCAGTGCAGTTATGTCATTCCAAATTTTACTTATATTTTTTAAAATAGAGCCAGGCATTTTTTTTAAAAGAAGATTTTAATAAATATATTTTCAATTTACCTTCTCACTGAAAAATACTCTATTAGGGGAAATACATGCACAAATAGATCATATTTACAAGATTTCTTTAGTATTATAGCATAGTAATGAATAAATAAAAAAATCCCATATTACATTGGTTGGCAGTTTAAATAACAAGTGTTAGTCACCAGATGATACATGTTTCTGGCAAATTTGCATTGGACCACAGAAATTTTACCCATTGTAATAATTAAAAATAATAATGGCACCAACTAAAGTGAATTGGTGCAAGAGCTTGATTTCATAGGTCACTCCATTTACCAAAAGATGGATGGAAACTGGAAGGGCTTGGGGCCCACAAGTTAAAAAAGAAAAACAATTCTTGGATTAGGGAGCGTGGGAAACCACATTGATATACATAAGGTTATTCATCCCTTCAGTCATATACCAAATAAATAGCCACAGTACCAGAAATCACTCCTTTTGCACCAGATGAGATAAATCTACTTATTCTGCCCATGCTTTATATTCTGTACCATTGTAATCATAGATGCCTTGATTGTTGTGATCACTGGTGACTCATTCTATAGTGATACTCAATAGCACAGAAATGTAGAAAACATCAGATGTATGCAATACAAACTGCTGAACCCTGATGCCACAATGTTAACCAAGGATTAGTGAAATATGATGAAAACTCAAAATAAACCAATGGAGTACATTTAAAATGGAAAATTTTCTAACAACTGTAGGATGCTCTTTGATATTTTTATAGGATGAAATAAAAGTGAATTATGGGCTGCTTCAATGTTAGATAAAATAAATGAGGAATTGGTATGGTCCAATTACAGGTTTGAAACCAAAATTCATGGTTTTACAGTTGAATGGACACTCTGCCACAGTTGAATATTGATTCAAATCTTTTTTGTGATTCATCCAAACCATCCATAAAATTATTTAGAGGGCAATTCAAATCATTATTGGTACACCATATGACTTCCTTTCCTTGCTAATTTTTAATCATTTCAAATTACTTCGGTGGGTATATAAAATGATTTCAACTATTAACCCATAAAGTAAATTAAAAATATTCCCTTTAAATACCAAGTCCCATGAGAATTTACAAGGATATTCACTTTTACTGTATAAGAAAAGAACCCTAAAACGAAGGGCAAAAGAAATGGGATGAATTTATATTCAAGGGCTGTTCAGTAAAGAGTGATCATAAATATTTTAATTACATTATTTTCTGTGAAAAAACTAAAATATTTACTATCAGCTAAATGCATAATGTATATCTGGTATATGTGCATTGATTTGAGAATGGTTTTGCATAAAAGGCAACCATTGCAAGTTGAAACATTCAGTTTGCCTAAGGCAATGATTGAGGTAAAAAGTGGCTTCGTATTGATATTGTGTTTCTTCCCCTGAAAAAATAAGCAGCCTAGGTCTGCAAGAGGGGGAAACTCTAGAAGAGGCTTATTAAGTCATTTATTTCCTCTAGCAGGGTTAGCATGTTATTTAAATGTTTACAGAGGGGAGACAAGCTCAAAAGAAGGTGTAAACGGAACTCGGCCACTGCCCTAACTGAAGTACACATGAACACTGCTGCTGCTATTGGATGAGAGGATCTTCAAATAACATTACAAGCACAATTACCAATATAAAAAATTTCAATACGTGTAACCCATTTGTGTGAAAAACAAAAAACTGTAACATGAGATATGTTTGCGTGCAGGTTTGTTTGTAATTGAAATTCATGTTACAGGAAGATGAGTTAGTATCACAGGCTTTCAATTCAGATGAGACTGGGCTTCATTTTGATCCTGTGAGCAAACAAAGTTATGTGTGGAAATTTTTGACATTACCAACACCAAAAATAGCCTAAGTGGTGTATTCTCCTGGGAAGGTTATGGTAACCTACCTTTTGATAATTTTGGAGTAGTGTATCAGCTTGCCATGACAGTACAAAAAACTGTACATGAAATATACTAAGGAATTAAGTGAAAATTCTTCACAATCACATCAACCAAAAGAGCCAAATTTCAACACAGCAGGGTGTATGCTGCACTATGATAAAGCACGACTGAACATCACAAATGATGCTTCTGAATACATCATGAAAATCAAGGTTTAGGAATTGTGACCTCGAAAAATCACACTTCGCCAAGCATCTATGGGAAAACAACCATGAGAGTGATTTCAAGCCAGAACTCTTACACCAGATGGACAAAGGAATGAGGATGGACAAGTGGGAAGAGCTTGAAATTAGAAATAATTTAAAAAAGGGTCATTTGGTGAACGAACCTCTCCCCAAACCTCGAAAATTCCCTTTCCTTCACTGAAAGACACAACAACTCCCTCCCCCCCCCTGCCCTCACTATAAACCCACCAATCACTGAGACTTAACACCCCTCTCCTCCTTCCCATTTACGCCGATCCCGACCTGATTTTTCCCCCTTTATTCCCCCCCTCTCTCAACCACTCCACTCTCCCTCATAAATGCTATTTAATTGGACCACAACTGGTTTTATTTTGTACCTGATGATGACGCCTAAGCATTGAAACTAGTTGTTCAAGAATAAAGAACAGTGGATATATACATTGAGTTCTTCATTTAATGAACATGAACTTCCACAAAGTTGAGCCTGAAACAATAGAAAGCAATAGAAAGCGTAAAGTGTTTTCTTCATACCCCCTACATTTTAGGCTACATTGTTTCACAATATGTATAAACACATTCATGGAAAGAATATTTCATGGTCAGAAGTAAAGGTGAAGGTGGGTAAAGAGATTTTGAAGGACCTATCAAAAAGTGCCAATCGGCAAGTCTTTCAAAGATGGGAAAATGTGAGACATTGCATTCAATTCGGATTAACCAAGAAGGAGCATCAAAATTTCGATGAGCATTGTTAATAAAAAATATATTAATTCTTTATTGAACAGTTTGCCAAAGCATTTAAAACAAATCAATAGTTTGGGTTGATGGAAGAAAAAATCAAAATAATTTCTGCAGAAAAAATGTAAATATTATTTATTTCAGGATTTTATAAATGCAGGATGAATTAACTTACTGAAGAGCTATAATCACATACAGCAATTACATTGATGAATATAATTGCTGTACATCTGAAAAATATATGTGCATTTAAATTTTATTGACGTATCATATATCATGGCATTTATGATTTTATTACAAAATGAAATAGACCCTTAGTCAGATAAAGGTATAATTGATGACATAAAAAACTACTGGGTCTAAAGTTCTTCAAAGATAAAGTCTTAGTTGGGAGTTTAAATTATCCATGCTGACATTGAAATAGCTTGCAAAAGTTATGTAATAGACATATGATCTTTTGATTTACTTTGTTCTAGGTACTTATTACCACTAATCCTCTTGGAAACACAAGTAATCACGAACCACACTTTAACATGATTAATTGTAGACAGAGGAAATCAGGTTATCATACACTGGCAACAGGTAGGAAATATTACTACTTCAGGTGGGAAAAGAAACCAGAATATCAGGAGATAGCATGATAACAACTGACGTATGTAATAATGCATTTGGCTTATGAGCGCACGGCGAGAATACAAATTGTCAAATAAGTTGTGAATTTGTTTGAATGTAATAGAAATGAAATAATATGAAGTGCGTTGAAATAAGTTCCATATGGTCACATCAATAGTGAATTCATATATTTTTGAGTCATTTCCCTTTTTTTCTAGAGTTATATTCAGCAATTTACACGTAAAATTATTATTTATTTAGAATGTGAACATGAAACATTTTATGAAATCATTCATAAAATTAATCATCTCTATATTGAATAGTCATTGAGAAGTCAAAAGGAGTTCCAATTCTACTTTTCCCTATCTAATACTTCCATAAATCTGACTGTTGAAAATTTTTTCAAACAGCTTAACCAGCAGCAAATAATTCACTTTTCTGTGCGTGTCAACCTCTCCTATAAATCATAAAATTAAGTTCCATGAATGAGAGGCTGCACGTGACAACCAAGTGAAAGCACAGATTCATGAAATTTAATTCCATATAAGAAAATGAACATTTTTAAAGCAAACTTAGAAGATTAGTGGATCAATAGGCAATAAACTATTACCTGCTTTTAGAAGCACTTATGCCCTAAATTCTAATCAGCCTAATTACCTCCAATTCAAATAAATAATACAAATCAGCATTGGAAAATTACACATATTTAATGCTATTTGAGTTTGCATTCTGGAGGAATTTTGCAGCCAATCATCATGAAAAACAAGAGAATGGGATATTGTGATATCTTGAGATGCATAAGAAAAATTTAAGGATATATCACTAAGATGGGGATAGTCGTATATGTATCACAATATCCTATCCTCTTGTTTTCATGATGATTGGTTGATTTTGAATTGAATGGGCAAATATAAATACATGCTTTAACAAATTTTTTTCCTAGCATTCATTGAAAGTTAACATTTCATTCATTACGTTAACCATACTATAGGAATAGCATTCTACTATTTTATAGTAAATTCATTATAAAAATACAATTTCATTCAATTCTCCATTTTAATATAAAAATAAAGTTTTGAATAAAAATTTAGAAGAAAAACAATATAAATATAGTGTTGATGGAGCTAACTTTTTGTGAGAACTTCTTATTTCAGTTTTTGTTATGGGTATTTTCAAATATTTTTTAATGAAAATATATTTTGATATTGAAAGTGCGTAAGACTTTTTTCCAGCCAGATGAGTAATAGATATAACTTCCCCTAATGTTATCAAAAAAATAATCCACATCAAAACCTCTACCAAATAGAAAGTGTTATAAGTATTAAATTAATTTTAGAATTTTAGGAAGTGTTCTTCAAACTTCAAATTTCTACATAGACAGCCATTGTCCCAGACTAATCTCACCGGTTGTCTGAAAGTTTTGACAGAAAACAATGACAGTTTAAATATAAAAAGGAACAAGCTACGGTCGTTTTTGTTTACAGTGGTAGTTTGTTTCCAAGAAATATCGCAAATTTTATTGCATGGTGAACAGATTAATTCGGAATTTTTAATGTAAACCTGGAATGCCTAGAAGTAACCTCAAATTTTTTCTGAAGATTTCCTCAAGTGGTCAACATCACCATAGTTTGTCAACCCATTAAGGTAAGTTTTGGATGGTCCCTAATAGTTATTACATAGGACTTGGACTTCTGCCAGCCTAAACTCCTTTTTGTATATGCTCAATGACCTTCCCAAAAGTTATCTTTCTTCAGCCATTGAAGCTCTGCATTAATATCTGAAATACAAGGTCTGTAGAAAAAAGATGTGACTGGATTTTAATACACGAACTGTTTGAGAGATTAAAATCAATGAGGTTATGCCTTCTAGTGGCATCTGTGATAAGTAAATACCATCTTGCTCATGACTCTATCTCGACTTGTCTCTGCATAACAGCGATTCTTGTCTGAACTTGCACATACTTGGTGCACTAATTCTTGTGTCGATGAGAATGAAGGTGTTAGTGAAGCAATGCTTGTGCATTAAATTTTGTTTCAACCTCGGGAAAAGTGACTCGGAAACTTATGGATTAATTCAAGAGGCATTTGACAATGAATATATGAATCGGGCACAGTGTTTTTGTTGGAACAATCGCTTCTAGTCTGGACAAACCTTGACCAATGAAGAACCGTAAAGTGGATGACCATCAAAGTCAACAAACGACACCCCAGTCAACACAGTGAATGATTTAATGTGTCCAAATTGTGGGTTAACTATCAGGGAAATGGTCAATGAAATTGAAATTAGCATTGGATCATATTTCACCATTTTAACAGAAATTGTAGGCATGCAGCATGCTTCATCCAAATTTGTACTACGAGTGTTAATGGATGAACAGTGACAAAAAACTCTTGACATCAGCCAGGAAGAGCTCAATTGTTGGAAAGACGACTGAAACTTCTGAAAAATAATCGTCATAGATCACGTTACCTGGGTTTAACGTTACGATATAGAAACCAAAGCTTAGTCTTCACAGTGGAAGGAGGCATCTTTCTCATGACCCAGAAAATCTCGAATGTGGTAATTGAACATGAAGGTGATGTTGATCATTTTCTTTGATTGGGATGGAAATATCAATTAAGAATATATTTCCAAAAGACAAACAGTGAATGGGCACCACTATGTAGAAGTTATGAGAAGGTGAAGACACGCCATGTTGCAAAAGAGACCACAAATGTGGAAAAACAAGGCTTTGTGCTTTCATCACAACAATGCACCAGTGCAAACTGAGATATTGGCCATAAACAGCACATTGGTGATCCTCCAGGCACCCTAATTCCTGGATCTTTTCTCTAGCAGACGTTTTCCTATTTCCGAAGTTGAAATCCATCTTCAAAGGATGCCTATTCGAAACTACTGAAGATATCCAACAAAATTGGACTGCAGACTTAAAGGCTATCCCAAAAGAAACATTCCAGGTGGCATTTGAAAGCTGGAAAAACATTGGGAGCATTGCATTGGCAGCCAAGGGCTGTATTTTGAAAGCAAAATACATGATTGAAGGGTAACTAATAAAATTAAGCATTTATTTAACTCTTTGTGAACAGATCTTGTACTTCTAATTTTCCAAATCTTATCTAATCAGAACAACAATGTTATAAGCATAAAATAGGTGACAGTACCTAAACATAAGAGGTGATAACTTCATAGACAACCACACATATAATGAAAAGACTCATTGAGTCTAATGTTCTTATTTTCTAAAATGATAAATAATTGAGAAAAACTACCCTCCAACTACCAGTCTCACAATAAAATGCAAGAATTTTCTAAATATAATTAATTGAACAATGAATTATATTTAGAAAAAATGATATGCTCAGTTGCACTGATGAAGGGCTGCCTGGATATTTATTATATAGGATTAAAGGTTTGGTGTACTCAAGATCCCTCTATCTTTATAAATGATCAATTATAAAAACATAACTGTGAAAAGAAGCAAACGTGATTTTATTAACAAGCCTTGAGGAATGGCAATGGATTGAGCCTTAGAATTCATTATAGTTCCTTTCCTATGGCTCATTTACCTTCCTTTTCATTAAAAGTGGAATCAAGGATTTGGAGATACCTGTATATTTAAGCATTGGTCATATTTTTAAATAATCTCAAATGGTGAGTGGCAAATCACAGCATAGTACCAATACCAGAAAAATTTCCAGTTTTCTTCATGTATAAGTTAATGGAATACAATACGACAATTGCTTTGGCTAATTTTTATTTTGTGTCTCAATATCAGAAAGAATTAAAAATAGGAGTAAAAAGAACCTATGGCTTCACTTACAAGGTCCAGTGACATAACTTCCTTTTTTAAAGGGGTTTTGCTTTATAAAAAAGAAGTTTTGTAGTCGCACCCTGCATAATAGTTAACTCAGATTCTTCTGAAACATACTTACATCTGAAGAATGTTGAAGTTACTCAGCATCATCTCGAGGAGGATAATACTGAGTAACAGTTTTAATCATTTGGTCTGCTAAGCTCTTGGTTGATGCACAGAGTACTCGACGACTGAGTACATCAAATGGTCCACCTATATAACAAATAAGACTATATTAATGGTATAACACATTTTTTTTGGTGCAGAACAACAAGAAAAACTAGTGAATAGTTTACATACTCAAATTTTACAAGATACAAAATTGTGTTCATAAATATAGTTAAACAATTTTTAATCAGATTACAAGAAAAATGTATTCATTAAAAATTTTAAAGCTATTTGGTTTCTTGAATTATTATTGCCTCATCAACACAGTCATTTTTTTCCAAGTGCTAAATTGACCTTCCTAGAATACGGAAAAAATGCAAAAAAATTCTCATTCTAATATACAAGAATGTATTCTCATTCCAGCACACTTAATCCATGATTACCAGATTGCAGATTATTTTTTTTCACCTATTACCATTAAATTTACTTAATACACCAGTCCCATTATATGCCATTGATTTTTCCATAACTCTTTAAATGATCAAACAATGACATTTTGCCAATTTAAACTTCAAAGGTACATAATAAAACATGAAATCTAAGTGTAGTTTATTGGTACAGTAAACACAAATCAATGATGTACCACAATGTGCAACTACAAATTTGCTAACCATGCTTTGCTAGAGCCCCAGTCTACGAGGCAGGATTTTTTCAGGGAAATCAATCATGGAGCAAATTTCTTGATAATTCCTAAATGGCTCTTATTTACAATGATACTTAAATCTATTAACCGGCTTTGTCAGTCTACTATTTCCTGCGGGGATCATTCTTATGCATGTTTAAATGTCAGGAGAACAAGCCATTTGATAACTTGATGATTACCCCTCAAAGGCCTTCCTGCTTAATTATTATTAAATTTGCTTTTTCCATTAGCAAAATTTATATAACAGTTTTCCCAATTCACCTGCACTTTAAAACATAATTCCTACAGCCCAAATTCAATAACTGTTAAAAGGTCTGGGTGCAAATTTTCTGCAAAAGCCACATTAAATAAATTATAGATAAAAAATAAGCAATTTTTCAAAGATTTTATCGAGTTATATTGCATTTAACAATCAATTGTTACAAGATAAATTAGACAAGAAGCAAACCCAGAAATTATTAAGTGATGAGTGAAAGTTCTAAGAATTATGCACTCTTTTATGTTTTCACAAACAATTAAGAGATTGCAGTAAACTATTCCTTGATTCTTCCTGATTTCCAAAATTCTTAATAGCACACTCTTCAGTTACTGGACAGACAGGTTTATCACAAAATCCATACAACAGAAATAATTTAATAAATGCACAGTTCTTAATAAATGCCATCAATGTTCAAGTGGTGTAAAAGGTACCAATGCCCTACCCTCACTAATGTGAAAAATGAGCTAGACTTGACTAGATCAGTGGAGCATGGCATCTGATACTCTCTCACTCTAAGTATAATCTCAGATAATTATTTCTACAAAATATAACCAATGTCAATGTAACAGAGTTTATAGGCATTGAAATTTGTGAAAATCAAGAAAAAACCTTCTCAATTTGATACAGAATGTTGTTTATAGGATACACACAATAATAATGGGGTCACTCTGGAAAATAATTATACAAAAATGGATTGGTTTGTCAACTAATGCCATTTTATCTGTGAATATAAAATGCTGGCAAAAGACTGCTGCAAAAACTCTAATGTTGCATACCTGAGGGATCCATAACCACTCCTCCTGCTTCCCTCACTATCAAATCTCCAGCAGCAATATCCCAGGCATGAATACCAGCTTCTAAATAGATATCAGCTCCACCACAAGCCACCATAGCCATGTCTAAAGCTGCTGATCCAAGTGAGCGAAGACTGAAGAAAAGATGACCACAAATTAAAATATCAAACAAGCTAGATTAGCTCTAAATTCAAGGCGGTATGTCACAGTGAGCTTTTATGCCACACGAAAGTAATCTCAGAATATTGTATGAATGTGTAGGCTTTTGGAGCTCACTCCTAGGGTTTTGAGTGCTAAGAGAGCCCATCCTAGTGACACAGGTAAGAGAACCCTTATTGGCAAACGTATTGGTTTGTCAGCAAAATTTGGCAGAAGTTTAAGCACATTACCTCTGGATCATTATGTTCATGAATTAACCAATTTTATTTCATAATAAACAAAATGTGGGTTGCAACAGTTCAGTGGTAGAGCATATAGGACTATGAGAGTGGTCCCATAAGTACCCGGCCTGACCTAGAGATGGCGGTAGATGTTTGAAAAATCACTGTATTATGAAGTACACAATCTATAAATTATATGTATCTAGTTTGAAGATGCCAAATTGTTTAGTATTTGTTTGGTAGCCATCAATAATGAACGTTTTCAGTGAATTTGTGAAAATGGAGAAAATTGGCCATCGTTATGTGATACGATAATTTCATTTGAAAGGCCTCTACTCTACCAACATAAAAGTTGAACTGGATTCTACTCTGGGTGAGTCTGCTCCTCTGTTTACAACAGTACAGTATCGGGTAGGAGTTTAAATGAGGCTATATGAGCTGTCAAGATGAGCATTGCATTGGTGAACCAAATGAGGTGACGACTCCAGAAACAGTGAAAAATTCCACAAAGTGATAATGGATGATCGTTGACTGAAAGTGAGCGAGCTAGCATTTCAAAAAGTGCAGCACATGGCATATTAACTGAAAATTTGGACTTGAGAAAGCTGTGTGCAAGATGGGTGCCACGTTTGCTCACACTCGAGCAAAACCAGTGCTGTGAAGATGTTTAAACTGAGTGTTTAGCGAAGTTTCACAGCAACACAGCAGAATTTTTGCACCACTTCATAACCATAAATGATACATGAGTCCATTACTTCACACCCAAGACAAAAGAACAATCAAAACAATGGATTCAAAAGGGAGAACCGGCTCCAAAGAAGGCGAAGATCATTTCATCTAAAGGCAAGATCATGGCGTCAGTTTTTTGGGATGCACGTGGGATAATTTTCATTCGACTATCTTGAAAAAGGAAAAGCTATCAATTGCGAGTATTATGCAAACTTATTGCAATGTTTGAGCAAAAAAATCAAGCAAAAGCGGCCGTATTTGGCTAAGAAGAAAGAGTTGTTTCATCAAGACAATGCACCAGCTCACAAATCCATTATTGCAATGGCCAAAATTCATGAATTCAAATTTGAATTACTACCTCATGCACCCTATTTGCTAGATTTAGCCTCCCTGGATTATTTTCTGGCTGGGTGGTCAAAGACTTTCCAACTGTGAAGAAATGATGTAGGCAGTTAATGGCTATTTTGAGGAAGACAGTTCTTATTATAAAATGGGTATTGAACTTATTGAAAATTACTGGGAAAAGTGTATAAATCAAAAAGGATATTATATTGAACAATAAATACATTTTTGTCCAAAATTTTGTGTTTTCTTTGTTGGGTTGGGTACTTCTGGGACCACCCTCGTTCTGACCAGAGCGCCCAGGTTTGATTCCCAGGCAAATCTCTCTGGGCACGATCAGCTCAACCTAAGCTGTGTGATTTTTTGGGCACCAGATCTTCCTTGGAAACCATAACGGACACGGAAAGGAACTGGCCCACCTACCCTGAGGTATGAAATTCACATGCTATGGGTTTAGTAGTGGGTGAACTCTATTATAACCTATCAAACTGACCTTAGGGTTGATTACTGTGTTTATGGTTTTTATAATAAACTAAATACATATATCTACATTGTATTTTACTTAACAGGTGGTATAATTTTGTCTTTATTTGAATAGTATGGACCAAACCTACTCAAAATTTTGTAGCACTACGCTCTCTTGATAATATGTTATCATCCCTTGGCACTATTTTATGAGAAAATTAAGTAAATATGCACCCAATTCTACTTTCCATCTTATCATCAATTTCATTATAACTGCAATCATTACATCTGTGTAGACACATATACATGTAATTTTAAACACAGTAATCATGTTGGATAAGCCATAAACTCTTACAGATATTTTTAATTTAATGTAAGTAACCCAAGATTTTCTGTTAATAGATACCAACCAATCTGAACAGGTATTCCATTTGAAGTGGAAATACATGCACATGTATTAAAATGTTGGAACTTCTGGACTCTTATTGTAGTGTGTGGTTTCTTGCAAATGTTGGAATTTTGTGGCATTGCCAAGAGTGAAAGAATATATATCTTGAATATCTGAACATATAATCATGTTTTTTAATCGTGAGAAATGGATTGAAAAGAAGGGCAAACTTATAAGTATGAAAATATTCCAAAGAAGATGGCAGGCATGTACTGACATAATATGCATTGATTATCTGAATAGACACATAAAATTTAGCAGTAGAGTAAATATGAATGCCTCAAAGTCTCTCAACCATAATGATGAAACATTCTTTTCATTTTTCTTTCACAGTACATACACCAAGTTATAACATATCATAATTTTCATCATTGAATGCTTACCCCTAGCTTGAGTGATGCTTTAGTATCCAACAAATACTACTGCAGAGAGAGAAACATTATTAACCACTAAACAATTACACTGGTTCTCCTGTTAGTTTTTTGTTCCGGATTGGTCAGAGCTACGTGAGGAGGGGAGGAGGTTACATTTCCTATTTAAATGAATAAAATGATGGAAAAATATCGGTGTTGAAAACTAAACAAGGTACCAAAATGAAACTTGCACTCAACACTAATGAAACTGTAAAGGATTGCAAAGAGGCTCAACCACATGTTGGCCAGGGAGATAAATTCTTTAGTACTAAAAATTGATAGGAACACAATATAGAAAAATTGATCTTAATATTTGGAGTTCTTTTATATGTTACCTTTAATTGCAAGTTTCGAAACCATACAACTCTGGTGATTCAAAGAAATGCTTCACATTATATTCGCCTATTGTACACCCACTTATGATCAAATGCAAATTTTTTTAAATTTTGAAGAGAGATGTATTTTCAAACTGTTTGATCATATCAGTATAAGCAGCCATTAAAATTGTTACTATAAATCATTTTTACTCACCCATGCACTTGAGGAACAAGACGCTGCACATTTTCTTTTACAAAAGCCATCTTTTCAGGATTTCGGCTGCACCCAAATTCAAAATTAACCAGAGCCTTGGACAATTCTAAGAAATAAAGAGCACACAGCAATAAGCAACTTATTTTAATTACATAATGTTTTTTCATCCGCCTAACACTGGGATTTTCATTTGACTGAATTCCTTCATTGTTTCTCACAACACAAAAATGACAGAAAATCCTGCAGGAATTAAAATGGGCCACATCTTGAATCTAAAGCCTTAGAAGCTTGCATGAACTTTAATTAATGGTGATATGAATAAAAACTTGGAACAATATCTTGAAAAAACATTTGCAATGAAATATCATTTGGAATATTTCTTTGAGCTCGAATAACTCCCCAAATCCTTGGTAAAATGAAAAAAATGTTGAGTGACTTTTTCAAATTTTCGTAACATATTCTTGAATTTACCTTATCAAATCATTCATTTTATTTAAATAGCTTGTGAAATTTTTTTCGACTTGACTTCTAATACTACTACTAGGTATTGCCATTATCTTACAGGTTATTGCCTAAACCATTACTAAGTGAACACTGTAACATCATAAGTAGAAGCTAAACAGCTTTAGAAATGTTCACATGTGATTCACAATTGTCTATATTTAGAATTTCCTGTTCAGAGATGTAATATAATAACAATGTAATAGGTTTTCAGGGAAGCCAGCAATAGGAACATCTGATCCAGATATTCAAGGATAAAAATGTTTCTCAAAGCTTCACACCACCTATTTTACTCCCTTGGTTCTCAATATATTTTAACAAACAATGCTCAATTTATACAGAAATATTTAAACAATTTCACCCTTTGCATAGATATTGATGGAAGGATGGTGAATTAATGACATGATCTAAAATTTGATGACACACCTAAATAAAAAATGCCTCTTATACTAGAGAGATTACCTGGCCTGTGATTTTGGGGAGTCCTTAATTGGAGTTTGACTTTTTTTTAAACATCTGCATGAATGTTAAACCATACCACGACACCCTTTTGCATTTTTAATTCTAGCATTCAGGAAATAAACAGTCATAAACAAGTGACAACATAGGAAAATATTCAAAGGCATTTAGTGCCAGTTATGAAAATCATTCTTATAATGAGTATTTATATATTCTCACTCAAAGAAAAATCTGCCTTAAGTAATCAGTTGATGTGCAGCAGTAGGGAGGTAGATTTTTTGTAGTGTTACTGACACTCATGAACTGCGCACATGCTCCTTCACAGCAAACAGATGTGAGACACAAGTCTTTACTTTCATACAGAAAACATAACACAATGAAAGGCACTAGTTGCTTGATTCGTCATCATATTTATTTAAAAAAGAAATAAATAGGTCATTCCTTCCAGAAGAGCTCTGGAGGTTATCATAACACGCAATCCCTTAGTACTGATGAGGAAGCATCAATTATGATAACACAATAAATACATAAATAAATACAGGAATACAATTAACTAACAATTCAGAAATAAATACAGGAATAAAATTTGAGAGATAGTTGAGGCCAATACAAGGGATCGAGATGGTGCAGTGGCTATCACATTTACTTCCCACCCACAGGGCCTGGGTTTGAATCACGGCAGTATCTAATATTTTTCAATGGTATCTCAATCCTTACTTGAGTTGCTTTGTGGAGGGCACTTTGAGTGAGTACACCATCTTTCGGATAGGACGTTAGGCTGCGGATCCCTTGGCACCTATCTTTAAGAGTAAGCTAATGCCGATGCTGGATTTATCTCCACTCTTCCATCCCTAATGGCGCAAATGACCTTAGCTGTTGGTCGCCTCCCCTAAATACTACTACTTGAGGCCAATACTTTGTGAAAATCCACAGTAAACAAAGGAAGAATCGAAAAGGATTTGCGTTTCCACAGTGAGAATTTATTATTGTGGACTATCATTAACAGTCCAGATGATTCTACAGTGTAGGGAAACCAGTATTTTTAGTAATAAATTCTTTCCTATGGAAACACAGTCTTTCTCATTCTTCCTTCATTTACAGGAATAAAAATTAAACCAGAATGATTCTATATCAAAACATTAATTGTATTTGAAGGCTGAGTAAGAAAAGTAACGATGACAATCACCAATACATCTACATCTACATAAGTACCCTGCGAGCCACCAAAAAGGTGTGTGGCAGGGGGTGTAGCACCATGAGGGAAGGGTAAGGGTTGAGGGGGTTGGGAGTTAGGTGAGGAAAGGTGGGGGGAACCTGTAGGAAAAAAAATATATATATACATATATATATGTATATATACACACATACATATACATACATACATACACACATGTATACACATCCTCGCGAAGTCCCTAACCTGTACGTTAATACTTATTGTAATGAACTAAGTCCTGGGGAATTTCGACTACGAGCATTCTGTTCCCTTATCGTTCTTGGAAAAAATGACATTTTAAACCTGTCAGTCTTGCAGTCTATTTCTCTAGTCTTATATTCGTGATCCCTTCGACCGTAATACGTTGGGGTTCGTATTATATCCTTGATGTCATCGGAAAAGGGCCCATCTTTAAATGTTTTTAATAAGTTTAATCTATATTGGAAACGCCGCTGTGTAAGAGAATCCCAACCTAAACTGTCTAACAAAGTGGATACGCTGCTGAGTTGGTCATAACAATGTTTGACAAATCTAGCCCCCCTCCGCTGAACTCGATCTAATTCCGAAACCAAATTTATGTTGTGAGGATCCCATATACTGGCAGCATACTCTAGGTGGGGCCTGACCAAGGCAAGGAAACATCGTTCTTTCACCTTTTCGTCGCATTTACCTAGCACTCTTTTCACAAATCCCAATTTTTTATTAGCACGACCGCATATTTCTCGTATGTGTTTTCCCCAGGACAGATCGTGAGTAATTGTTACACCCAAGTATTTAAAGGAATCTACCCTCGCGATTTTGGTTTGTTTCACTTTGTAACTATAAGGGAGGGAATTACTCTTTTCCCAAAAATGTATTACTACGCATTTTTTAAAATTCAATTCCAATTGCCATGTATCGCACCAATTTTGAATTGCATCTAGGTCGTTGGCTAACACGACTCTGTCTTCGTGACTTCGGATGTCCCCATAAATTACTGCATCATCGGCGAAAAGACGGAGCTTGCTATTAACTACGGTACTGAGGTCATTTATGTAAATAAGGAAAAGGAGGGGGCCTATGACACTTCCTTGTGGTACCCCCGACGTGACCTTGACAGTATCGGATGATACACCGTCCAGGACGACTGTTTGGACACGATCACTTAAAAATTGTTTAATCCAGTTAATAATACTTTCGTGTATTCCATAGGTTTCCAATTTCGCCAGTAATTTGTAAAATTCTGTTGTGTTTGTGGGTGATTTAACAGCCCTAGAAATAAATCAAGTCTTTATATTTAGTGGGTTTTATTATTAATATAATATTCGCACATCATCATGTAGAAGATTTTTTTACGTAAGTAACAACATATCTATATCTTGAAAACTATAGCTGATAGGAAAAAACTAGTGTCATAATTGGATTCAGCACCCCAATTGTTCTTTAAATCAACATTAAAAGCTCCGGCACCAAAACCACTGTTGGCCTGTGTAATGCATTCAAAACACGGAGAAGTCTTAGTCCGTATGTGATCCTGCATTTCGCCACGAGGGCGTGTGCCAGGGAGTGTTAGGTCACTAGTCCAATATACAGAAAACAAAAACTAACTAGATAATTATATCCTTAATACAATCAAGATTATGCATCCTATTATTTATGCCCAGAAAATTAATGGCTGTGATATGTAAATTGATCTGCACAATTCCAAAGCAATTAAAAAACCTATACAAATAAATATCACAATCATAACATAGCTTATTTGGTGTTTCCCATTTCTAAGGGTTTATTCTATCTCTAAAAAATAATTTAAAAATTGAAAGATAAATAAGGGAAACATAGCAAATAAAATATGAAGCACTGAACCTGAAAGCATTTCACCTTTATGAAGTCTTTTGTCAGACATTTACAAATACTTCAATGTTTATTCAAGGCTTTCCCAACCCACCATAGCAATTACTAAGATTTATCTAAAATATGCAAAAAAATATACACCACAGACACCTTAAAAAATGTAACCAACATATTTGAATATCTTAGATGAAGCCAATTATTATGACATTAACAGAATGTTGTGATGGATTTCCAGGAAATTCGGGTCTATTAAAGTATAAAATGACATTATATACATTAATGCAACACTGGAGTCATTACAAACTTTACAATATCAATATCCATACTAACCTTCCGTTTTGGACACTTTAATCGGTTGTTCATTTAAGAAAGCTCCAAGACCTCTTCGTGCCGTGAACATTTGATTCAATATTGGGTTATATATAATTGCAATTTCAGGTACTTTCTCAACCAAAAGGGCAATAGAAACACACACATGAGGGTACCCATGAACAAAATTTAGAGTTCCATCAACAGGATCTATTACCCATGTAGGACTGTCAGTTAACACAACCTTCTGACTCTTTCCATCGGATGTACTTTCTTCTCCAACGAACCTAGGAGAAATAAGAAATTATTTTGTGATCAGTACGAGACTTGAATCTAACCAGTTCCACTAGGCATCCATTTAAGTTATACCCGATATCCATGGTAAATATAAAAAGTTGTGGATACCCTTTAAGTTGGTACTGAATTTATAATAACTAAGTCAATTTTTACTACAGGTCAAGCAAATGACATATAACATTTCGATTGCTCTGATAGAACACACTTCTTTCTCTTACTGAGTTAATTAAAATTGTCACACACCACACTTCGTTCTTGGCGGGATTCCATTATATAGGGTAGGCCATTCTTTTTTACAGAAATAAAACATCAGGAGAATACCAAGAATTTACCCTTTCTCATGGAGAAATTTAGAGAATACCAAGCAATTTATGAAGTTATGTCAAAGATTTCAATGTGTCACAAATCTACGACTGCGTAGAACTGCAAATTCCGGCAATATTGCAGGTTATTGGGGCACATAGACACTCACTTGTGATCAGGAAATTCTGCGGACAAACCATGAATCAAAGTTTCCTCGACTTCCTTATCAGTTTCTGTGACAAAATCTATTTCGCTGTCTTTAGTATTAATAGTTTTTGCCGAATTAATCCTCGTACGTATGAGCTGAAAATAAATATTTAATTGGAGTATTTTTCACAAAATACATATTAAAAAAGGTTGGTTCACTACTCAAGTTACTTCCACTGTTGCCTTCTAGCAAACCGCTTATTAAATGAGCCTGTGAAGGTGAATTGTTTCTCCAAAGAGTAAACAAACAATAAAAAATGTGCTAAAAACTTAAGAAAATTAATGAATGCGGGTAGACAGCTATTTTCAAAAGTCTATAGACACCCGCCACTTATACAAAATTACCAGCCCATTATCCAAAATAGTTTCATCATCTACACACCTTTCCGACCTCTTGCGTAAGCCTAAATACCGTTTTGAAGCAATGATCATAAACTGCGGACATTTTTACAGCTATTTCTTCAAATACACCGCTTAATACAATTTCTCGCTAACCTAATAACCCTAATTTCACAAAACCTTCTCCAAAAATCCGCAGATCAAATCGAAAGATATCTTATGACAATCGTTTTAAATCGATTATTCCAATAAACTGAGTATCGAGGTTCGCAAATCTCGTTTCCCGCCGAACTCGAACTGTAAGATGGAAAAATACGACTTGACTAACTTCTGGCATGTACAAACTTAATTAATTACTTTTGAAATGTTTTAAACTTAGGATCCAATTTAATAATTTTTGGAAAAAAATTGTGTTAGTTATTTTTTCATAAAATACTAAGGAATAGTATTCAACATAGATAGCAACAACTAGGATATTATGAGAAGAATCAATCCCAGCCGTTCCCTTACAAATGGGCAAAGGATATGATGAGGGAAATTAGTGAGAGGAAAATAAATAAATAATTAAAATTAAATAAAAATAAATTGAGATAGGGGTGTTAGAATAGGAAACGATTTAACCAAAATATGGTGACAAAATATTTTATTTTTATAAAATTTGAATTATATATTTATTTTCCCCCTATAATTTCACCCGCCATATCTTTTGCCCATTTGTAAAAGTACGGTTGGAGTTGATTTTTCCCATAATATTCACACGGCAGCAGTTACCGCTCGCTTCATGTCGCTAGTAGCTGACAAGCATATGTGCAAAAGAGTATGTACTGTAGAAGCATTATTTATATTACTTTTTTCTAAGCATACGTTACTTTTATGTTGGCACAGGATATGTAAGTTGGCGCCAAGAAAAGGAAAAATTTACAACTATTCAGAGGGATAAATAAAGCTGCTGAGAATATAGCAACGAAAAATCAAGCAAAGGTAAATAAAAGCAATATAGTAATTTGCTGTAGCACCAGATTCCATCATGTTCCACGAGCTTTTTTGTATTTGACAAAGTCAAGGGGTAAATCCACTTGATAAGAAAAGTGGACCTTCCTCTAATCTCAGAAAAGAAGGATGGGAAATTTTAGTGTTTTAGGCATTGACTGTAGTTAAAACTTTCACAAGAGCTATCCTCATTCACATCTCAAAGTAGGATAATGAACAGTACTCAACACTGGATAGAAACACCTAAAGGGTACATATCATTTCAAAATGGTAGGTTCAGGAGTAAATAGTTCAAGCTTTCTGCAAGGTAATTTAAATTATAGTTTACAAAATTCCACAGAATCTAACATAGGTACAGTAGAAAAACATACGTGCTGTAGTACTGTGAACAAGAAAAAAATATTGAAATGGTTTGGTGAAAGAAAGTACTATTAAAAAATTATCTTTGTTGATTGTAATTAATTGTTCCTTCTAAGTGTTTTATGGCAACGAATCAGCTTTCTTTCTGAATTCTAAAAGTAGTAAGATGTTAGACCATAAAAGAGAAAAAAGTTAACGCTACAGATACTTAAAACACAGTGACAAAGAATATTTTATAGTTCTCATGGCTGGGAATGCAACTGGGCCTGTTTATGAGATGAGGATTCCATTAATTGGGAAAAAACTTGTCTTCCATATGAAATAATTCAAATTAAACTCGAATAGTGCTAAACATACTTAAAAATATGTTTAAGAAATGAGGGTTACACCCACATTTTATAAACAACATGCACTGAAACCATGGCAATCATAAGAAATGTAAACATAACAGACCATTTCAAGAACTTACATTTGAAAGCTTTTCTGCAAAAGGAATTAGAAATTAGATCAAGAATTGTAGTTTATAATTTTAATTTTGATGAGTGAATGGTTAAGGCAAGCATAAGTATTCATTTAATTTGTAGGAAATTGCTGTTATTGATACAGAATATAAAGCTGGATCTTCTTCCTGACTAAAGATTTAAGAATTTGAAAAAGATGCTATGCAATAGCAGAAACAAGTCTTTACTAGGTAATTCACTTTTTGGAGTACAGTTATTTTAGAAAACAACATATCTGAAGATTGCTACAAAGCTAATTTTTACTGTTTCCACCTATAGCCAACAGAAGATAAATTGCTCTCTCCAAAAAATTGGACTCTGCATTTCCTATGCCACTTCTGGGAAAGTGGAAAATCATAACTCCTGGAAATTTCTACTGGGTTCAGTAGAATAATAATGCTAGATCCAACTGTACTCTACTTAAAGTCAATTGAATTCTACTTCAACTCACCAGGTTTCTGCTCAACACAGTAAACTAGGCTACTGAACTTATCTGGTTTTCATTATCAATATCAGCATTCAGGAAAATCAAAATCTTGAGGAAAAATCTGTAGGATATGATTTTTTATTGAAATATGATGCATAATTAGAGAAATATAAATTTTCACCTTTTAGTCCTAGTTGTAATAGTTGTAGAGTGAAATTAACATTCCTTTTGGTGAATAATTTACTGTTACTGAGAGAAATGCTGAATTGAAATTATTTAAATAGAGTCATGTGATACCTTGTGTAAGTTAGGCATTGGCTACCACTGAGGTTTAACGACCAATTTTTTCCTAACAAGATAAACTGATTTCCCTTCTTCCCTTCTTATTCATCCTTCACCAAAGTTTTATATGTTGTGCTGTACATGAAAGTTGTTCTTAGCCTGATGAAGGTGACCTTATCATCAACTCGGCATGCTACTCCTTTTTTCATTCATCCCTCTATGCCCCTCCTCTCCTGTCCATGGTCTGGTGATCACTGTCAGTAATGCCACTCCAGCCTCATTGCAAATAGCAAGAAAAATTCCACCTGCACAATCATGATTCCATTATTGCAGCTTGACTCAATAGGATCTCATTGGAAGCACAAAATTTGTGCTAAACTTGCTAGCATCATTCCAATCAATGCATATTAATTTCTTTAATAAGTGGCCAATGTCAGTGAGTAACTATTTCCTTTATCCATTTACCCATTGTCCAATGTCTTTCCCCATACAATGTAATATTTTCCTATTCCATCGTACCCAACTGATGGGTAAGTAAGGGTAATCAATGTCGTTAGATGATACAAAAAAACGTCATTAGTAGAGATCTGAATTTTTACAGGGACATAAACTTTTGGTTTGCTGCATTTAAAAACAATAAACAGAGTTATCAACGTGATGGTCAGTTTTGATTGGTGATCATAGAGTTCACTCAATACTAAGCCTAATGGCATGTGAAATTCACACATCAGGATAGGGGAGCAAGTTCCTTTCTCTGTGCTGCCTATGACTTCCTTGGAAGTTCTGGTACCCAAAAAATCACACTGCTTGAGTGAAATTAAGGATATCCAGGGGCAACAGCCAAAATCGAATCAGAGCTTTTGACTCAGTAACTCAGAACTCTACACACTGGAATATCACACCTCCCTTGATTCTATATTGCTATTTTGAATTGTATTGATGGTTTTGGCAACATTTTCTTTTGAAATCCTTTGTTAACCTTATCCAACCTAATTTAATATTATTTCACTCATTTGAATATATCCAAATAGCCAGTTGTAGGGGCCTACATGAAAAAATGAACACTAGAATTGCCTCATCTCAGGCCCATCTTTGGAGAATGTAAGAGTTAAGGGTGTGGCCAATGGGTAATGTGGCATAATCATAATTTATTCCATAAAATATTTAGTGTTGAAGAGACTTGAATTTAGTTTAAGATAGTATTTTGGATAATCTTGGCCATCTTCCTGTGGAAGGGTATGTTTGCCAAGGCTTAGACTGGCCCTATTCAGATGAACTTGAGTGTTTTATATGACTTGGAGTGTTCATAGGGACAAGTTATGGTTTAGATGACTGCCACCATTGGATTTTGGGAAAGAAAATTAACAAAAGACATTTGTTTCTCTATGGCATTATAGTTTTTAGGATGTTCTGCTGTAAATTTAGGAAAACTGGGATGGCAGATCTCATGTGGTAATTGAGTTGCCCCTTGTCTGTAGGAAAAATTAACAAGTATTGATTTTTAAGGTTTTATTCTATTTAAAATTTATTTTGATACTGCGATGCAACAAATTATTTTAACTCTGAAATTGTTGCATTGTAATTCATTTGTAGTGGACAACTCGGCGACAAGTTACTGTCGCAGTATCTCCTGGAGTTTCTTTGAATTTATTTTTATACTGTTTTACAAAATTCATTAGGTATTTACTATTTGAATGTAAGGATTCACTCTCCTTATCAAAATAAAATATATATGTAGAACAATATTTTTGTGTGAAGCATAGTAATAAAAGTATTAGCTAATATTAATACTAAATAACATGATAAATAAAGTGTTATTAATATGTATCTTAAGTTCACAAACATTTACCATTTTGAGAGAAGTAAAATTGTATGGTTTTCTCACAAGAATATTTCTAAATATTTTCTTAGAAATCCTAATGATGAGTCTGTGAAACAAGTTCCAGTATTGAAATTTATAGGAATTAATTTAAATGATAGTGTACCAAGGGGTGACTACACTAATTTCTTATATAGTCAATTACATACAGTTTGCTATCTTCTTAAACTGAAGAATTACTACCACTAGCTGTACTGTTCTACTGACTGACATAGTGTGTATGACTGAACTTTTTTCATTCATTATACACTACCTCATTTTGGGATTCCTTCAATCCATCCATAAAACAATTAGAGTGTAAAAGAGGACAATTAGAATCATTATTAGTTAACCATATGGCCTTCCTTCTGTGCTGATTTTTAATGATTTTAAATTACTTCCATGGGTACATAAAATGATACATGAAAATAGTAAATTAGAAGGCTTCCCTAAATATGTCCCAGTCCCATGGGAAATTAACAAGGAATGTGTCAGATATTCACTGCAACTGTATAAGAAAATATCCCTGAAACAAAGGGCAAAAGAAATGGGGATGAAATAATGTATATAAAGTTCATCTGAAAGGATCCAGCCTTACAATATTTTGAGAAAAATAGCCTACCTATAACAATGAGTCCTTAGTCCCCTTCAAAGTACCTCCCTTGGAAACTCAAATATTTTCCCAGGATATTTTCCATGGTTTAAAACAATCAACAAGCCCTGTTTTGGCATGGTCATCCATTGCCTCATCACATTTTCTTTTATCACATCAATATCAAGAATTTCGTGCTGCAGTTTCATGGAACTTGCTCCAAGCCACAAACGATGACCCAGGTTTTCTAAAAAAGGTCATAACGTGGTATGAAACAAAACCCCAGTCTTCCCAATCATCATTTGACAAGATAAATGAGAATTTGATGAGGTAGCTGATGTCCATTCTGAAATACGACTATGTTGATTGTTTTGAAAAGTTGGCAGAGACCCTAGGATGAGTATGCAAGGTTCCAAGGGAAATATGAGAAGTAGACTAACTCCTCAAATGTTCTAGGTAAGCTATTTTTTTCAAAATATTGCATGGCTGGATACTTTATGGACAGACCTCATATATTTGGCTTGTACTTGTTTTGCCAAACTGAATTCTAAGAGGAATTTTGGCAGTCCTCAGAACCCATAAGATAAGTTTTGCGATTACATGGGTCTTCTGAATCTCCAACATGATCTGGATATCTTTTCACTCAGTAATGAAGGCTGCTAATTAGTAAGTAGAATGTTCAATTAGTGTAATGGATGTATTTTTATTTCATAAAGTTTAGCTACCATAGTGCTGAATGGGGTAGAGGTGATATATGAATAGACATGTTAGATGTCATTGGGGGGAGGTAGAAAGCATGTAGAATTCAAGAATGGTTTATGGTAATCCAAATTTTAATGTATTTATTTACTGCCATTTTAGGTTGGGCCTAGAAATGTAAAGGTGGTTAGGTGATATATGAAACCCTTACCTTGATAAGTAGAATGCATTTGATAAAACTTAAAGTATTGGTAGAAGGTGTGAATCCGAGTGGTGTGCTCACATAGAGCCCATTACTCAACTATCAACTTCCTATGAAGAATATCAAGGTTCAACAAAAAACATATTTTGTTTATTGGAGAATTTAAATCAGTAAACGTTTCATTCCAAAGATGCCCTTAAGGAAGTCATTTACTCATTGTGTATGCATGAGATTACTGATTTTGAAAGTACATAAACTTCTATTTTGAGTAAATGTGTTGTGGTTTCTAAGGAGTTTCACGACTCTTCCTTCCTCCTGATTTTATATGATTAAGCCAGCATGTCAAATTTGAAGATGATAAAATTTTATGGTTTGCAAATGACATTAAGGGGTTTCAAGGATATTTTTATACAAGTATGCTTTTTAATACAGATCAGCCTAAAGCAGGTTTCTACTTAAGAAGGGAAAAAATGTGATCATTTTATATTAACCTCTACTCCTGGCCATATTTTCATTCCACTTATTCTTATTTCGTAAAGTTATTAATTAATTGAATTGATGAATGTAACATATTATAGTGGTTGAATGAATTGTACTCCTGGAGATGGCAATCCAATAGGATTCATGGATCAGTTATCAATTTTATTGAATTAACTGTTTCTCCTTCAATTTATTTGGTACTTCCTTATTTTTCTCTATATTTGAATACATAACTGGCAGTAAACCATTTTTTTCCTGTCAGGTCACTTAAACTAGTGCTATGGTCACACAAACTGTCCCGTGATAGTTGTAGTCATACACTCAAGCAACTCTAAAGATACTTTTTCATAGTCAGATTCCTTTTATTTGCCATTTCTTGAGCATTGTATTCTAATGGGTAGGGTGCTGGACTACTGACCAGAGTGTATGGGTTTGATACTAGATGATTCCTCTGGGCACCTTCAGCTTACCCAAGCGGTATGATTTTTCAGATACCAGATCTTCCAGAAAACCACTAGAGGCAAAGGGAAAGGAACTGGCCGCCCTGATGAGTGTATTTCACACATAATACATTCATGGAAAGATTGAGGGTTGACCAGTACGCTATGGCCAATTACCAAGACTATGACTGAAATTAAGGTAAGCAAGAAAAGTAACTTTTGAAAAAAGTGCTAAATCAATAGGAGGACTACAGTTATGTATCAGCAGGTTTGGTCTTCTTCTGCTGGAAATTCAATTTGAAATTAGCATGTGAGGTATCTAATTTTTCTCTTTTTAATTGAGAGCTCTATAATCCTATTTGATAAACTGCTGCCAAAAGAAATATATTGAGATAGATTATGGATATTGATAGAGCCCAGGAAAAAAAAGATATTTCATTCGCAGTTAAAAAAATTAATTTAATTTAATAAGTGACTTAATATGGTTGAGTAGCTTTGTTGGTCTTGGCTGGTGGCAGTAACTCTGGTGAACCCAGTTGATTACAATTAAATACCGTAGCTCTGCTGAACCTGTTTGATAATGACACAAGTCAGTTGCTCTTTCCTACCTGATTGATTAAGGTACAGTAGCTCTCCTGAACCCAGTCAAGTGTTTCAAAAAGCAAGTTGGCTACTGAAACCAGTAAGGAAAATTTCCAATGGGGCTTTCTCAATTGACTTTACTGATGTCTGAAATATCAACTATCATCTTCATCTGTCCTACCTGCTAGGATATGCCTCTCTGCTGAAATAGCACTCATGATTTTCAACTGTTCCTGTGCAAATTCAGCTACTTAGCGAATTTATCAAGGGTCTAATCATCTTCATGCATCAACCATTAAAATAATAAAGAATTATGTGAACCACTAATATAATTCTGCCACATATTAGGTTGTCTCTTAATGTGCTGAAACCACATGGTTTCCTTATCTTCCTTAGAACAATGAAAAGGCATTAGATCTTTTTATGCGGTGTTTCAAACAACAGAGAAAATGTATCTGTCTATACTCTCATTTGGTTTTGAAATGCACATTTTTTTAAAAGTGCAATAGCTTTACCTGGTAGGTAAAATAAACTGTTATTGTTGCTGTGGTCCAAATGGCTTCCTCAGAGTTTAGTTGGTGTTGATGACCTTGGTAAATGAAAGTGGTCATTAATCTTAGATATTCAGAGAATTTTTTTCTCATGGAAAAGTGTGATATAATGGGTAATGGTAGACTTTTGACCCATTCAAGGGAAGGAATGCTCCTTGTCTTTCATTTTGGGTGACATACCCGTAGAAAGTCCAATAAAAATATTTCAGAGGTCGAAGAATCATTAAGGTGGTAGTGATGCTTTATTTAGATTTTCTTTTAGTTTCCTTATGGATTTTTATTACCTATAAAATCTGAGTGATTATTAATTGCTTCATTCAGAAGAAATACTAAAATACATAAAATACGACATATAGTTTTAAATTGTCACCTTCTACTCTCGTGAAAATGATTTTATTGCTTTCTGTAGATTGATTATTCTAGTATAATCCTGATATAATTACATTGGTCATACTATAAACACTGCTAGCATTCATGTCCAGTTTTGTGATTTTATTGAAATTTTTTAAAAACCTTAGAAAATTGTTTTGATTCCTCTGAAACATGTAAAGAATTTCTCTGTTGCTGGATAGCATTCCAAATGTAGATCTATGAAGATAATTGCTTTTAATTTTCAATATTGAACTGTAGGATGTTGATTTCTATACTGCTTTTTGCATTTTTTGAGGTGAACATTTTCAGAAGGGAGCCCAAAAGATGCATCAGGTTCAAACATTAATTCTAATGGTTTTTATTATTGAACCTCTATGTGTTAAGTTAAAGTATTTTTTGGCAAGAAATGTTAAAACCATTTCAAAATAGAAAAGATATTTCCGTGGGAGGGTTTTTGAGTTCTCTTCTGGATATTCAGGGCTTTCTAGGATGTTTTTCTTCTTTGGGTCATCATTCCCAAGGCAATTTGGGGGATTGTTGCTATGCCTCTATATTGCTGCCAAGATAGAAGATCGTAGCCACAATGCCTCAAAAATGCCAAGATTAAAGAACTAACATAGCAAAACATCCCAGAAAATCATAAATTTTAAGAAAATGAATATTTTAAATCATTAATTGTTGTAATTTTTCTATGATAAAAGTCACTGTATAATGATTTATAATAATTTAATCCGAGACGTAAAGAACTGAGATCTAAATTAAGATATGAGTATAAGCGATTTCCGAAAACACCAGAAAAAATGTCTAGAAGTTCTCTGAATTACAAAATTTTTCATATAAAATCCGTAACACGAGGTACAGAAGCTTATTACAATGGCGCCAAATTCAAACAATGTAAAGCGCTGATCATTTAAGTTTCAGTAAAATAGCGCGTCATTCATAAAATTATGCAAAAAATATCCCTTTTATTCAGTATTTCCACTGCCATCTGACAATAAGTGTTAGGGCGTTGACATAAAATGAGAACGGTCAACGACACTTGTAGAGAAACACTCGTCATATTAAACCAAAGGACATTCACCTACCCCTATAGCACTTGAAACAATTCGCACAGAAATATTCCGATGCAGAGATTAAATCGCAATTCAACTCGTGAAAGTTTAAATCTTCTGCCTATGGTTTAACTTCCGTGACGTAAACATTCATTTCACTCTCGCCCATTAAAAACAGCGGGGGAAAGGAACCATGTCAAGTATATATAAATATAACACCAAAGCATACGTAGCTGAATAAGGAGCGATATACATTGGTTAGAATGACGAGCGATGGCACGAAAACCTTAAAAAGGGGCCCTTTTGAAAATAAAGAGGGGATTTGGGTGGGGGACGAAATGAGAGAGATAAGCATGGTTAAGTCCGACGGGTAGAATTATAAAATTTGTAGGTTATCGGGCAGTTTGTTCCCTTTGCCCGCCCTTACTTTCCCATCGCCAAGTCCCCTACGTAACGACCCAAAGGATCTGCACGTGAATGTGGACTTCCTCTCGACACGGCACGCGCTATTTTCCCGGGAAAAGATACACAGATGCGGAGCGCTTAACATGCACGTGAATGGGGAGAGCCGCGGGAATGCCCAAGCGGACGTCATTGCCTCAAACCCCTCGATCACGATTGACGTCTAGTCACTGCAGCGTAACCGGTGTTTGTGACCTCCAATCCCCTCCCGTTCCTTCCACCCAACCTCCGTATCGCCCGTCAAAAAACACAGAGAATAATGTTAATTTATCTCGAAACACAGGGCTGGTGCACAGTCCGCGGGGAATGCCCCTCGCAATTCGTTAGCTCCTCCCCCTTATTTATCTTCCCAGCCATGGGCAGACCTTCCCCCATTTTATTTTCTTTTCGCCCTATTCCAATACCGCGAGCGCCACATGCCGTATCTCACTCCCCGCCCGCACTCTCTCTCTATTCTCTCTCCGCCGGTGCCCTCATCGTGCCAATCCCACCACACATACACACGCACACACTCGCGCACGCGGCCGCTCTCTCTCTATATAGAGAGCCGACAGCGGCGAGACAATTGTCTGTTTGGTTTTGGGAGCCTTAAAGGGAAGACGATTCCAGGACGATACGTTTTCAGCGAGGCGCAGTTGCTGTTAAGGTTGGGTGGGTTTTTGAAGTGTAGTGGTGCCGCACCGTTCAGCCCATTAGCAATGTCTCCCCTGCAGCAAATATTCGTCCTCGCTCTTTTCGTTGCGATGGGTGCGAAAATCGCCATGCCGTTTCCCATGTCAGACGGTAAGTGTTTAGAGATTTTTTCTTTTGTAACTTTCGAAAGTTTTAATTCCTAACGAGCGGATTAACGGGGTATTTCATGAAAGTGAATTGCAAATTTCGAGGAAAGGAGCTGCGTATTTAATTTGAGACTTGGGTTTCATTTTTTATTGAATGTGATAATACTTTGATATTAAGTGTACTGTTGGCATGTAATATGAAGAACCTGAAAGTGTATAAAATACACGAATTCGTTGTCTTTATAGTGATAAATTTAAGGACAGAATCGCTGTCAACAGAAAATGTTATAATTGTCATAGTAATGCTTATTGATGTGCTATGTAGTATTTGTTTAAAATTTTAATGTTTGAGACTTTGCTTATTTTACGTTATTTTTGCTCTGGATTCAAAGCAGCGTATTAAACGGCCTTAAAAAAACCAAATGGAGAGCTTGATACAAACTCAAAAGTAAAATAAATAAAGAAATAAAGTACATTATTTCTTCATTAAAACTATGCTGACTTTCCATTTTAAGTTACCTGAAATTTGAGTGAAATCAACTTTTTTAAGCTTTTTATTGATCTGCTTCAAAATAACATACTGTCGAAGTTGGACTTGGTTGTTTCAACATTAAAATTACGTTTATATTCTTACCTGCAGATGTAAAATATCACTTTTATGTTACTATGTAATTTTAAGTTTATTTTTGTGATAATTGTTTTGCTACTAAGGTGCAAACTTCAAAATTCGAACTGGTTCTCACCTCTCTCTATGCTTCAAAATTGGCGCTATTAGTCGATTAAATCGATATTCGATATAAGACCGCGAAATATGGATAAGATGGGAAATAAATTCGTAATAACCTTGAAAATGGTTAGATTCATCTCTCGTAGCCCTCGTGCTACTGGGATTCCGATAAGCTACCCATGATCCATAGTTTTTCTAAGAGTCCAAATGTCACAGATTACACCATCTCATGTGTCTTATCGTTAAATTCTGAATATGAATGATGTGAAATTCTTAGTTAATAATATGAAATTCTGACTCAAAACTGTAGAATCGTATATCAGAAACTATTCCTTGAGTTTGAAATAGCTTTATGAAAGCTGGTGATTTTCGATTTGTATATACATTCCGAATAGTTTTATTACATGCTTGTAAAACGAATTTTATCTAGTTAGTGAAAATTTATAAACTGTATCACGTGAGCTCATTCCAACCTAATTGCATTCTAATGAAAATCAGTTGATTTCGTCCATAATTTTTTATAATTGAATATGGGGTCGTGGTAGTCCAGGGGTAGAGCGTTTGACTACTGACCGGAGGGCCCGGGTCTGATTCCCGGGCACAGATCTCTGGGCACCCTCAGCTCCACCTGTGTAATTTTTCGTGTACCAGATCTTCCTGGAAAACCATGACCAGCCCCAGGGAAAAGAACTGCCCCCCCCCCCTATCATGATGAGTGAATTTTACACAAGCCGTCGGGGTTTGTACTGAGTGAACTCTACCATCACCTCCCAAACCACCTTCGAGTTGATTACTGTGTGTTTTAACTTACATATGGTTGTTTACGATTCAAATTATCCCATAGATTTTTTAGGAAAGTTTTCTTAAATCGTGAATGACGGAAATAATTATTGAAGAAAACCGTACATATTTTTGTATAAGATTTCTATATACGTGGTACTATTAAATCTTGAAATTTTAACCTGTAGTACTTGGGCTACACTTTGTGAAATACTATGCAAGTCAAGTGTGTTGCGGTTATAATTTTATTATTCATCAATGTTCTTTCTAAGTATTTTTCTAAAGTTGTCCACGCCTCTATCGACACTCCTTTCCATACATCTGTGTCAAATTTTGCGCACCTATTCGGAGGAGTGGAAATATTTACACCCAATACCCATATAAAATAAGTTTACCAAGGTTGGTTTTAGATATATATTATCTAAAACTAACCTTTTCAATTCTAACTTTGATAAAATTGTAGAAAAATTCTGGAACTTCTAGTATGGTGGTGATCTATCGTTGAAGTGATTATGGATCCTTTTTGTTCCCTCCAATTTAATATAACTGAAGACTTCTTTAGTGGGTAAAATTAATACTTGTTTTCAACTAAGTTTTCCCCTAAATGTATGTATGCGACACCATGCGCGTATTTTCAGGGATTTTAAGTGGATGTGGTGGTTCTTTTCCTCACCTTCCCATCACCCTCCCCCTCCATTATCCCTTTCTACGCGGTGCTTGCATCTCCTGACACATACACACCCTTTTGTTGGATCACGGAGTATTTGTGTACATATAAAGACATTCCAAAGTTTCTATTGTATAAAACCTTAAATACGAATAGAACTTTTTGCACGAGTCCCTGAGTTAATATTCAAGCAAAACTTTAAATGAAATTGAAATGATAAATGTTCCTATATCTTATCTCTGTACGCTATTTTAAATATTTTTTATATACTATATTGTGCGTTTGTAACTTTTACGTGACGCGCCGACGCTGTTCGTTTAAAAAAAACAAATTTATGTGAATGATTTATTTTATTTCTTTTGATAATTATCGCATACCTCACTTGGAATAATATGATTCCAAATGTTATTGATAAAAGCAATTAGTGCTGTATTTAGATGCCTGTGTGAAAGTACATGCATTATGATTCCTCAAGCCCTTGTTAGAATAAAAATTGATTTGCAAAGAAAAAATGATTGGCAAAGGAATTTACTCCTGGATTGGAGATCTGCAATATTAAAATAAACTGGCGCCAGTATCTCGAAGTATGTTTTTTAATTAAGATAAAATATAAAGTTAAAAAAATATCAATTCATCTACGTGTCATATCTAGTTTGAAAACCCAACTAATTTAATAATTAAAATCGGTAAATTTCTTGATATGCTGTTTTCTACCTATAATGGTCAATATATGCATTGACTTTTAAGTAATGGCTCTAAAGTAATTCTCTACATCCTTAACAATGGCACATTTTACAACTAAATGGTATTTGATTTGAAGTGAGTTCTTAAAATTATAACAGATAGGACAAAATCATCAATTCAGATTATATTTTACCTTATTTGCAAAGTTCCACGGTGAAAGCTTGAAAAACACCTATGTAATATTAGATACCTGTGTGCTGGCCCCGGTGGCGGAAGGGTAACGTGCTCGCCTGCCAACCTTAAAGGTCTTGGGTTCGATTCTCACCTAGGTGGGTTTTCTACCACCTAGGGTTTGGGTGTAATTGTCTCCAATGTCATGTCTAAGTGTTAGGTGTTAGAAGGGACTATTAGTCTCAATATTGCCCAATTAAGTCGTTGAGTAAATAAAATAAATATGTCGACATGAAATAAAATCATTTTAAATGATATTCATCAAGGTTCCAAAAATGTACATGCATAATTTAAACCATAAATGGAAATCGTAAATATGGCTCTAATAGAGCTCCAGTTAATTTTGTAGTTTCTTGAGGAAAACATTTAGGAACCAAATAGTTTTCAAGAAATTAGTCAAATCATCGTGATCCCATTTTTATATTTTTCAAAATTCTAGAACCTTTTATTTTTACATAATCTCTTCGTATAGTTTGATTGAAAGCTTGTATCATCCTGAGTGAATACTTTCTTCACGTTGAATAATATTCTAATGTAGAAGGCATGATATAATACACATTTTATGTGATTAATGAATTACATTTCCGCTCCTGAGACATATTGAATCTACAGGTGTAGAGATTGTGCAAAAAGGGCTACAATAATAGACGTAATTTTGATACATTTTACTTTGCATTTTATGGATTGGTCGGTCGGCATTGTGACTGCTATTTATATTTTCAGCCTAGTAATGAAAATAGAGTAATTTATTGTTGAGAAATGCTTAATTGTCTTTCGAAGTATTCTCCATGATAATCAATACACTTTTGCATGCGCTCGAATCAATTTTCGTAACACTTTTTGCACTCCGATTGAGGTGCCTCCAAAGCATTGTTTTTGAATGCATCAATGGCTTCTTTAGGCGCCGAAAAACGTTGGCCACGCAATTTTTTCTTGATAACCGGGGATAAAAAGAAATCATTTGGTGCCAAATAAGGACTGTACGGAGGATAACACATCAATTTAACGTTATGGCTACTCAAATAGGTAGTTGTTTCAGCCGATCTGTGAGAGCTTGCATTGCCATGATGAAGAATGATCCTTCGTTGCCGCTTCTTTTTCCGTATTTCACCAAGCACTTTTGGCCAACAAATGGTCGTGTACCATTCAGAATTCACGATTTTACGTTGATTTGACGGAACGGAGGCCACATGTCCAGTTATTCTGAAGAAACAGGCGATCATTTGCTTCGATGTGCTTCGTGCACAAATCACTTTCGCCGGATTTGGCTCGGCTTGGAAGACCCATGCATTAGATTGATGTTCTGTTTCGGGCTCATATGCATAGATCCAAGATTCGTCATCTGTGTAGATGTTATACACAGCTTTTGATTTTTGTTGAGCATTTCTTTGCACCAATTGACACGAGTATCTTTTTGAGCTTTTGTCAAATTATGCGAGAACCAACGCGAACAAATTTTTTTCACAGCTAGATGTTCCTGCTATATCTTATTGATGCTCGTCATACTAATCTCCAACGATGCTTCAATCTCATGATTAGTCACATGACGATCTTCCTTTACTAGTTATTGTACAGCATCAATGTTTTCTGGTACAACTGATTTTGGACGACCTTAACGACTTCCGTCACTGGGCGAACTATGGCATGATGGAATATGGCTATGATGGTGTTCGTTATACTAGCATTTCCGAGTGGCAAAGGATTTGGCTTCATCGTCAAAAGTGAAAGTAGGTTGATTGATACACTCCTGCCTTGATAATCCACGTCGAAAGTCGTAAAATTCATCGTACGAAAGTGTTCACGAGTTAACTCCATTTTTTCGCCGAGACAAAATTTTCGAGTTTCTGTAAACAACACAAGTTCAAAAGATAAAATATTTTGAAGAAAGTGTTAAAAGGGTCAAAATTTCAGATTGGAAACATCTGATGGCGCCTTAAGTATTTATGCGTTGTCAAGGCTCAAAATATAAATAGCAACCCTCGTAAATGAACCTGCATAGCTTTTCATTTATGTCACACTTACGCAGTCATCATTTAGATTTGGCTTCAAAATATATTTTACTATCGCGGAAGTGCTGTTTGCGCTAATGGGTATCTGCGAAACCTCCGTTAAATCGCATATTTCAACCTTATTGCAATCGCATGACAGGTCCTTTTCATTTTATCGAAGTGCACGAATGCGACACATGCGGGTTTTTTCGGGTCGATGCTTGTTTTCGTTCTATTTCTCGCGGGATAATCACCCCGCGGGTCAAGAAAAGAAGGGCATCGTTTTTATAAACAACCTGGTCTTATTCCGTTCACCCGACGTGCTGTGCCAATCAAACGTAACTTTAGCATCGGCAATTTAAATTCGCTTCCGCTCACTATCATCTCGTTTGACCGCTGCAAAGAAAACTATTTTCGACTTCTATTTTAGACCATTTCACTCCCACTCCTAGCAGTAGACGGGTGTTTATTTCCGAAGAATATGACACCGCTGCCACTGTAAATCGTGAAAATAATCTAACGACGCAATGCAAAGTCATGGGAGCGGAAACTAACCAATTATTTCTATCGCCTTGGCATAGTAAGCTTTAGTTGCCGAGATATTGTTCTCGCTTCCTTTTCAGAACAAAGCCCGTTCCTTCCCCTACTGCCGACGGAAAACTGTCTGTCCGGCCACTAAGTGACCATGACTCCTCTTCGCTTCTAGCCACCGTTTGCTCCTGCCCACACCAACTCACGAGCCAGTCGAAGCGGGAGGAGCGAGGGTCGAAGAGGGAGGCAAAAAGAGAAAGAGTTAGCGGGTTCCATTAATCTTCCTCTTTAGCCCCTTTTTCCTTCGAAACAAGTGATTACCGCCTGGACGGGGTTCCCTTCATTATCTCTTCTTTTATATTTGCACTCTCTCCCCTTTTCTTCCTTCTCGCGGTGATGTTGTAGGTGGAGGTGGGAGGGAATCCCCCGACCCCTCCACCTCCCTCCCTCCCTGCCGCCGCATACCACCCGTCCTCTCACACGCAGCCCCCTCCACTTTCGCCCACCCATCACCGCGGACGTGGGAGGGACGAGCGTCAAGGTCAAGCGACGCTTTGATCCAGTGAAAAAAAATATTCGCCCGACTGCTCTAGCCGTTAAAAACCCGGCGATGACGGCATGGTTTTACGCAATAAATTCGTGCGCGCGCGCTCTCTCTCTCTAAATCCCTCTGCGTAGAGAAAACATAACCGCGGTACTTCTCGAGAGTGTACTTAGCCATTGGAAGGAGTGCGGGGATTCATGAGTCTTGTGGCTTCGAGATTGAGCCGAAGCGTTGAGTCGTTTGCAGACACGCTTTAACTTTTCGTTTCTTGATGACGTTCTGACTCGACCTTATTCCATTTTATTATTACAACTTCAGTAATCAGTTGTCATTATCAACCAAGCAATAAAAGGAGTCCTTGTTCAGATTGTAACAAACTACAAGTAATAAATTTGCTTTTGAAGTAGTAGGAATGCAACAAAAAAATAATGCATAGTTACCGGCTCATTTAGCATCTTCGTTGCTGTTCTTTGGTTGAATTCGATCAATGGGATTGAGCTTAGCAGGGGAACTGTGCTGACTACAATCTCCCTGACCATGAATATAAGATATTTATAGTACCTCGCTCAAGTTTAATATATTATTGACAGAAGTTTCAAATCACGCGTCATTTTCAATACAAATGAAATTTTTTTAATCTTGAAAATTACATGCTACCTTGAAACCGTGGTCTACAGTATATTTAAATTTTGTGTAGAATCAGCAAGTATATTTTATTCATTACTGTGAATTTCCAAAAAGTTAAACCTTTTGCTAAAATCTCTCTATTTTTAACGATTGAACCGTTGACGCATGCGAGTAATTGAGTTGTACTGACGAAATACACGTACTACAAATGTGAGTTTCCTTGGCCATATTTTTGAATTTGAGTTGGCTAAAAATAAAAAGTTAAGATGGCGCAAACTGTTCCTTCGTAATTAATGGAAAAAAATGTAGAATCCTCGTATTGGGTAGCGAAGTAAACTTACTGTCTCATTTGAGGTTGTCATTTTCTCGGCAGAAACAATCCTAAGAACTACTTTCGATCATAAAATATTTCATTCTAATAAATGAAACGATAACAATTCCAAATTATGCTAAACTAAATAATAGTCGTAAAATTGAGGCATCTTGCAATTTTTCACCCATTGATTAATAGAAAATGAACTTTACATCAAAATTAGGACGATAATTTAAGAATGCAACGTATTTATCACCAAACCCAGGTTTCTTAGTGAAATAAAGACGCAATAAAGATATTCTGCGAATCAGATTTGTGAGAAACCTCACAGAATATCGTTAAGGTGAACTATATGTTGGTGTGTAAGTGGACTAACATGTATGATAGCTTAGCTACTCCTGGCAAACTTTGAAAATATGCTTATCCGGGAAGGTGACAATGATGAAGTAATGAGATAGCCCTACGCCGGCGCCGACGTGTTTGAGATACAGCTGTCTAGAGTGCACGAGTATCTCGTGTGTACCTGCTTGCGGGCTCATTCAAAAGAAAAATCTTTTATTTTAAACAATAGTAGTACAGGTTGAACGGGTTGAATTTATCTGACACGTAGCAATTTATTTCCGGCTGTCTGAAATTTCCCTCCTTAGTCGGAGGGAAAATTCAGCGAAAAGAGATATTTATAACAAATGCATGCACATTTTTCACGCGATTTGTCATCATGATAATGAATGCAGATATTTTAATCAGTTCATGCTTGCGTGCCAGTTTTTTTTCTTTCTTAATTCTCCATTAATGCATTTACACCGAGGGCATAATGGATGTGTTGATTTTGCATATGGTTTTGTTCCCTTTAACCTGTGGTGACCTATCACCCCCCGCGACACGCCCTTGCGGCGGCTTGTGGGGTATTATGTAGATGTAGATGAATGCACACACAGACCAAGCACCTCATTTAAAACTTACTGCAGTCGCAATAAAGTTCTACGTAGCATAAGTCGTCGAAATTTAAATTCAAGAGATCTCGTTTTTAAGATACCTAACTTGAAATAAAATAAAGAGTTTTTTGACTATATTTGTTTTGTTAAGTTCTAAGTAAAAAGAGATACCAAATGGGTTACGGCATTCTTTATCTTATTTGGAGTAAATAAACCTGTGTGCCCGAACAACCGGGTTATAAATTTGTCGGTACAAAGTTGTATTTTTAATATTTAAACTGCCCTTTGCTCTCGATCATTAAAATATAAGTGAACTAGATACCTTTTGTGCCATTGATTGTCATAAAACAATGCAAGATGTTACATTTAAGAAGCGTTTTGAGTGTATCATGTTTAAACTCTTGGTTTGCTTTAGAATCCGAAATGGAGAAACCAATTGCTCTCCAATAACTTCGTGCAGAGTATTATGTCATTAGTAGTAGTGAATTGGCAAATATTGTGACATATTTAGCCTGAATCTTCAAGACGAAGCATTAGCATGACGTTTATTCTCCTCGTGAGATGACGGGGCTTTAATGACGTACGGATTTCAAAAGTGAACATCCTCCCTAGCTGTAAAATTTCTTGTATAACGCCTCATTCAGAAATACTGTGTTCATCGACCGAATGCGGAATCGCGAAGCGCGACCGGCGTGGTTAGCCGGCCGCCTCGAGGGTTAGTCGCGCGGGGTGGATAGAATCCCTCCCGGGTGCCTACTAGGTGAGGGTGAGCTACTGGGAGGCAGAGGTGCCGCGGGGGTAGAAGAAGATGGGACTGGATGCCGCAAAAACCCTCATCAACGTCCGCTCATATGGCCAGCGTAGACCGGTAGCTGTGAATGCCCTTACGCTTGACCTCCCTCTCCTCCCACTCCTGGGCCGGGGATCGCTCCCCACCTCCTCCTCTCCCGGCTATTCCTCCCCTGTATTTTCTTCCCAGCACTCCCACATCCTTTCCCTCCTCTTATCTCCCACCTCACTGGTGAGAGAGGGAGAGAAAGAGAGAGAGAAGAGATAAACTCTCCCCACGCCCCTCGCCTGGCAATTCCTGCGTCCTCCCTCGCGCACACACCCACGGTGTCCACGTATCCCCATTCCTCGCCCCTCCCCCTCCCCCTGGTATCTACCCACCTCCGCCCAAACCCCCGACACCCCCACCCATCCTCTTCCCCCCAGACGTCTCCCGGGCCATGGTGTGAGTCGTGAGGTGGTCTCACCCCCTCTTACTCACCCGTATCCACCCGATCTCAACCCTCTTCGTTCCTCCCTCGTCTTCCTTCAGCTCCGCCTCAATCTTTCTAAGGTTACAGCTCGTTAGTCGGGTGTAAGTGCGCGGGTCATAGGTTCCGGCTTGTAGTCATTTTTATAGGAGGGTGGGTTCGCCGTCCGAGGGTGGCCGCTGTCCGTACGTTTTTATTTTTACAAGTGGCTCGCTCGCGAATCCCTTTTCGTGGTTCCAGCGCGCCCTTCCCCGACGACCGCTCACTCCGATTATCAGATCTCCGCGAACACACTTCCCACCAACGTAGTCTTTTGAGGTCGTGAGTATTAAGGTATTCACGTTCGTTGGGTTTATTTTTCAGGCGGTGTAATTTATTTCCGGAGAGAACTGAAGGGCGCATTCTTATTTTGTTGGTTTCAGACGGGAGGTCCTAGAGAGGTGATTTGGTGATGGTGCTTTTAAAAATGCCTAAAAGGTTATTTTTTTACTCAGTAATTCGAAGTGAAAATTTATTCACTTTGATAAAAGTGCGTCCTTTGTTGTGCATGTTGTTTGTCTTCTTTTGTGGTACGAACCCCAAAACATAATAGCCGAAATATTTTTTCACCGTCGTAAGAAATGGATTCATTCTAAAATTGTTTGTTTTTGTTAATCCATTTAGTTCTCCAATCTGCCAACTTATTCATGTCTTCATGTGTTACTTCTTTCGTTATGATTCATTTATATATTTTTTATGCACCTTTTCTTTGAATGTTTATTGGTTCATTGTACTTTCTACAATTGTATTCAGCAAGCTGTATTGCCGCAAAATATATGCCTGTTCAATTATTCCTTTCTTAATTTCATCATATTCCATTAATGTTTTCTACCAATGCCTTTAAATTCTTATTAGCTATATGAATTATTTTTGCAGATGGTATTGATTGGAATTATCGTTAATCTATTTTTTTGCTAAGCGGTAAAAAATTATTGTATTTTTGTAAAATTTTCAAGCCATGACGTTTCGAACTTGGCCAAGGGCTTACTTTTGTTAATTCAGTTTAACTCGTGGAATCAGAATATAGGAGTAGGAATAGTGAGAAGAGCAAATACTCGTAATGTGCCCACTAGGATTATTGTAGTGGACACATTAAATCATTTTACGTTCCTCAAGAGTTAATCACTTCTTTGTAACAAAATTCGTGAGAAACAACAGGAAAAATAATCACAATAGAAAGTCACGCCTGAAAGGGAATTCAAAACTCGAGACCATTCAGCCGAGAGACATGTGGTTTTGTGATATGTGAGAAGGAGCACCAGGAAGTCAGCCTTAGTGAGTCACCAGATTTTCACTCAAAACCAAATCCCTAAGATCATACGTATTCCGCTGGGACTAGAAAGTTCTATTCCGAGAGCCTTCAGACTCCTTGGCGTCTTTTCGTTAGAACAGCATTGTTCCAGATGTTGAACGAGAACAACATATGGTTAGATTAATGAACTCTCATTCTTCCTCCCACCGCATATTGCCAGTGACCGCTTTGTTATGCTCCATTTCCCCATGTGAGAATCGTATTTTTTTCTGACCGATCGTAAATCGACGACGTCTGACTTCGTACTTGGGAGTTCACTTCGGTCGAATGAATCACCGTCGTGGCCGCGGTGGCATAGGTATCCGCTATTCTAAGGTTAATTGGCTGACGTCCTCAATTCTCTTACGGTGTAATGAAGTGAGTGAATTATGGTAGAATGGATCGCTACGTCGTGAGTGCGACGAGATTAACGAGTTCATCGGCGCCGCTGGTAGGCGGTCGTACGGGAACTGAAGAGTATAACTCAGATTGCACCCGTAGGAAGTGGTGAGTTCACTCCGAGATATTGTTTCGACATGCGTTTTTGGAGATGAACTTCAACGGTACATTGGCGTCTGGGGATTTATCAAAGGTGCCACCACAACCATGTACAAGTGCTTCCCGAAATAGATTGTTTAACTTTTGATTTGTCGCAATTTGTTGAACTTTTAATTCAGATTGAAGAGGTTCGAACTATGATGTCATCGTGTCACACACGCCTGTGTCTTGCACCTGAAGTGGGTGGAGAGAGCCAGCCTCGAGGTCACTATTGCAAATACATTGACATGTTATTCGATTGGTGATACCTGATGAAATGGTTCGATGGTGCATTTTCCTCCCACTCCCTCGCCCACGTGAGATCTCGTCACTCCAGCGGCGAAATTGTTACGCATCACTCTTCGCGTTCACTTTTATTACCTTTCTTCCCTTTTCCCCATTAACCACTTTTCGTCTTTAATTGGAAGTCCCCTGTGGTAGATGTGGATTATTCCTTGTCTAAACTTCTACTTTATTCGCGCCGTCTCAGGATCGCCTCTTACGTCCCCTCTATGTACTCAAAGCGACCCTTCTTCGCCTCTACTCCGTCTTTTTTTCCATCGTAGCCCCTTTGGCTCGTTCCATTTTTCATTCGGGAGCCAATTCTTTTTATCTCCTCGTGTTATCTGCCAAGACCCATGTCACCAGCTCCCGCTTCCATGATCACGTTTGCAATTGCAAGGTGCGGTTATTTACAAATTATCCCTCCCCCCCAATCTAGAGAGAAATCGTGTATCTTTAAATTTTGGAGGGATTGGCTCGACTGACTTGGGTATCAACACATAATTTTGGTGAAAAGGATCATGTGGCGATCCAGCTACTTGATAGCTTTGGGATGGGTAGTTTATCTTTTTTTATTAAATCAATTGAATAAACTCACTCTAAGCGCTTGGATTTATAAATTTGAGTAATTTACGAGTGAATCTTAATGTTTTAGAAAATCCTAAGGAAAATGTTGCATCACGTGAACTGAAATTAATTTTCCTATGCAGAAAGATTCTTTAAAAGTTTTTTCTTAGTAGTAGTAGTTTTTTTGGAGGCGACCGACAGCTAAGGTCATGTGCGCCATTAGGGATGGACAGGAAAGAAAGGGTTGAGAGAAACCCGGCGTCGGCATTAGCCTACACTTGTCGAAAGGCGCCAAGGGGTCCGCAGTTTAACGTCCCATCCGACGGTCGTCGTACTCACTAAAAGTGCTCTCCACTAAGCACGTCAAGTAGGGATCGGGATACCACTGAAAAATATTTGTTGCATTACGAAATTATATTTTATGATAAATAAGATTATTAAAGCTTTGTTCTGTATGGATCTTAGAAGCGCAAAATACTTTTTTCTTTATTTAAATCATTTAATGATGTAATTACATCGAACAGGAGTTGGGCGACATTGTGTTCTTCAGAGAGGGATACAACTGTAGTAATTTTAAACACTTTTATTTTACGCGGTATTTGTACAGGTTTTTATGCGCGAAATAATAATGTTTAACTGTTTTTCCAATTTTAGAAACATTTACCGATCACGACTCAACCACTTTCTACTTTTTATCACGAATATTAGTGAGATATACTATTACGCTAATATAAATGCATATTAGATAATTTCCTCCTAAAGAAGACGAGGCAGAACTGCAGGATGAAATGGCAGGATACTATGGCAAGTATTAGTTGTTTTCAATAGCCTGCGAAGAACTTAAATCTACTGGGAATTCACCTTTCTATCTCCATTCTTGCTACTAGATTATGTTTCGAGTTCCATGGTCACGAAACGTGGGTGAAAAATTCATTATAAAACAGAAACAAAAATAAAGTCTATAGCCGGATTTGTGCTGTCTGATTTCCACAAAATACAACTGATTAACACCTCCAAAAATCCGATATAATCTTAACAAAGCACCACTTCATTTCATTATTTTTTTATCCTGCCGTCCATAAATAGCCGATCTAGTGAAGTTTGAATTGAGCCTTTTAATGGAACCAGTCGTTAAGACACGGGTATAAATATAAAGATTGTGAATCGGCTCGACACCACGGAAATGTGTCCCTTTTCCCGAAGCGAGTGGATGGGTTAATAACGCAGACTCGCCCCCACACGCTGGGAGGCCACCTTCCCAAACGGACGGACGGACAGACGGAAGAAGTAGAGAAGGGGGTTGGCGGTGAGGGGGGAGCATGAAGTAATCCTCTAGAGTGAGATATAGAGAGATGTTCGGCATCGATTTCCACTGTATTCCTTCCTTTTTTCCGTGAAGAATCATTTCTTTCTCGAAGTGAAACCAGATCATTGGCGGGATTGTCTCATTCCTCACGTCACACACGCACGTTTCGGGTCTTTTATAACATTTTTATGGACTGGCTACGGCTTCTCCCACACGTCTCCCTCTCTCTTACCACTCCCTTCCCCCTATCTCCGTTTAGTAGGTGATTTTCGAGATTTTTTACGGACTGATGACTTCAGGGAATGGCAGTTCGAGCCGAAGTGGGATCACGCGTGGTCGCGTCGCCGTGTTAAGGGGAGGCGAGACCGGAAAGGGGGTAGAGAGAGAGAGAGGAGGGCTGCGCGGTTGGAGGAGGTGGCCATTAGGTAAGATGGCCAGCGAAGGAGGAGGGAGTGGCGTGATTTTTCCCAATATCGCCCTCCTTCTTCCCTCTCTCTCTCATTCGCGTATCGAGATGGGACGTCGTCCCTCTCCGGAGTCCGTTCTTATCTCAATCGTGCAGTGTCCCCAGCTCTCTCGGAGCGTCAATTGAAATCCCTTTTAAGTTCTCTCTCTCCCCCTCCCCACGCCAACGTGCTAACCTTAATTTTAAACAAGTTTATTTCTATTCGTTTCCGCTTTCGGATCGTTCCTCAAGAGCCTCCCACACTCAAGTTTCTTCCAACTCCCCGTCACTTACGTATTTTTTTTCCTCAGTCCGTCCCGTTTGACTGTGGTATCTCCAATGCTTCGTGTGCTCTTCTCTTTGTCTCTCCGCTCCCCTCTCTCCCTTATCCATCCACGATATCTCAATCGGCACTCTCCAATTCTCCTCCCCACCTGCACTAGATGTCGTGCTGACCGCATCTGGCCGGTAAAATTTATCGCAATATCCTCATTAGAACGTTGTCGGGCCGTCCCGATTCGAAGAAAATGTCCTTGTGCTGCTTACAAGGTCGCTGGGGCTGGTTTTAGGATCATAAAGGAGCACACACGAACAGTAGAGTGGAATGGACCGCTGGCATATTAGGGGGAGAATGGAAATGGGAAAAATAAGTGCAAATGAGGCGCATTTGATCCTCTCGTCTCCCTGTGAAGGCAGTTGCACGCTGGTGAAGCGGTATGTTCCCGTCACATTAACACTTGCGTGCTATTTGCTTTGGCTTGTAGCAGGTGACGCAGTGGTAGCTTCTGAACATATGCAGTTAATAGTTACGTGTTGATGAATGTACTGATTAGTGCCGTATTTTAACAGGAGTGAGATCAATGAGAAAAAGAAGGAAACATTGCACTTTTGCATTTGTGGCTAGAGAAACGGTTAATAAAAAGGTAAAATTGCTTGTAAATTTACAAAAGTAAATGGAACATTACTAGATGGCGCTTAAAATATTCTATTGCATTTTTGAATGAGATGTTTTTAAACTGTGTCCCATGTTCTGACGCTAACTGTACGTGCTGGAAATTCTTACCAGTAACGTTGGATTTAAGAGCAGTGTCTCATTGTTTCTCTTGCGAATTACTTATATTTTGAAAATTTAAGTGAGATAATTCATGTTAACATATTCTTAAAGCTTAGTTATAGCCGAAGGACGAAAGCAATAATTTACTGCAGAGAAAAAATTACTGAAATATTTTTGCATTTGAGTTGGATGATTGCTGCACATATCGTTAATGTTAATGAATGTTCGTAATATAAGCATCTAATATTGTTCCGCCCCATTTTAAATATGAATGAAATATAAATTATTAACATGGAAATCGTACTTTATAAATGGTCGAATTTTCTTTAGGTACTTTTCTTGAGGTCTGTACAAGAAACATAACATAGAACACAGTTTCCCAAACATTTGTGGTTAAGATCTTACAATGTTCAATGCAGTTAACATCGTGCTCTTTACCCAAGAATTTTGCATCCAGGTGTCATTTAAAATGCTCCGTATTTTTTGACACACCTTTATATTTCCATTTTAACCGTATTTGATAATCCCAGACACCTTTTTTTCCATTTGTTAGGCCATAATTTCAGAAGCCAAACGCTCAATGACCTTGTGACGTCAAATTATCTGAAAACATTTTAAAGTTTAGTCTCGTGATATTTCAATTCCGTAGATGTTGGCTGGAGTTTCTTTCTCAATCGACCAGGACGATGTCGCCCCACGCACCGGGAATACGCAATCGAGGGATTGGTTTGTGAATCGCCCCTCCTAACTCGCGGGCTTAAGAACGTAATTTGTAGTCCCTTCATAATTACGAAAAGTCGGCCGCATTCACGTTTCGTGTTTCACTCGAGAGGAGATCGATAAAACACTAGATTTAAGAGCGGGGCATTTGCATAAAGAGCAGTCCGTCTCCATCCCCCCTCTCTCTTTCTATCTCTCTCATGTACGGGGGAGCGCCAAATCTTAAATATTTAGTACTAGCGCACCCCCGGGAAATGGAGACGGGTCGTTTAATTCATCCGAAGGAGTCTCCACTCGAGGTGGAACGGTCCACGAGAACTCGCCTCCATGCGTGGGACGACCGGGCCAGCAGGACACGATCTCGAGCTCAGTGGAAGGGAACACTTTTTAAGGCCGCGGTCTCCCAACTCCCTTCTTCTTAAGTCCTCATCCCCCTGTTCACTGTTGCGCGGGGACAAAGGGCTCTCTCGCCCACCCCATTCAGATCCCGTGCCCCGCCCTCCTCCTCCAAGGGCGTCCGTCCGTCCCCGTCGGCGAACGGGGACCTGGGGTGTCTTGAGGGGGAAGGATGGGGAGGGGAGGCGACGAGTCGCGGAGCAACGCGTAGATTTGCCGCCCCTCATCGTGCGCCGTCCTCCCGGCGCCCGCGTGACCAAACGACCCGACCGGCGACGTCACGAGTGGGAGGACTCCGAACGAGATTGAGCCCTTCGATATCCTCTCCCACCGCTCTCTTTGAATATTAAGAGCCCAGAGAGCGCACCCGCAATTTTCTTGGCTTCTATCCTGCGTGGAGTGCATTGTATACGTCCCACTCCCATATTCCCCTCCTTTCGCTCCAACCTACTGCCACCCGGCGGGTCTGTTTCTTTGTCAATGAATCGGGTGCAAATGAGATCAGAGACCAGACGATGGCATTGAGAGGAGCTGAAGTGGCCGCCAAGGTTACAACCAAAGAGATTGGGAATATATTATGATCGGCGCTTCCTTCATTTTGAGACACCAAATCAAAGATGCACCCCTTCAGAGAACGTCGGGTAGATAGAAGAAATCAAGTGGAGGTATCAGATTGACGTATTAATTTAAACGGTCGAATTAAAGTTCAATCGTGGGCTCGGAGTCAAATCATGGGTGCATCCCTTTGAAAATAATATGAAAATAGAGGTTAAATATACGTGTGACGCGAAATAGAACCATCAATTTGGATGGAATATTAATCACTGAAAATAAGCCGTTTATTTCTCAAAAACTGTTTCGTTATACCTCTTTTGGCATCTCGCAGGTATAACTAACTTTTTATATCGGTTGAACACGTAGTGGAATTAACGTAATAGTTAATGCATCACGCATAATAATTTTGCCGGAGGTTTAGTTAAACCGAAAATACATCTGATAAATTGATAGATGGTCGAAGTGACAGTCATATAGTGGGATAAGGAGCTTTTATTACCATCTATGTAATTCCGACATCGGATTACGCCTGGTCAAAACTTAAATCATTCAAAATCCAAAAATCGCGGAAATATGCAGCATTGGGGTTAAACAGTTTCGACTAGATGTTTAAAAGAATGGTTTTGATATAAGTGGAGTATAATTCGTCAGATTTTTCCCCCCTTTGCCCGATTCTATTTGTGCATTTGTTGCATTCGGGTTATTTGATGTTATTATTCGGTAATTTTCTAGTCCCTTCTCGAGGTGTCGTGTGAGAACCAACTCGAGTGCAGGGCGTTTGTTAGAATGGATAGTGATATTCATTTCGAGTGGGAGTAATACCAAATGTTTCTCCTTACCCATTCTCCTTGTCAAAATCATCACTTAATCATCTCAACTGCCCCAAGAAGTTAAAATTGGGCACACGTCGGGAATACTTTCAGTGGGTGGATTGACTTTATATTCAAATCCTCATGAGTAATCGCCGAATTATTATTAATTCTGGAGCTTTAGAATGAAAAAGTAAAGGATATGTCTAAAGTTTTATAAATGGTTATTGAGAGCTTGCCGTCCACAGGTCTCCATTCTCACGTGTGCATGAGCTACGTATAATTGTCCTTGTGTCGTAATATATGTCATTCATACCTGAATGCTTCCTTTGAGTAACGTGACCCTTTCTTTCAATACATTACCGCAAGCAAATTCCATGGGATAACTCTAGTTTGGCGAAAAGTTGACTGAAGCCTGTAAAGGGGGATGAGATTTTGACAGGATCTAAATTTTCATTCTGTTTAAAACGTTGTTAATATTCAAATTCCAATGTGGAATATTATACATCAGGTCTTACACTTATTTTGAACCTTTAAAATATACGGTCATTAATCAATAAACTTTTGTAGCAATTCGTTACGCATATGAAGCAATAGTTATTATTAGCTTCAGAATACTATATTGAAAAGTCGACGGAAGAGTTCGGTAACTGAAAGACTGCGAGTTTGACTCCGCCTAGGGTTTTTAGCTAATTCGTTTGAATTTGGCTGTTTTATATAGCCAAATGACGAGAGCCATCAGAAAATCCTTAGACAACGCTCGCCGTTTCTCATCTTAATTTATTTATATTGGCTTGCAATAGCACAAGACCTTTCTCTAACTATTATAGACACAAAGAAACAGTACAGAGTTTTCAATGCGCAAGATTGAATTAACCATAATAGCATTTATATTATGGTTATATATATATATATATATATACACAAACCCGTATTTTTAAAATATTTGATTCTATACTCTATTTTTTGTGTAGGATGCAACTACACGCGAAGTTACATAAATAATTGTTTTCTTTTCTCACCAAAAGATGGAGTTTAATACCATACCGAAATACGTTTCTCTAGAATTAATCTTTTACTTCAACGAAATATCGTGTAGTTTCTATGATCCCATATTTCGATGTCATTAATCGTCATTATATATGGTAAATCTCCTTGAAGTAAATTGCTAAATTGTTGCCTGTGAATAAAATATTTCCGGGCAAAAAACCCTGGTAAAAATAAGCTTTGGTATTTCCAGTTAACCGTCTGAAATGAACATTTCTTGCAATTATTAATCAACTTTTGTTTAATTATCCAATCCAAAAAACTGACAATTAAAACATCCTATTCATACTGTAGTTTGAGATATGACAGAATTCTTAAAAAATAATATGCATGCTATTATATAGTTATGCTATTAATTTGTAAGTTTCACTTGTATGAAAAAAATACACAAAAATCATGACCTGGAGAAGGGCAGCTTGTAATAAACGTTCTCCCATATGTTTCATATAATCCTCGAAATTTCATTTAGTTATCGGATAAATGTTTAGCATTGGTGCAATTTCAAAAGACTCTGCTGTGGTATTTATAATGTCCACCCGTAGAAGTAGAAAATGTTCGCACGTGGAGTTTGGCTGGTTTGAAATATTCAAGCTTCGCGCTTCGGAATTTCGTTGTAGGTTGTCGAAAACAATTACTTATACTCAGTAAGTGTATAGAATAGACTTGGAAAAATCAACTCGATAGCAACGTCAGAGGAAAGCGAATTCTTTGCTGTACTTCTTTAGGCGCCAATGTAATTTAAGTGGGTCGGAAATGCATGACGAAGGAAATCAAAGTCAAGGACATCCTATTGAGGGCAGAGAAGAAATTTCTCTATTGTGCCACAAGCACATTAAGAAAATATTTAGCGCGCAGAAGGAAAAGATGAAATAATTTTATATAGGAATTCAGAAAAACTGCATCCGGCGTCGCAAAAATACACACGTTGACGGAATGGAATAAAACAAGAGAGAATATGTTAGAAATATATGAAGATATGTGCTCGGTATCTTGCACGTATTCTTTGTAGTGCCACCTGTATGTTTCGGACAATGCCGGTGATATGTAGATGAGAAAAAAATTGGATGATTGGTGACCATGCTTAACGCGGTTTTTTTTATAAAGTAACTTTTGCGTAAGGTTTATTATTTAGAGGTACACACCGAACATCTGGTGAAATCAATACCCGCCTTATAGAAAGTAATGAACTTCGTATATGAAATAAATTATTTATGCATAACAATTTAAATTTAAGATTTCGATTTTAAAGCTTTGGTATGGAATAAATCATTTAAAATAATATGTCACTAACCAAAGAATCAACAGTTGACCTAATAAACTATTAAAACTGATATGAAAAAATGTTTGTAAAATATACATTAATATGGTGTTTGTGTGTTAAAAACGTGACACGAGGCTCATTGAAAATATTACACAACCAAATAAAGTAACTAAATACTAGTAATGATATTGGGTTTATTCAAGTTATGTACCTTCATTCTTCGGAGCCAAATGTACGAGGATGAAACGTCATTTGGTGCATTTTATGAGAAGTGATTACGTCTAAATATTACTTTCAGTGATGGTAACAACGCCTTTGCCCTCATTTATAAGTTAAACAATTTCATTTGCTTTTCTCTCGGATAGAAGACATTCCAATCGAGGCGGCGGACAATGACACATCAGTGGCTTCCGAACAAACGGAGGTCCCGGCCATCGTCGAATCCGACCCCGTGCGGCCCCGCCCACTCCCGACGCAGTACAGGAACGAGCCGTCGTGCATTCGACAGGGCGGGCTGTGCATTAAGAAGGAGGAGTGTCCAGCCGGCCAGCTGCACGCCACTTCAGGACTTTGTCCAACCCAGGCACATCTCGGCGTAGAGTGTTGCCACGGATGTGAGTTCCGGTCATTTCCACCTTGCATTAACTTTTTGTTGAGATAGTGAATGAGCTCCTGGCAAGAGCGTGGCTTTGGGTTCTACGAAAGTCATCGGAATCGTTTCCAGAGTTGAGGTTGCGATAGGAGTGTCGGAATGGTATCTATTGTGCACTTTTTCATGTCTCATCATGCCTGTAGCTTATGCCATAGGCGGCAATCAAATAGCACGTGCTGTACCTTCCTTGTATTCTCAAAGGAAAGGAATTGTTTCTGACTGAAGATGAATCGCAATTGTTCTATCTGATCTATTTTTTTAATGGGAAGGTATCTCATCACGTGCGTGAATGGTTCCATCTGTAGGAAAACGAATAAGAGGGGAATGTTGCATATTGATTTGCAGGAGAATGCCAACGAGATGATCATCCTGCTCGAACAATACGACGGCCAGATCTTTTACACGTTCTAGAGGAGTATATTGCGTAAACAGTTTCAATCTTGCAAAATTTACTGAACTACACATAATCTAATTTCTGTCTCGCCACTCTGCAGAATTAGGCTGGAACTCTTTGTCTTCAGTAGATAACATGAAACTACTGGAAGACAGAGGAACACCAGGTAATTTTCACACGCTTCCATTGCATGTACCAATTGCAGTGAACTTAGAATGGTTTACTGGGTCACCAACTGACATATTTTCTCTAAAAGTTTTTTGTTGTAGAAGAGAATGATTGGCAATCTTCTGCAGAGGAGTCGACTTCTCTAAATATGCTGGAATACACGATAATGTCCACTTTCCCGGCATTTAATTCGTCAGAAAAATTAGCAGTCTTCATATCTACGTGTCTTTTTATGTCCAACTGTTAAGTTAGAGTAATCACATATTGCCCAACCGTGAAGAGGTTCGAGGTTGACGGCCGTGAAGTGTTACAGTCCACCTTTTTGGGCACACCTAGGGTGGGAGAGAAACCGCGACCAGAAATTTGAATTGATTCAACATTATGACGGCCTGTGACGCAACATATTCTGCCGCTGTCCCAGATGTAATGGCAACCAAGAGACTCCGGAAAGTTTGAGCCGGGAGAGTAGCATTAGCGATTTCACAGGGCAGTGACACCATATGTATTGTTATTTATGCTTTTATTTTCCCTCCTACTTTCACAATGGGACTCCCACAGTGGAAATTAAATGAGATAAAGAGCGTTTTGAATATATAACGTGGTACATTAGCAAGTAATTCATTTGAAATCGATTAATGTTCAGTTGAGTGGTAAAATTTATGGTTAGCCCTGGCGCCCAAACTACGTATTTAAAATGCATCTTTCAAAACGGGTAAGCTGTTAATTAGTAGGACGCTTCAATTTTCTCGGTTTCTCTAATTCACAATTATTATTTAAAGCACATTTCTTTTTGGTCTAAGGTTAAATCAATATGTTTGTAATGAGAAATAGTCAAGTGCAGCTTCGAAATCTTGATTTAAACTATTGATGCGCACCCATACTCCGGCTATATAATTCCTCAGTAATGAAACCATATGGTACGACTAATACTCGCTGTTAACGAATGGTTGGATTGATCGCAGTGCGCGTAAAATGTTCTGCGAATAATATTTCACCCGGCTCGAGGCTCGCTGTCCATCTCTCGGAAGAGACGCGAACCAAAACATATGCGCAAACGGCTTTTCTTGTTTTCCATCGATGGTGTCTACTCGGCCAGACCGACAGCTTCGACGGGAGAAAGTTTTCGGGCGGAAACAAAAAAAGTTCACTCCGCCCTGGGGTCGCCGTGGCTACATCAAGGAGGAGTGCGGGACTGGGCGGAGGGGGAAGGGTTGGGGGTTTACTGGGAGTCGGCATGAGGGAAACGGCGAGAGGCGGAGAGAGTTGGTACACAACACCACGTTTGAAAAACGACGTCGAAGGAGTCTGTTTGGAAACAAGAGGCTTGTGACTTTGGGATGGGGAGCGGGGCGGGGTGTGTTGCGGGAAGGGGGAGTCGGTGGGGCGGGGGCTTTGACCGAGGAGCGATCCCATGAATGGAGGGACTGTTAAATGAATACGCAAGTAGAGAGGCAGCCCGTCACCTGTCCTCCCTTCGCTCCCTTTCCCCAGAATACTCCCCAATGAGGATGCCGCGCTCGGCGAATGCTGGTACCTAGCCGGCGCTGTTTGCATGCCTCCCCTACCGCCGCCACCGACGTAGTCTCCGATGGTGGTGGTGGTGTGGCAAACGCCTTCGCGGAGGCGATAGAAATGAGCGTGCAAGGTGGAATGGCGAACCAGCATGATGGATTTGGCGGCTGCTTAATAGCTGCAACGTCCGCATCATCATCCTCGTCGCCGAGTATCAATGTGGACGCGAGTGACTCGTGTCGTCCCGTATTCGAGACCCTGGCCGTCGAGTGGCGGTGCTAATCGTTCACAGTTTTTAAGCGGCGGCTGAAAATTCGCAACTTTCGCTTTCCGCTGTAATACGCGTATACGGGTAGGCGAAACGAAGAGTTGCACACGTTTTAGCACGTGACGAGGTTACGGCGATCGCGTGAATTGGAATGGTCCGGGCCGAAATTGGAAGGGGGCAGGCTTGCAAAATTTTTACTGCCTGCAACCGTGCACAGGCAGAGGCGGATTCCAATTAGGAGCTTACGTGAGGGCGATAATTTTTAGATTTGGTCACGATCTGCCTCTTGCTGTTGGTAAAATCAATAATGTTGAGCTCAAGCTTTTTAATACATCTCAGGTGATCACGCAATACGATTTGAAATGTTAATGAAAATAAAATATATTGAATTATTTAAGACTACACTATTGGAAACCTTTCATTACAAAAAAGGAAAAATAACACTGTATTTTTTCACTTTTTATTTTTTTCAAAGATATTTTTCGATAGAATACTGCAATTTTACAAAACCTCTTAACGTGGAAAACTTAGAAAAAGGGCGGTGGAATTGACGAGGAAGGATTATAATTGAAATAAATAATGAGAGACCATGAATGTGAAGAGTGAAAAATTATTCATATACGGTTGTGTATAAAAGTATATGTTGACAATTTGTGAAATTTCATCCACCATTAACTTTTATTCGTACCGGACTGTATTAATGCATTTACCTACATATATTCCTTGAAAAATGGCCGACGGATAAATGAAGACTTTGAAAAGAGATTGAGAAAGGAGAATATTCATTCAATTTATTTTGAACTCTGGAAATTGGATCAGCTCGTATGTAACAAGTAACAAATTTTATACTTTGATTTGGATTCGGCTATTTTTACTTTTTATAGCGTAAGACTCGTACCGAGGGTCGCCTATCTAAGATTTCCTTTGCACTCGCTTGCCGTGGTCGTGCCGAGAGTAGAAAAAAAGACCCCTTCGCATTCGAACACTTCCTTTGCTAGAGCTGCCAAAAGCGAAGGGAACTCTGGGCCGACTTTTGTTTACCTTTGTTTTCTTCGTTTCAACTCCTGTATGAAAAGATAGCCTTACGACTCTCGTACAGAAATCCTTCCATTCGTTCTCACCCGTACCTTTCAGTTAAAGTATTTTGACTCTGGTGTAAAATCGGATCCTTTGACTCCACATGATTGAACGCTTTCGTTGCAGTGTCCGTGAAGGAAAGGCGCTGTAGTGCGAGGGGAGGCGAGTGCAGGCCTCGCTCCAAGTGCGGTCGGCAGCTGTGGGAGGAGAGGGCAGAGGACTGCGGGGCGAGCGAAGCATGCTGCATACTCACCAAGATCCTCTGAGCATAAAACAATGCGTCAAACCAGAAGCAATCCACTCCACATCACCTTATGCATCACACAAAGCGAAAAAATAGAATAAAAAAATAAATCTTTCACTCTGTGGCACAGGTTTTTCGTTAGTTGTACATATTTGTTTGGAAATCGTATTTATCATGTTTTGTCAAGGTGTACTCCGAAACGTAGAAATGATACACTGATGAATCTTTCAGTTCATGGGAACTAGAAGGTCTGTTTGTTTCTAAGTTCCATAATCTTAACTACTCTCACACGGAAAAAGAACTGTTACTTGTCACTAGAAATAAACAACCACTGATTTTTATTTTGGGTAGCAGTGAACTTTTGACCACATGCAACGCTTTTCAAACTGAGGCAAAAAGGTTTTGGTTTAGTTGAATAAAATTAAATTATAATTTACTAGGTTTATAAGTATCTTCGAAAGTGTCTTCAATTTGCTTGGATGAAGTCATTCCTTGATTTCGAACTTGTCATTTTGTTTTTCATATATTTTATGTGTATTTGTGCAAGAATGTTTGCTATTGATATAGTCAAGGATACCTTGATCCATTCCGTAATTAATATTATTTAAGTACATTGTTTAATAAAATTATGCTTTGGCAGAACTTGTTGTTATTGACATTGAAGTTTTACGGAAACATTTATTGTTAAACCTTTCGATTGTTTATCATGATCATGAAGCATCTCGTTAATTTCTCATGATGAGTGGATTTTCACCATTAGCGCATTGCCTTCATGCAATTTCCTCAGCTTCATTGTCTATTTATTGCAACTAACTATTGTAAAAACATCCTTAACTTAGAATTTGGCTAATATAGGGTGAAAAACTTTATTTCGGGTTTTCTCAAGAAAGATGAAAATATTGGAACAAGCAGACTCGTTTAGGTACTATGGTGGTGGTGAAATTCAGCTACTGAGAAGCATAAAAATATTTTATGAAATTAGCACTTGGGATTGGGGACGATATTGGTTCATTACCGAAGTATTCGAAGAATATTTTTCAGTTTTTACGTTCTAAATAAAATAGTTCTCAATTTAAAGTTATCTTTCTTCAGGAGCTATTTTAACTGTTGTTTGTTGAAAAATAATTGGAGACACGCAGGTAGTTTTATTTTGATTTTGACACAGACTGCTTACTAAGTATGGAATAATTTATTGATCATGAGGGAGTAATTACATACTCCAAAATATTATTAAAAAGGACAATAATTAACATAAAAAGCATCGGTAAATTCGTGGCATTTACTGTTTAATGAAAAACTTACTAATTCGTTTAATGAGAGGTGTGCACGCAATTGGCAACTGTCTGTGGCTCCATTTTCTGTACAATTAAATGGAGAGGACTTTCACTTTCTCGAAAGAGCCTTTCCAAAACGCACTACCAGCATATCCTGGTGTGTCTGACATATTCCATAGTGTGATTTGAATTAATTTCATTTTTTAAATACAGAATAATGGGGTTATTGGATATGTAATTAATTCGCCCAAATGTTTATTTTTTAGCTAAGAGAAATTCCGATGATGAATGTATTAAACAAACCCATTTCGGTTGCATGTAAATATAACATGGTAGGTTTTCAGAGTTCGTACCTATTTTTACTCGAGAATAATTATATTTATTTCCAAAAAATCTGTTTTAAGTAGCGTAGCCTGAGAAATCGAATTATTAAAGTCCTATAAACAATTTTTTCACCGTAGGATTAGATTACTCAAATATAACCTAAAAAATGATTTGCTATTGCTACACATTCAAGAGTATATAAAATTGGTGAGCGATGTGCGATTTGACATTTTTAAAAGAAATGAATAGTTACTGTAGCTCAGCTAAGCAGAGAAGTTCGATCAATACTATCACAAGGCGTTTACAAAAATAGAATTTTGCAGAATTCTTCCAGAACAACAAGCAGGAGGAAAATGAAAGTTATAAAAATGTCGGAGTTACTACCATCAATTTCCGATGACGACTAGGATGAGGTCTTAATTTCGGCACTTAATGTCGTATGTGGTAAACAGTTAAAAAATATACAAATGCGTGCTAAAACGCAATGAAACTAAATGCTTTATTTTTATGAGGGAGTGAAGGCAAAAAGTAGATTCTGGCTCGACTGCATGTGTCTTCAAATCACCTATATGAGAATGACGTTTCGTAAAGACAGAATTTCCATGAAAGTCTTGTTTATTTCTTCTGATTTCGATCTTTACACATGCCCATATTTTGGTTGTTTTTAAAAATATAATGTAGTACTACGGTGTCTAATTGATACGTTCATTTTCTTTCCTTATTGATCATCGGAATTACAGCCAGCCTGCTCCTGTGCAACAATTAACAACATGAGCGTAGTAATTCACGCATAAAACTAAGAGTATTGCATTCAACAGCTGTTCTAAAAAACTCTTTTTTTTTCCAAGTTTTTACTCAGGTTGACGCATAGGAAATTTTAATCGCCAAAATGTTTCATTCGTCATAATAGACGTACGGATTATTGAAAATAGTATACTCTCACAGCAGAACTGGTTTCAGTAGCAGAAGTACAAGACTTTATTCCTTACTATATAAACAGAAGCGAGGTAAGCGCAGTCCGTTAGAGCATCTACGACTGAGTCGGGATCAAGACTCTGCCGGAATTCGACTTAACTGCTGTCTATGTATAACTTTCCTGATAAGATGTTGAAAAAGAAAATATAACAAATGAGATTTAGTAACAAATGAAACTTATGTTTTTTTGATATTCTCCTAACTTTAAATGCTTTTTCAAGAACTGACAATGAAATGGTTTGGTAGAATGTATACCGATCTCTCATATCCCTCAAATTCCCATTGAATGAACAAAGTCAAAATTGTGTAACTTTTTTCAGTCGCCAGCTTTATTAATTGTTTACCCCAAATTGGAATTCAAGCAGTACTTTTTAATTTAATTCATAATAGTTCTACTCGGAGTGCAACCTCTGAGATAATTAATTTTGTGTGTATCTAAAAACTTACGCATACATTTTAGGCTACATGTCGCCATTGGGGTATGTGACAGGGTCACCGACCATCAGCGCAATTGGTAACATTAAAAGTTATCGTAATTCATAATTCTTGGTAGTTTTAGTTTGTCGTACGTAATGGCCTATATTGTTCATTACGTACATACTGGCTGACTAATTGAGTAGTAATGTGCATGTGATCACGAATTGTGCGAGGGAAAAAGGATTGCTAAATAGCTCCTGTCAGATGACTGGTTTCCCTTCTTGTTAGGCATTGCTTACCAATGTAGTGCAGGACCCAGAATTATTCTCTCTTTCAGCATTTTGCCCTACTATTTATATTTCTCAAGTAATTAATGCATTGCATATATAATTCTCAAATTATTACCAGTCAATTAAATTTTAATAATTTTGAACAATCCACAAATTTATAAATATTTACGAATGAATACATAACAAAATTATCATGGCAACTTTAGAAAATTATCGTTCCAATCAATTTGCATATTGACAAATATCCGTGAGAAAATTGCTATTACTAAAATAATTACCGGATATTTCATTTACCCTTATGAAGAATTAAAAGAATTTAAATCCTGCTCTTAATGCTTTGGATTGGTGCATTTGATATGATTTCATTGCGCCAAAATCAAGGGATTATTAAAGAAATTCTCATTCGAAATCGTACCCGTTTTAAATTAAATACTGCTTTGGATTTGAAGGCATATTCAATATAATTATATTATTTATAATAATTATTTGATATATCGTATATTTTTGACTTCCTTGTCGCAACTGAGGAGGTATGGTAGTATCAGAATGAATGCATACACGGATTAAAGTACACAATGAAATTATGCTATAATCAATTATTGAAGGGTGTAACACGCCTCTTTATATGATTTAATTATAAATGATGTGCGCAGTGGATGGAAAGTCGGAGAAATGAATCGAGTTCACTGAATGTGCACTGTAGCGTGATTTCCCTTGGCCCACCTAAAAGACTGCTCAGTGCTGCCACCTCTGGTCCAAAGGAGCAAACCACTACGAACGGAGTTGCTGCCGCAATTCGTCTACCTTCAACCACACCTTCCTAACTCTACCTGGGCCTTTTGAACAAATGTTTTGTTCTCGTTTATTGTTGTGTCTACTCTTAAAAAAAACGAACACATGGCAATACCTTACCAATCTCGGCCTTTGTAAATTTGTTTCATAATGAGTTGTTTTCCCACAAATGCCAAAGATATCTATCTGCAACTGTGTTATTTGTTTTAGAATATAGAACAGAATTAATAAGACGCCATTTAAATCAATGCAAAATTCACCAAAAATTACATCAATAAACCATAGTTTTAAGTAATCCACAAAAATTGCGGAATACTTTACAAATTATATAATACTTTCGAAAGATAGGTATGTACGAGTTGGGAAATTAAAATCAACCCAATATATAGGTGTCATAAGTACAATAAGTACCATCGTAATATCCTATTTTAATTTTCACATCGTTCTTGGCATGACCTTTTTGGGAGCGCTATTTAAAAAAGGGACATTTTTATCACAGAGGTAGCGAAAGTAGTTTATGTATCCTGAAGTCTATGCAAGTACATTGACGCAACTCCGTGGCGGGTTGCTTCATCACCGAGCCAAGTCGAACAGCGTAACTCGCGGTCAGTACCCATTCATTTTCCTCTTGAATTGCTTCATAACGAGCTTGTGGATGAATATTCGCGATGGAATCCAGTTATATTGTGGCATTGATATTTATTACATTCGTAAATTATAAATATTACGTGTGACATTTCTTCACAAAATATATGAAACTGCGTAATATTACTATGCTTTTATATGGCCAAATAAAACTGCAATCTTTGAAACTCGAGAGCCCTGAGAAAAGGTCCTAAACGATCTATACTGTGTAAAAGGAATGATAATGCTTTGATTTTGTTCTAAAATGTCATCGTATTAAAAATAATAATGTTGATATCAATTATTATAATCTTTTTCAATACTAAAATCTGAAAAAAATGGTTGAAAAGAGTTTAATGATTTCTGGTTATAAAAATACCTCAATATTGTCTTAAAAATAAAACCAATATAGCAGTTTCCTTACAAAGTTTTCATAAAAAGTATCGGGAAAGGTTTCGTAAAACTAAATTTATTTCAGATGTTGCTACAATGCCTCATAATTGTTGAAAGTGCATCCCTTGAGCGTCGACATTATTTTGCCAGCGGCTTATTCACGACTCGAGGGCTCCCTGGTAGGTGGATTTCGGAAGGTCCTTTAGGGTGCCCTTGCAAGTTTCTTTGACAGCACTTAGGGTCCCATGGTAGTGTCCTTTGAGGGAGAATTTCACTTTTGGGAATAGCAATTAGCTGGTGCCTTGATTACGTCATCCAAAAAGTCGGAGTCTTCTTCAACGCAATGCAGAAGGTCTTTCGTATCGCTTCGCAATCGTTCGCTGCATCTTGCGCTGGCACCTAATTACTCGACAAGGATCCACTAACAACAATAAATAGCCTGTTCAAACACTTTCAGGCGACTGGCGCTTTGCGCGTGTTGAAGGTCAGATCCCTCACCATCAAACCTGCGCGGTGCGAACGTGCTGTGACATACAGGGTTCGTCCGGAAAATAAGTGTACTGAGCTCAGGAAAAAAAATTTATTACACTTTTACATATCTTAAGCTAATATTCCTCAAAATAGGACCCTTGTGAGTCGATACACTTGTTCCAGCGGCGTTCCCATTCCTGGAACGCTCCCGCGAAGGCATCATCGGAAACCTCTCGAAGACACGTCGTCACGGCCTCTTTGACGGCGTCCAAAGTCCCGTATCGCGTTCCTTTCAAACTCCTCTTTATCTTCTGGAACAGAAAGAAGTCCGGTGGTGCCAAGTCCGGGCTGTAGGGCGGGTGTGGCAGCGTTGCCACGCCGTGCTTGGCCAAGAAGTCCGACACGACAAGCGCGGTGTGAGACGGCGCATTGCCGTGATGCAGCCGCCAGATGTTTTTGATCGCTGGCCGGACGCGGGCGACTCGTTTTCGAAGCCTGTCGAGCATTTGGACGTAAAATGCAGCATTTACAGTTTGTCGTTCAGGTACAAATTCGTAGTGGACGACTCCCCTTTTGCCAAAAATCCGGAAAAAATCGGTACACTTATCTTCCGGACGAACCCTGTACGGTCATGTCCGGAAAAAGTGTTCCCGATACTCTTTATACAAACCTCGAATGACTATCAAAAAGGGCCAAGCATTCACAACTACTTTGTTTGAAAGACGTTGAAAATAGCACCAGTAACACGGAACAAGAGGAAGCAAACGGTGGAATTACTCTGCTCTGTGTGTATGTGTGTGCGCGTGTGTGTGTATATTCCTACCGCATCTTCTGATGAAGACGGAGCTCAACTCCGTCGAAATTATCAAGAAATAACGTGTGAATGTTCTTTTTGTGTGTTCTTATATCGTTTGTTGCTTATGTATATATACACACACATATTCAAACACGAAATCCCGCCATGCGGTGAACAAATATTCTTTCACATGGAAGTAAATATAAAGAAAGGGGATAGGGACACACATAGAAGACGAGAGATGCCGCCGATAACTTTTAACGGGGTCATCCGCTAATATGCATTAAAGTGCAGAAATTTCAAAGTGTAAAAAAGCATTCGTCGTGACCGGGATTTGAACTCAGATCCCTGACGCCGTGAATGATTTTTATGCGCTGAAATTTTTACATTTTAAGGTACAATATCGAGTCAATTTCTTTTCCCACGTTTTTAAGAATACAGCTCTTGGTCGTCCCCATGGTTTCTCTCCAAACATTTTACCTTCGTATAAGAGTACCTCATATCTTCGTTCGGCGTTTATTATGATGCATGCCCTATCAGGTTTTTGCTCTCTGCACTATATTGTATTGAATAAATCTATTTTATTTCACATTTTATAAAACCTTTTCTCCACATTTTCTATTTGGTGAAGTGTTTTTTGTCAGATTCCCCCAGATTCACATATCCATTGATAGCCTCTACTTGATTCTATTAGCTATCCTGATGATTGATGCCTCACATCCATATAATACACATACATCGATATAAAAGTCAACCATAGACGGACATTTTGAATACTTGTTCCCTCTTCTCCATACTTAACTGTTTATTAATTAGAAGGTTGTTTTTGTTTTGAAAATCTTGTTTTACCAAAGCTATTCTTCTTTTAATATCTATGTTACATTCATTTCCGTTATTAGTAATGCTTCATAGCCACAATCTTCAGCTTACTCCAAAATTGGGATACCTATGTTTTTCTCAGTTTTAATGGGTTTCTTTTGCCTTTCCTATTACCATTATATTGGTCTTTTTGTTTTGGATACTTTATTTAAAATCTTCTAAGGCTATTAATAAGTATTAGGTTAATGTGCACAAAAACGGAGAGCTATTTAGGTTAATGTGCACAAAAACGGAGAGCTATTGTTAATTAATCATCTGAAATTTAACTTTAGTATGTCTTGGAAGGGAAAAGAACTGTATTTACTTATTTTGGCCAAAAATTCATACATTTTTCCTTTAGGCAAAACATTTCCAGAGATAGATATAGTTAAATTTTATATTTAGTATAATTAATTGAAACCTGGACGACTTCAACATTATTGCACTTGACTTGCATTATTGCATTACAGAAATATTTTGAAACCTCTAAAGATAAGGTTTTACACGTATATTATTTTTGCGTACTGAACGGAAAACTGATTTAATTAACTTATTTTGATAGAAATTCTCTTATTGTACCTGGTCAATGAAATACAACGGGATTAGTGCTCATTTCGTCGCACGTAGTTTTAGAACAGGTATGGATTCAATTGTTTCAGGCTCGACTTTGTGGAAGTTCATGTTCTTTAAATTAAGAACACAATATATTAAAAAAAAATTAATATCTTTTATAACAATGTACCGTTCAGTGAAAAAATACATTCAACAATGAAATATACATTGCATAAAAGAAGAGTGGAAAAATACATTGTGTTCTTCATGTAATGGACACACATGAAAATAAAAATATAAAATTATTAATGAACATTTCATAAGCAAAATAGTGGTTCCGGGAATAGAATGTTTTCACGGCAATTGATGCTAATTTTGCGTAGTATTGAAATACCTAAAATTAAAGAAACAACCTTAGAGTTGGTTTTTGGCATTTTTCTAAAAAATAATTCAGTATTTTAAATAAAATGTGACTACTTTTAAGAGTTGTGTGATTATTCTTTAGTGTTAATCCGTTGAGCCATCTTATTGTAGTAACCTAATCTGTGTAACTAATGGGCTATAGACCTGAAATTGAGCACGGTGCTAGACCGTTCAATTTTGCAAAGAGATACTTTTTAAAAAAATAACATGCCAATCTATATATATTTTTTTCTTGAAAATCATATTTTAATAACCTATGCTATGCTCCCAAAAAGAGGTTTCAGTACGATAAAAAAACTAAAAGAATTCTTTCAATCCCTCTTATATAATTCGCAATTCGAGTTTATTTTTACTGTATGAAATACCAGCAGAATGCTACGAATCAATCTCCTCTTTAGTGATTCTTCCAAGAGCTATAGAAATGAAAGAGAAGTTTAGATAGTCCAACAGCCTATAATTAATTTCACAGAAGATCCAAATGACTAATGCTAAAATTTCTCTAAGTGCTGATCGAATTTTTATTGAGATACCATTTCCCTTTTTAATCCCTCATTATATCATTATTTCTATTCATTCCCATTAACTTGCGTTTTTTTGCAGTCAATTCAAATGGCTATGCAAAAAATTGCTTAATTTAAAATGAAATAGATTAAGAATAAGAAATAAAACATAAATATCTTTTTCAAGGAGTGAGGTACTTCACTTTTTAAGCTCTGTTTTGAGAGATGATTTCAATCCGCCCATTCAAATAAGGCGGAAATATTAATTCATACAACCAAATCTGTGAGATACGCATCTATATATATATATATATATATATATATATATATATATATGCATATATATATATATATATATATGCATATATATATATATGTATATATATATGTATGTATATATATGTATATATATGTATGTATATATATGTATATATATATATATATATGTATGTATATATATATATATATATATATGCATACATATGTATATTTTTCTGCAAAATAGAGGATTCATTTTCACGAAACACGAGATTAAAAATAGTTTTTTCCTATCTCTCAACTCAGTCCCTGCTCGCCATCCATTTATGAGGTGTAGTCAAACCATCTGCAGAACAACAGACAAACGTTTTGAACTGTTAACTTTAAATTAATATTTTTGAGATTATTCATTTTTTCTCACATTTTCAATTTCTAATTATATCACTGAAATCCATCCATAACTATCTATGTTCATGTAGTATCTACATATTCCTGCTGCAGTCATGTTCATCCGACTAATTTGCTGTTGAGACATGTAAACCTTAACCTTTTTCTCATAATGGCCTAATATTGCAAATTGTAACTCTGTATCAACCGATCACTCTTCCCGAAAATCCTTTTTCATGCTGGACATTAAATAAAACTGACTGCAATAGAATTTATTCGCTGCAATATAATTTACTCTCGTGAGAAATGAGTACATAATTAGGAATTCTCAGGATGAGCTGCAATCAGGAATAATACTGGGTTTTCATTTGTGAGAGTTTGAGGCATGAAATTACCCTTTTAAAAGTTTTCACAAATTTTCTGGGGAGGTGAATATCATTCATCATGCCTAAATTTTGCGTCATACTTCAGTTTCCCTTTCATTGGCTTACTCAAATACTTTATTTTCCGCTCTATCCAATCAAGATTGATTTGATAATCAGTTCGCTCACTCTGGTACTTTGTTTAATGGGCTATATTGAAGATGCTTTAGGCGTGTTTCGCTCTTATGTAACTACGCAAATTGCAGGTACCCTCACTACTTCCACAGTAATCAAATTGAAATTCCCTTTTCCTGTTGCCATTAAGATATACAATAGATACGTGATTAGGATATATTTTCGTATCTATTGTTTTTAAAAATAAAAAATCTAATAATTAGTGAATTCTCATATTAATAAAATACAAAATCAAGATTTTTCCGGAAAAATTAAAGAAATTAAATTAGAATTATCAAAGAAAGAATTAAGTTTTGAACTGTTTTTCCGTCATCGAATAATCTTAGGGTAAGCAAAGTTATTGAAATCAATTTTTTTCAATTTACCTCCGGGATCGCTGCCTCACCGTCATTCTGTGGAATTTTGTTTCCCCCTACCTTCAACCTAGTACTCATTTTATGCCCATAAATGAGGGCTTCAATAACGAATTTTTAGTTCTTTTGCAGTTATTGTATTTTAATTAGATCTCTAGAAAATATTGTGGTTTAGGTCGAATATATGCAATAGCATACAATTTTTACTGCCCATAAATATTTAAAATAATCACCTGACTGCCATTTTACACTAGCCTCAACAGTAAATATCAATATTGCAGATTTCATTAAATGAAGAACACAATGTATGTATCCACTGTTTATTATTATTTTTACTATATTACTGCAATTGACATATATATATATATATATTGTGTTCTTCATTTAATTAACATAAACTTCCACAAAGTGGAGCCTGAAACAATAGAAAACATTTCATTACATTACATAGATTAGATATAATTTCTTTCAAGAATTCATATTTTTGATTTCAAATACCTTTCCGCAAATTCTTTTCTATTCTTGTTTTGTTGAATTCTGGGCTTATCCAATCACGTGACTGCGCTTAATTGAAACTAATGTGTCATAGGTTTCTTACTTTACTCATATACCAAATAATAGAGCATGGTCCAATGTGCCAAATGCGTCTCTATTTAAACTTTAGGCTTCAAGCTTAAGCTTACTGATGAGGTGAAATATTTCGTCGATAGCTAAGAATGTTTCTCAACAAAATTAAGAGTTTATGTTCCAGAAATACAAAGGAGGTGTTGAAAAGGTTTTATATGAGCATACATTTGTATTAGTTGTTCACAAGGTCACATTTTTTTTGCAAATTTGTAGCGCAAATAATACATATTTAATTTATTTTCGGCTAATCTACTTCGTGAAATGGATGAATTCACACCATCTCTGCAGGCTTTAAATGTAATGGTATTTTGGAATTTGGAATACTATAATTAATAATTAGCTGTCCCAAAAAAGTAATTTCAACGTCACCGGCTGTCAGGAGTTTCGGATGAAACGCATCAGGTTTATTTTTTGATGACTTTCACTACGACAACATAATTGCATGATCGGCGTACGAAATGTTTCTGTAACCAAACGCTAAATGAAGTGGCAGGCGGGGAGGGGGATTTGAGGACCGAATGGCTTCCAAGAAATTGGTTCACGGAGGATAATTCGTTGTGATGAGAGCCTTTGAATAAAACTCCTACGAGGGATATGATATGGGAGGCTCTATCCGCGTCACCAATCGAACCATTAATATAATCGCTAAGGGGGCAAAAAATGTAAGCTAAACAGCTGGCTAAATGAAAGACGGTAGATGGCCCTAGTCCATAAATAACTCCCTCGCAGCTCCTCTGCATTCTTTTCTTCATCTTCCGTTGCCGTCGCCTGCGGGAAAAGACTTCGGCGCGGCCCCTCCAGCTTCTACAACCATTGTTTCCCATCCCCCCAAGAATTAAGCATAATACACCAATTCTCCTACCATCCAATTGCCACGCCCTCTTCCGCCCTTCCTTCTCTGTTTTAAATTTTAAATTACACACGCGCGCGCGCACACACACACACACTCTCTCTCTCTCTCTCTTGCTGTTCATCAATAATATACATTTTTGATCCTTGAACTATCTTTTGAAAAATAAGTCTTAACAATATCTTTCCAGATATTTTTCTGTTGAAGTAGGTACGCTGAGAGTTCTAGCTATCTTAAACTCTGCTGATGTTCAAGTAGAGAGACCGATATGGTTTCACCGTCGTTAAAAAATAACCTTTCTCGACATTGTACGGTACGTCAGAGTATCAGCTAACAAAATTAAACGCGCAGTTTGCCCGCGCATTATACGCACCATGTGTGCAGAAGGTTTTCTTAAAATTTTGAATTCATACATGTTTCTTGAAGCAACACACTTCTACTAATGCTAATTGGAAAGAAATAGGAGTGGATTGCGTGAAATATCAGCGCATGTTCTCAATTAGGTGATAAATATTTTATAGCGGTTAATTGATCCAGTGTCTATCAGTACCCGGGACTATTTCAACTACTTCGAAAGGATTGAGTTCCACGGTTAGTTATTCAGCGTAAAACGTATGTGCCTTTATGCTACACTTTAAAATTCTTTCAATGTAAGAAGAGACTTGAATGCATGGCATGATTTTATTTAAATAAAAAAAATAGCATTCTACCATCAGAAAATGGCCTTCTCATTTCATATTAATTTAATAAATATGTAATAGATTTAATCAACGACTGTATATTACAAAAGTATTATTTATTTTGTGGCGTGAAAGAAAAATATGAATATTTTGGTTCTCGTCGCAATTCACATTATTTAATGCACGAATAAATTTATGTCATTCGAAAAATGTGTTTTCCATCAGCCAGGTTGTGTGCTTAGTACGTCTGCATATGGAAGTGATTTCCATTGAGTTTTGTAAATATATTCATGAATACTAAGACTCGATAACTCCAATGACAGAATAATAGCCCAAGAAAAACACTTGATCCGTATTGACACTAAGGTTAAACGAAGGAAAATAGTCAATTATTCCCTTAACATTTTCCTTTAAATGAACCAAGGTTTCAAGATGGCCATCATCATCAATTGCTCTTCAGGCAGCCTCGCCGTGACTTCGTTTGGCATTCCATGGCATCTGCATGAAAGATTATCGCATTCTACGGATTTGACTGGTGTCTATCGAGTCCAGCCTCTCCTTCAAACAATCTGAACACCTTCTGCAGGTCTGTTGCGTACGCATGACCAGGGGTTCTACTTTTAGTCAATCCCTACATATTATCCAACTTCCCCATTCAATTAGGAAACCTCATTCTATTCCCTATCTTCCACGTTTTTCTTCATAAACATTAATAATGCTTAAGAATAGTCGACATAACACGCTATTCGAAATCTACAGATATGTCGTCCTATTTAAAATATTTGGAGGAGTTTCCATTTAATTGCTATCCTCCGTGATATGCGAATATCACTAAGTGGGATCTGAAGAAAGGCCTTAACTATCGCTAAATATTAAGTTATAACCCAGTGCCAAACTACAGTTACTTTCAATTAGAAAAATTACGATTGCTAAGGCAATATTCATTGGATTTATATTTGATAAGCGTCTGCATCATCCAGAAATATGTGAACGCGAAGACAGTCTTTTTTAAATTAATAACTAATAGGAGTCTTAAAGGCAGTTTGAGGAGTTGGGTTTCCAGCACCGGTTCATTAGCAATGCGACGAAGAGATGGATGGGGGGGGGAGGTGGGTGGATGAGTGAGCTGGTTTCCACGGTCGCCTCAAACCTTTCTCTCTTCCTCCCCTCTCTTCTTTTCATTCCCCTCCTCCTCCTCCTCCTCGTATCTCCGCCGTATCTCGGAGGCAAATTGCTGGCAACGCCAGGGCGTTCGTCGCCGGCGGCGCTCCATCCGTGGAAGTTTCCAAGTTTGAGAGACGGGCGGTGGCGGGATCGAGTGGGAGGGGAAGAGGGAAGGGGTGCAACGGGGATAGCGCTTGAGGGAGAGGCGAGGAGGGAGAGGGGTGGCGTCGGGGGGCGCGGGGTGGGCTGGACGGAGGAGAAGGGGGCAAACTGTTTGATAGCCCTATCTTTGACGGAGCCGCGAGAGATGGCTCCCTGGGAGAGGGGGATGGCGGGTGATGAGGTACGGGAGGCTCGGATGTGGGTAAGGGAAAGGGGGAAGAGCGAGGTCGGAGAGAGAGAGAGGGTAGTGATTGAGGTGCAGGGAGATTCGTTCTGGTGACGGTGATAGTCACCACACGTGGGAATCGGACTTTATTGCGCATCCTCGCGGGGAAGAGATTCCTCCTCTTGTTCCCTTTCATGGTTCGCGTTTACAGATTCCTTTACATACAGTCCGCTCTTCATTTAAATTTTGTCGAATAAAACATGGAATTAATGATTCAGTTATTTAAACTCGTGGAAACTTGCGCGCTGTGTAGATCAGCTGAGTGGTTTATAATATTACTGCACCGACTAATGATTAAAAGAAAATAATATAAACTGTGGTTCGTTAAGACCACTTAAAAGTGATCAATATTTCACAATCGACGAGCTGGCTCCCTTTTATTTTCCTCATTTCTCTCACTGACTTTTAATAATCAAACCACTTTACTTTTCCACACAAACTTTTTAATTTTTACTACCCTGATTTCGTTATAATATAACATCATCAGATGATGTTATGTTATAACGAAACCTGGGTAGTAAAAATTAAAAAGTTTATGTGGAAAAGTAAAGTGGTTTGATTATTAAAAGTCAGTATGAAGATTTTCCACCAAGTTACGCCAGAAACTGTTTCATTTCTCTCATATTTTTTAAAAGCCATTCCTTTCGGTATTGTGTTTGCTACGGCATAGGTTGTCGCTTGATTAAAAAATTGATCTTGTCTGAATGATGAGCTTAATAAAAAGAGAACACATTTTGTGAGTGAGAATTAAATGGGAAAATGATGTACGATACATGTTTATCCTTTCACGCTCTTTTTTGTGACCCTTTCTCTAAGAGAACACGCTGTGGGGGTATGTCTTGGAGAAGCGGCTCGCATGGGATTAAGTGACTGACGTATTGGGAGGCACTAGCTTAATTGCGTAACGAAAATCTAAGAAATCACCATGCTATAGTGTGCTTAGATTTTCAAAATCATAATGGCAAAAGAGGCAATCCTTTTGCCTTTATGATTTTGAATGAAAAATAATGAAACAACCTGCAGCTTACCACTTCCAAACAAGAGCGATTGAAAATATTAGAAAAGTGTTTGAGAAAATGAGTAAAGCATTTATTATTCTATTAATGGAATTTAATTTAAATTATATATAATTCCGTAATTTGTATTTTTAGAAGCGATAAAATAATTCTAGCGATTGATGTTGATTATCGAAAACATTCGTTTGCTGCTATAGTTAAGTCCTCGCAATATATTTTCTGATAAACATCATTGCTGTGAAAAAACACCATATATATGCCAAGAAAAATTCCTAAAGAATTCATAAAAGAAATGCGATAAAGGGAAGGAAGATCAAAGATTGTTGATCAAACATTATTGATACCTTACCACAATTTTACCAACCATCATTAGCACATGGCAGAATTCTCACCACTATGGTCCCTTTCCACGACCATCAAGGGAAATTCGTCGGTTTTGCAAATAAGTCTCGGTCACTAAGGGTCCCATAGACCGGTCCATACTTCTATATAAATATATCAAAACTTCTATGACGTAGGGCTATCCAAGATTACTAATATGCGTGGTAGAAATTTCATTATTCGCATTGATAATGTAAAAGTATAGCAGGAACATGTATTTGGTACACTTGTTTTAGAGGACGTTTGAATGAGCTAAAAATATATTTTGATTTATATGTTCAAAGGTGTTACTTGTAGAACTTGTGAAATTATTCGTGCATGGATGTCCATTGAGCCAGTAGGACTCATTTCTTTCTTTTGGCTATTAATGTCTTTAAACACACTATACCTTCTCCATATGACTTGGTGTTATTGTTTTTTTCTTATCCTTTCCTCTTGTGCTCTCGTCTATTACTCTGGCAGTGTGTGGAAAAGCTCCCAAGCGCCATCTCTCGGTCAAAGAATTGGGGCATTTGGTGTCATCCTCAACATTTTCTACGTCAAAATACGTAAACGCGCACCCGCGTACTCACACGCACACACACCTTTTCTTAAGGCTATTCCTCACAGTCGTATTGTATACCTGTAGTATTCCATTTTACTCATTGTGAGGAATACCTCCCATATGACAACACCGAGGTGATGATAGTTCAGGTGGTCTCACCATTTGAGAGACTGGAAAAAAGGAAGAGAACAAGAGAGAGAAACTGGAGGAAGGAAGGTTATACAAAAGGTGGGAAGCTATGAAAGTAGTTGGACTGAGTCTGTTGATGCAGTCCGGTCAGTCAGTCGGTCAAGCAGTCATGCAGTGATGACCAGTGGGAAATGACCGGTGATAGTGTTTCGAGTGAAGTTTTCTTTCTTTTTAATACAGTTACGTCAGAAATACATGGATGAACTTTGGGAGAGCCTCAGTATAGTGGCTAGCTGATAGAATAATTGAGGAAGAAGAATTTACAGTGATTACCGGCGTGGGGGAAAAAACATCTTCAGGAGGATCATCGTTGGGACACTGCTTCTCTGACGGGTGATCCGTGACAGCAATGGTGAGTGGAAAATTTTTGATCGGAAGCCATTTTGATTGAGAGGCGCACTCTCATTGATCATGAGTCTCTTCTTTCCCTTGAGGAAGGTGGTTTGGTCACGGTAAATTCGGAATACACGTGAGTTTCATTTATGCGTGCCTGTGTTTTGTTCGCTAGCGCTATCTCGCCTCTCCGTTTACATTATTATTAACATCCGTGAGACTTTCCTTCAAGATGATACACCTATACATATATACTATGTTCAAAAAACCTAAGGCTGGAAACAAGGAAACGATTCGTCAAGGCTTTTGTGTAGAGCGTGGCGCTCTATGGTTCCGAGACTTGGAATATTGGAAAAGTGGACAAGCGAAGAGTAGAACCATTTGAAATATGGTGCTGGAGGGGAATGCTGAAGATTAAATGGACAGTCAAAAAAAGGAACGAGGAAGAGAATATGGAAGAGCAGAAGATGATAGGACCATATGGAGAACTCTACGGCATAGAAGAAATAGGTGGATTGGACACAATGAGGTACAATGAGTTGATTAGGATTTTAATAAAAGGAAAAATAGAATGGAAGTTGTACATAGGACAAATTAAGAACGACGTAAAAGAGATAAGATATCAAGGATTGAGGGTATTGACATTAAATAGAGTAGAATCGAGGGCTGCAATAAACCAATGAACGTTGAAGGAAATTCTCACAGATGTGAATAATAATGTAATATAATTATGAATAAATATGTAATGTATATTATATATATATATATAATATTGTAATATACGTGTATATTACTATATAAGTAGTGTTAGCATTCATTATAGAATTAGTATACATCTAGTAAATAATGTGACGTAAACGATAATATTTTTGCTAACTCGCTTTATTGCTAGCTAACACTATGGCGATTGAAGAGCTATTTTCTTGGTTTATAATTGGTTTTAAAATACTATCTGCAGGTATTATATCCTGATGACCTCGTCAAGGTTAGGAATTCTTACAAAAGATATATTTCCGTGGAAAATGGGACAGTGGAAAATGCTTATTCGCTTTTGATTTGGCGTTTTGATTATCGCTAATGCGTTGTCAAATTTTTTTCTCTGCAACCCGAAAATTGAATACAATATCAGAATGAAGAGTCAAGCATTTTATTGATTTGGATGGAATAGGGAAGATCAATTTAAGGAATTCTCTGACCTGAAAATATTTCGTTATGATAAATTGAAACAATTTCTTACTTGCACGACCCTGCAAAATATTAAGTGAAATCATAATGAAAACTTTGTTGCAATTTTCCACATTTTAACTGTGGAAAATTGCAACAAAGTTTTCATTATGTCTCGATTCCACAATATCACGCCTGATTCTTCACTTTTCGTTAAGTGAAATCATTTTCCAAAGGGTTTAATCAAGATTAAATTTATTTGTTTAATATGTGGGTGGTGTGAATGAACCGAGAAGCGCCTTGGCATATTTCCCCAGTCGAACATTCTCGGGAATCGGAACCACGTCGTACTCGAACCCATAAGAATACAGTCGGCTGACCTGACAACATCGAAAATACAATAATTTGATTTGATTGGATTTTGAATCGGTACATTCGAAACCGAGTACGGAAATCAAATGCTTTTCTTTTGCTCATGCCAAGCTTCACGAACCGTTAAAAACCAATCGGAGGGACCTGCATTCACTTCCCAACTTAAACATTCCTCCCTCGTGCCCTTGGACCAAGAGTTCAGTGGCGGAAAGTGCGACGCCAACAATAATGCTTTGGCCACTACTCTTTGGCGAATGTGTAAGCCATTTGATCCGAAGAACCGCACAGACACTCTATCCACGGACAACAATGGAAGTAAAATGTTAATCGAAGAAATCAAAAAGGCATTTGTCACGGAATTCGGGGTCGTTAACTCTCTCCACCCTTATCCTCCCCGCTGTTTGTTGTCCTCAGATCTCTAAATCACCCCTCGTCCTTCAGTAAACACTTTTTCCATCGCTTTAATCCCATCACCATTCGATTCCAGCCTCACTCTCTCTCTCCTTCTCGCCTCTCTCATCTCCGCTAACCCCCTTCGTTCCCATCCCCCTCGCCATCAGCCACCACACCTCTGCAACCCCTCTTGATTAGCGCGTCCGTCCTCCCACCCCCTCCCCTTCTCACTTGGCCGCCTTCTTGTTTTGGGCGGTGGTTGTGGGGAAGGCTTATTGCCTTCAGCGCAGCAGTTGTCTCATTTCCCTTCCGAGAATGCCTCCGAGGGGATCTTGGGGTTTGGTCGACCGGCCCAAGAGTTGGAAAATTATAAATGCCGCGGCGGTGGGGGACGGGAGAAGGAAGGGGAGTCTGTGGGATTTGGTGGGAGGAGGGGAGACAGGCGATGGTGAGGATGGGGTAGAGAAAACTAATTACGGTCGAAAGAAGTGTACTTTCAAATGAGGCTGTGGAAGAGGAACCACAGGGGGATACTTAGAGAAGTAATGCTTAATCATTGTTGCTTCAAGTCACCGTAAAACGCATTCGGTCGAACAAAAAAAAAGGAGCAGATTCCATCACGACAGCAACACCTCAAGCTCGGTTTATACAACTTTCCGTTAGAAGTTAACACCGCTCACCAAATGACCTATCTGCGAATAATGAATGCCTTGGGGAGAATTCCAGAGACGATAAGAATTTAAAATATGTTGAATATTTGAAAATTAGGCAAATATAATGAGGAAAATTTAATGCATTATTTACAAAACTTAGTGATATTAATAATTTAAATTCATAATAGAAGTTATAAAGTTCAGTCCTCTACGCTTGTTGTTTCATATTTTGTACTTCATTTGTATTCATGTCATTTTTTGTCACAATATTATTTTCCTCCGGTTACTTAGATATTCTACCCAATATGGTTCCAATGATGCGATTTTCACATGCCATCGACTTTTAACCGAAAAGGAAGTTCACTTCAGCTCAAATATCAGTGTTTAGAAATCAAATAAAGGAATTTGACAGCTTCCATCCACAAAATCTCTTGTCACCGAGACCCTAAGCGTGATTTTCAGCTGGGGAGATGGCGTCATATCGGATTCCCTCTTTACTTTAATCAGTAGAAACGACGACACCATGGCATTAGAGTAAGACTAACTTTATTTATGCTTCCTATGCCAGTTTTGGGAAAATATCTGGCTATAACCTACTACTGGATCCCGACACCCATGGCATTATCAGTGCAAACTTGTGTAATGACTACAGACCACGATTGCACTCAGGTCTAGAGCGTTGGAAATTGTTATTCACTTTTCCCTCTATCTAAATATTTGGGAATAAAGAAATATTTTACATTTGTGCTCGGCGTTAAATTACAGACTGGATTGAATGTTTGGGGTAGAGAGTATTTAGTTTGTTATGCTTGAATTACCGTTGGTAATTAAGGAAAAAATTGTACAATACATTTTTCTAAGAATAAATACCAATCAATGATTAAAAAATTGTAGAAAATGATATCATAGTTCATCAACTGAAAATATTTAGTCCATCTTCATTTTGACTAAATTTACTTAGCTTTCATCGTTCATGCTAGTTGATTCATTGAAATTTCAACATTTTCAATGGATTTATATATTTGGAAAATATTTCAAAGGAAAATATTTTAAAGCCATTGGATTTCCTATGCACATGCCTCACTGGTGTCGCCATGTTTTTAGCCGTGAAATATCGTATTTGATAGGAAACCGATCCAGCAATCGATGACGACATTTCATAAAAATTACGATTGCCTTTACCGTATTAGGGGAGGCGAATGATAGCTGGCGTCATTTTTACCGTTAAGAATAATTAGAAGTGGAGGTAGAATTTTCAGGGAATGGAGGACTTATGGAGAGAAACCTGGCGTCAGCATTAGCCTACTCTTAACAAGAGATACCAAGGAACCATCCATTTGCACTGATTTTACATCTCATTGAGTTTACATCCCAATCGACAGAAGGCATGCTCAAATTGAAGAGCTCTTCACATAGCATCGCAAGTTGGGATCGAGATGCGATGGGAAAATCTGTCACCGTTAAAGATTCGAACGTGGACTCTCGATGTGAGAAACCATGATAGTAGCCGCCGCACCACGCCGATTCGCACGTTACTTATCGTCGTACTTTTTTCTTACCGTTTATTGGTATATTGTTAAGGTGATTTATGACATGAAATTATGTTAAGGTGAAGTTCTTAGTTATTCCAATGATATAGAAGTAAAAATGCAATTGATTTCAGTCGACGGCCGACTTAAAAATTAAATTAATTAAAGTAAAAAAAAGTGGGTTGAACAATTTGTTCAAGAGCATAAGTTTACTGAAACACAATAAAATCTTATATTTGAGAAATTTGGGAGGAACAAAGCTTGATACCAGAAAAAATGACTTGGAAAATCTCATTAATTTATATCATTTTAACTTAACCATTTGCAAGCATGCTATTGCAATTTCGCGGTGTGGAAGTGTTCTTAGTTGTTAACTTTTTCAGTCAAGCACCAATGGGGTAAATAATCCAATCTTTTACCGTGTTATCATGTCAGCATCCTTATTCCCGAAAGACTATGTTGCAAAAGAAAATGTTGCACTGTGCGGTTTAGCCATTAAAAATTCAAGAATTCAGCGGACTGAAAGTTAACGAGGTAGAGTGTAAGCCAAGCGTGTGAGAAATGTGCATTGAAGTTCATCGCGAGCGACTGTAAACAGCAGTCCCGATTTAACTAACACCTAACATCGGTACGTAGCAGCGTTATTTTCAGAGGCAAAATATTTCGACAATGGCAGTCATTTGTCAACCTTAGCATTGAGCCTGAAAGATTTTAACTCAACGACACGTGGTCTCACTACGAAGAAGTTTCGAGAGCTTCAATCCTCGCCATGATCCGTAACGTATAGGCTCAATTCAAATGAATTGAACAAAGAAACGTGAACAATCATAATTCAATTTTGTCATACTTCTCCCTCTCCGTCCGAGGGATCGGTACTCCTCCGCCCGTTATAATTATTTTTGCACTCCAGCATTTCACTACCCTGTTCCACCCTTCAAGATTCTTATTGGTTTGGCATCTTTATCATTTATGCAAAATTCTATATTCACGAGCGAACAATCTCATAGATGAATGAAAGAAACGGGCGAAGGAAAGGTCTCGTGATGTGAAGGACGGACGAAATGAGAAAATCAGAGAGGGAGAGTGAATGGAGTTGATTGGGTGGGTGGGAAGGCGGGCGGGGCGAGGGAGGAGCGATTTTCGAGTGCACCCCACCCCTTCCCTCCCTTCCTGCCTCGTTCACTCCCCACCCCTGAACCCCTGAATTTATCGCCCGCATCCGCTCTTTGATCGATGGCCCAGGGGTCGGCCGCCACCCACGGCGTCTTTTGGCGCACCTGAAAATCCTCCTCTCAAGCGCTACAGCGGGGGCCGCGCCCCTCTCCCTCCCTTTCCCGTGCGACAGACGCAGCAAGGGTGGGGCGTCAAGGGAGAGGGGTGGTTTGACGGGGTGGACCGGGGGGAGGGGTTGTGGTGGGGATCGGAAGGCGATGGGACGGCGGACGGGCGGCACCGCTGAAGCGCTTATCAGGGCGGCCGCCGGCTGACAGGGGCGGCCGTACCGGCGGCCCGCGCCCTCCCCTCCCCACTTCTCCACGTCCACCTTCGGCGACTTCTTCATTAGGGAGTCTGTCGCGAGGGACGGAGGCCGGCGGGGGGTGTGGTGCCAGGGAGAATGCTTGGGGGATGTGGAGGCCACATGATTTCCTTGGCCTTGCTGGCGGGGATGTTTAATGCGCCAAACCATTTCTTATTGTTTCTTTTTATATCCGTGTGTGTATTTTGTATATATATATATATATATATATATATATATATATATATATATATATATATATATATGAAGGGCAAGGTGACCTCTTGCTGAAAAAGAAAAATACAACTTCGGGCTTAACCTTAACCACCTTAGCATTTTGCCGAAGTCGTTATCTTACTCGCCAAGCCAAAGTTTCGTCGAGAGGTGGGTAGTCACACCGAACCTTTTTGAGTATTGAACTTTTGAAATTTCAACGTACGGCATGCGAACTTCTTGCAACTACCAGTAAGTGCTATATTTAATGCGACGCTTAAGTCAGCTAACGTTATACTTTTGGATACGAACGCAGAACTTTCTCAGCTCATCGGTATTAACTATATGGGCTGCCTCTTCTCATTAACATGTTCGGGATCGGCGAAGAGAATCATGCACCATGATGACTTTGTTTACTGTGCACTTCCCGCTAAACACAATGACGTTTAATATAATCAGTGTTAGCGTGGTTTAATATATCCCAAAGCGTTACCAAAACCGCTTTGCTGTCAGCTTTATCCATCCTTTAACCTCATCTCGGATCATTAATAAATACCTATATGCAATAAACCCCTTTCCCTTTTCTTTCGAAACAATAATATTATTAAATTGTATATCTAATGAACTTACATAAAAAAGGAACTTAAAATCAGTGGAAAATGATTAATATAACTGTTATTATTCGCATTTCTATTGCTATCATTATGAATTCTTGTAGATAAAGATGAAGTAATTAAATATAAACTCGTCTATCAATAAAGGATGGTGAGACAATGACGAAGAATATTCTACTGTCTAATCATAAAATGAAAAAATTGAAATTAAAATGCTTACCTTCGTAATTTTGATACATTGGTACTAATGCTAAAATCAATGAATGTGACTCACAAAGGCCCTGAAGTCACTCGAAAGATATTTCGTTAAAGCTTCATTAACCAATACGAACAGATTGTGCAAATTATTGCAGTTGTTGAGTGGCAGCAATGTTGAGTTGTTTAGTGGTAGCAGTGCTCTAGGATTCGACATACTGCTCCAGTGCCCTGGGGAATAATCATTCATCTACAAAATTTTTCGCGGTTATGGGCGTAGAAAACTTTAAGAATTGGCAGATAAATATGGATCGCCCGAAAGTAACGCGGACAGTAGGAAGGTATCATTCATTATGTGACTTGCACTCTCGATGAGTTCATTCTAACATTTTTTAAATTCATAGTCTTAAATAAATAAAGAAATATCCATATTTTAAATCATATTCAAGGGTCGAAAAGAATACTTGGACGCTATGCCATTCAATTTCGTTCCTGAGGCACCTGAATATCTCAATCCATGCGCCATTAAGCGTAACACTCGAGTTGTTGAAACGAATGCAGTTCCGGTTTTGCGACTTTTGGGGAGACAGGTTTTTTCGCTGCAATGATGTGGCGTCTGCGAGAACTGCATAAAGAAATGCCAACCCCTAGTAGGAGACTGACTGAATGGCAATGGATGGATGTATACTGCTGTACGTTCAAATATTAAAAAGAAATATGAAATAAAGACACTGGCTTGTGCTAATGGCCTGTGTACTATTGTTTGTGCAATGAATATTGAGCAATTTTATTTGTCACGCAAAGTAACGAAAGAATTTACTCTGGCGTAATTTTACTTGTGAATAAAAATGTGTTCTTTTCGAAAAGTTTTAGCAATCAATGTTTTTGCTCGGTTGTTAAGTTACATTCAAATATGAAATAATCCTACATCATGTTACATTCTCTTTTATGTAAAATTATTCTGCCTTTAATCCTTTTAAACCTCATAAATTGTCACCGTTCTTGTAAAGATACATGTTGAAAAAATATTTCAAATCATTCGCAACAACCTTCATTTATATGCATTCAATTTTCTGATTTCTCTCTCTCTCTCTCTGACAACCGTGAGAGTCGGGGAAACTATTAATTGGAATCGAAATTATCTCTCCTCAGTTTTGACTGTGTTTGTCATTTAATTGCTCCAGATTCTTTGATAGGTGTATCTGTCTGAAATATCAATTTTCCGTAATAGGAATGAAGCAGACACATGTAACACACTGCGAAGGGCGCCCGAAGGTAAAAAATTTAGCTACTGAAACATTTGAGTAGACATGCCAGTTTTCAGAATTTTAATTGTGGCCATCCATTCTTACTAAACGATCAGCTAGATTGATAGGAGTGATACAAGTACATAGCTATGGACATTTATTTTCTAATGCGCGAAGAAATCATGGAAATCTTCTCTGTTATGTTTATAAAACATCAGCATACATTTATTCCTTTACATGTTTTATGCTTTTATGTTTTTTTGGCCTACTATGTTTTTCAACTTAAAGTTTGGGATGACGTTCAAAAATTAGGTTTCGAACAAAGCTATGCCCATATTTCAAATGGAAGAGTCATATATCGTGAATTGGTAGTGGAAGAGTACGAGGCAATTTTGATAGAAACTACACTGCTGGTCTGGTTTTGATAGATGAGTAACGTGCTTGCCGGATAAACATTGGCTTGTTGACTCACCCTCTCCACGAAATAACTTACGAACATGCAGGTAATATTAAGTCGGCGTAGGTACTCAAAGAGGTATTGGTAACATGTCAGAGTTGGAAACTACCCTAAATTTCAACACGTTTTTGGCTGAGAAGGTAGTCGAGTTCAAATACTAGTTATTCTCGCTCCTAGAGGTTACGTGGTAGCGTAGTATGTTGGAAAGTTCTGTTTTTGACCGGAGGTCTTCCATTAAAATCCAGGTAGGTTTTCTGAACAACCTCCCCTGAAATCCAAGCATTCAGATTTTCTGCTTTCCAGAACTCTGTGGGAAATCGCAGGCAGCTCAGGGAAATGAGTCAACGGGAGCAAGTTTCACACACCATAGTGCTTAGTACAAAGCGAGCCCGTCAAAACCAAAATCCTGGCTGACTAATGGGATGATAGATGCCTCGTGACGTATTCCTGACGGCGCATCACGAAAGGCATTACCCAAAATAATAATTTCCTCGGCGCGAGGAAAAGAGAAAGCGATTGATTTAACCCATCACAGTTTTCCATGACATAGGTTAGTCACGGAATCCTTGGGAAAGTTTGTTTTACTTGTTACCCATCTGAATTAGACGAAACTAGAATGAGTATTAAGTGTTAAATATTTTCTTCAAATGTAAGGTGACCCCTTTTCATATTTAACTCTACTGTCGTTTCTGTATGCGTCCGAGTTTTAATGCACATGCGTAAAATACTTGTGAGGTGTTAGACGCCTAAAATTTGGCTTTCGTGGATGAACTTGGAAAGAATATTACTTTGGAGACCGTCGTCGAGACAGACTAATATTATTATCCTCTGCCGTGCCTAAAATCGAGAGGGATGCTAGTGGTATTCCCCATCTCCGTTCCGCTCGGTAATAAAATACGTACGCAAATGCAAAGACGACGAGACGACGACTCTTAAAAAAACGCGATTGACGGCTCAAAAATTCTCAGAATAAACGCCACTCCTCAGACGGAGCTCTCGACGGTGGGAGTTGATGTTGAGTAGTTGCATTCGAGAACCATCAATTATGTTGGCATTAAACCTCTATGCCCCTACCACCGTTCGCTTACCCTTTCCTTATTTGTCTTTCTTCATCTCTACTACTTATCACGCGTTACAAATTAATTTTTGTATCCTTATATCTGTATCCGTATTTATTTGGTAGTTGTGCCCATCCATAAAAATCCAAAAAATCCAAGAACATTTCCGCATATTCGTATTTGAATGCATATAAAAATTTTAATTTTCTAATCCAAGCTTATATGTTCAGCTTTGTTTCATATTCTTGCAATATGCACAAGGGGTAAGGATAGTAAAGATAAGAATGAGTGAATCGTTCAAGTATTACATTAGGCAATTTACTCTAATTTTTAACCTCCATTTCCTCATATGGAAGAATGGAATATTAAGGCATACGTGTATATACCTCCTTTCTTCGACCTTGCATAAAATTTACTCTCTATTTGAAAATAATATAGTAGATTTATCGAAATCAGGTCTGGAACGGAGAAAACTTATGTTCTGGAAAACTCAGTCTTGTTTTTATACTTGGTGGCACGTTTCTGAGGCCCTTAGTTGAGTAGGATGTTATATTTAAAAAAAAACTATGCATTAACGAATGTCCCCCGTAATTCACAAAATTTGAGAAAACCTGACGGAAACTTGGATTTATGATTTCGGCAATTTTTGTGCAGTTCGTATGAATAAATATTTACCATTGTTAACACTCAAGTGTGAAGTGATACCATTTACACAGGTGATAATTTTCGAGCAGCATCACGTTAGTTATTTCTCAAAAGAAAGAGACTCTTTGAGACGAAACTTAAATTCTATACTACATTCAATACAGTTTTTATCCTCCAATTTTTTACATCTGGGATTCATAAGTCGGTACGTCAGAAAGCCAAATGCGATGTTATCATCGAGTTCGTTTTTATTTTCATGCACGCAATACCCTGGAAGCCACCGCAAGGGCACATACATGCAGAAATATTAATTCATCCAAGATTGTGTTAAATTATCTGATCTACTAAAACCCTCGTGCACATAAAATTAAATGCCTATTTAAATAAAGCAATTGTTTGTGTTTGAGAAAACCATTAAAGTCTAGGCTTTAAGTAATATATTAGGGGGTTGGTTTCGTTTTTGTTTTGATTGTGAGTCGTGTGAGGGTAGAATGAATACTTGGAACTCATCTATCTCTCTTCTTATTACAGTGGTCTAACCTATCGATATAATTTGGTTCCATTATGATTCCGTATGTGTCGCAAAAAACTCAGGTGTCGTGTACCTTTCTAAAATTTTGTTTTGCCTGCTCTCTTCGAGAATCAACAGGCTTCCAGCTTTATTCCTCCAACATACCCGTTACTCTCTTCTCGTAGCGATTTTTAACGAACCTAACGGACTTTCTCAAAAACTTTTGCATTTCCTTGATTAAAGTTTTCTCCCATGGATCCCAAAACTTACCCTGTATTCCAAATTTGGCCTCATGCCAAATGTGTTCCCATTTCCTGTCCCCCTTGCAAGACATCGTAACGACTACATACACATCTAAAAACCCATTTCCGTAATGCTTGAATGACCTCAAGTCTCCACCTTCCAGCTAAATGAAGGTGCTTTTCCATATTATGCCTCATTCCTTCATTTCTATCCTCGTCCTCTCCATACGTGAAATACGAGTTTGCTTATTGAAACTATGCCTTGGAAGTCTTTTACGATCATTCGGTATTTTTAACTCATATACGTCAATTTCATTGTACTTAGGATTACTTACGCTTGAGCTTACCCGCCATCACATGTATAAGGAACGCGATTACATAATAAAGTTTTAAGTGAATAGAGTGTACTAGTGTAGTATATTTCAAAGACAAAAGAGTTACGGAATGAAATTTAACCGACATGTTCTATTTAATAGCTGGTCAAATTTCAATCAAAGATCTTCAAAGTGCGATTATAATATAATCACTAGAGACTTGACGATTAAACTACAATTATTTTACATGTAATGAGCATTGAATTATTATTTTGGTTCTGAGAGATGTTTGTGTGGAAAAATATTAATGCGAGTTTTTGTTTTACAAACTTTCAATCTGACTTTGGGAAGGGTTACGAGAGTCACTGACTTCCCAAGAGTCACTGACTGCGTATCTACTGTATTTTTCTTAATTTTTCTTAGTTGTGCAACATATGGTGGAAGGAATAACAATTTTTTTGGAGATAATGAAGTACGGTAGTGATATTGAAAATCGCGACAATGGAGACATTTGTTAAAGATTATATTTGAAATGTCGCTTTGAAGAAACTCCGGGATATGATTATCTGCTCATCTTTATAGATTTATTACTTAGTTCTTAGCTCGCTTTTTGCTGCGACACAAAACAATTATTCCAGTTGTTGCCGGCTTTCAAAAATAATAAATGTTTACTAAGCATCTTCGTTATTTTTTGATATATGCTTAATCATTTTAAACCGTGACATTCATTATGTATGCACTTATTTGGCAATGTTTTTTCGTATTTATATGTTTTCTACTATGTGTTTATATATCAGTTACTCCGGCCCTATATAATAATATTCAAAAAACCCTATCCTGCCATGGTTTTTGAACACAGTAAAGAATTTGAACGTTCTTGAATAAATATGATATTTGGAATTCGAAGCTATTTGATTTAATCACATTTTAAATACTTGATATACTTATATCCATAAGTCACCTTCGGAGCACTTTAAATTGATGCATTCACGATTTCTAGCTTTTGCTCGACAAAAGAAATTATGCTCAAGCATTATACCGATTACGAATCTAAAATCCTTGACGTTGTACAATAGTAAGTAACCTTCGTTTATCATTTTTTCTACTTCGGTATAATTTAATAACGGATCAATCTCACAAGATGAACGTACGAGACAAAAATAATGGCTACCCAGATTTGGTACGCAAAGCCTAGCACTAAGAATATAGTTCCTATCACTTTTATTTTGGATATTTCTTTTTACAACAATTGGATCACCCGTAAATGGCTCCTGCATTTAAGTGTTTCAATTTATCTTATCTTGTTTGCATCACTCATTTGCATAAGTAACACGAGTGTAGGCATTCATTTCGACCTCTCTTGTGAGCGATTTCTTTCTACTTTTTGAGTATCTATCAATGAAATTATACAACATTGTTTCTCAATATTTAATCCTTCACGGAAACAAAAACGAACGAACATTTTCAAATATTTCATATTAATTACTCTGATCGATAAAATCAAATCCGTGAGTGTCCGCTTAGTTCGAACGTCCATTGGCAGGATAGTCTCAACTTACGTCATGTGACACTGAGATCAAGTGCTATAGTCTAGTTGCCATTAACCCTCTTCGCGCAATAGAGAAACGGTGTTGGGGTGGATTAATAATCAGAACGTCAGATTATTTTATATGTGCAAAATAACTGTAATTTTCCTCTTCAAAACGTACGAGTTGAGATTTGAGGGGAAACTTCTCGGCAGTGGATGTTGACGTTCCTTCTCTCCTCTCTCACTTCACGTATTCGTTTCTCTGTTCATTAAAATGGGCCCCATCCCTTATGTTCTCTTTGGGACACTCGCTACTCTTCGGCATCGCGCCCTTTTCCTATGCCGCCCTTTGTCGTGCCCCTCTTTTGACCGTTATCTCTTTCTCTGTCGAAACCTTCACCGGTCTCGCTCGCTCCTATTTCCACCTCCCCCTCTCTCAAACTCCTCGACCTATCCCTTCGGTCGATCGGACGGCAAAGAGAGAAAGGGTAAGATAAGAGTAGACAAAGACACGTGAAGTCTAGACTAGGGGGAAAAGGCTTTCAAGGGGAGGAGATAGCGAAGAAGAGACGGCGACCGCGCTCAGCCCACGCAGCCATCCGTGCGCGCAACAATCCCGGCCGCTCTCCCGCACCACTGGGGAGGACGATACCTAAATAATTATGCCATCTTAGATTTAGACTCACCCCAGCGATTTTATTTCCTCTGATTATTTTTTATTCTCATCATTTATATTTTAAAGTAATGTCTTCGTTCCTAATTGGCACGCTAAAATCAAACAATGGATTGACGGCTTCGCTATGGTTAACAAATAGTTTATATGATTTGATAGAAGATTGAAATCTCCATAAAAATCATCTTCTTTCTGTTGGCTAATTAATTGCAATCGCATATCCACTCACACAGCTTTCAGTTTTTTTTGCGGTGTGCGGAAGCATTTTTTAAAAATTTAGAGTTGTTTAGAGTTCCGAAATTCAACTTTTACATTTTGTTTTATGCAAAGCCGTATTTGCTAAATCATGTAACTATTTGCCATGGCGATGAATTTTATTTTAGTTTATATTACTTTGTGGGGGAAACCTGGGAAATAATGCAAATATTTTTTTATTATATTCGCAACATGATGTTATTTGCTTAATTCCCCTTGCTAAGCGCATCGCCCCTTTAATGAAAATGAAGTTTTTTTTTAAATATCGCTATAAATACATTCTTATAAAAGAAAATAATAACACACATTTCCAAATATAGAAAAAAATGCGTTCAGTTAATAAATTGGTATTTAGGGGACAGAAAATTTCATAAAACATTTATATCCGCGCTTCCATACCTCAATATTTTGCCACCTTTGCGTGCAAAAACGGCATAATATCTTGCATTTCTCATGTTGGTGGCGTGAGCTTTTCGCAAATAAATTTTTAGAACTACGGGAAATACCGCGACAGTAACGTAAACGGAGTCATCCGCTATTATGAACTTAAATACATGAATTTTCAAACGGAAAAATCCTCCTCTTTCACCGTAAGGTGATCTAAGTATTACTATAATTAAGTTTAATCTCTCAAAAGGGCATACTAACACACCACACAGGAATAAAAAAGGTTGATTAAATTTCATTGTCTTCACTACGAAAATTATTACTCATTTATTATGAGAATCGTGTTAGGAAAGCGCCTTGATGACGTGCTAAACCTTAAAAATAATTGTCTATCCCGATTAAGATAGCCCTACAAATAATTGGTGGACTAAATGGTTTTAACTTGGAAATAACACTTGGTAATCTTAAAAAAAAATATATATATATATATATATATATATATATATATATATATATATATATATATATATACAGGGAAAGGAACTGGCCCCCCTACCCTGATGTGTGAATATTCACACGCCGTCGGGCTTGGTACATGGGTGAGCTCTACCATCACCTACTAAACCGACCTTCGGGTTGATTACTGGGTTTTTGTATATATATATATATATATATATATATATATATATATATATATATATATATATATATATATGTATATATAAATTTGATTCTCCCAGAAGATCGAGTTGCTGTGTAAACATGTATTGTTTTATCGACTGGTATGACTGAAATACTTTTTTTCTCGCGAGATGATTCTAGCATAATAATTCTTTAAAGTTGTTAGATAGGACATGGGCTCTAAGGATCCACTCTCTGTTAGCACCCAAAAGATATATTCATTTCAATAAGTAAATATATTTAAGTTACATTAATACAAACTAATTACTTGATCTTTCCCGATCAAATTTAAGTTTTCATTCACCGTACTCGTATCCATTAAAGATAGGTCTTGGAAGGTCCCGAACGGCATTAATCGTATTAATGCATTAAAATATATATCAAACAGAGTTAGTTTTACAGTTGTAGCATTAAAAAGAATCTAACTTTGAAATATTTCACCGCCCGCTGACAATGGTGCCATATTTCTCACGCTAGATCCCACAATGAACAAAAGGTGAATACCTTTAGTTGAAATAAAGCACAATTTAATATTTCTCATGTTATATTTGTTGATTAGGAAATAAAATATAAAGCCACAGTAAATATCCATAATTATATAATGCCTATTTCTTTCAAGGACACGAAATGTACCTCATGTGGAGGTATTCAAGTTACACGTTCCCGTATAATAAATTTCGACAGTTATAAATTAATATCCACCGTATACATGGAATGAAAATAATGTAATATCCTTGCTACACGCTATGGCGTAACGTTATTTTCTTTTTGATAATTAGGAAGTGAGAGATTATAGTTGACAAATTCACTTAATTCACCCTCATCTAAATCTGTATAATACCCCATAAGCAAAGGCGTGTGGCGGGGGGTGTTAAGTCACCAGCCGTGTAGTCGCAATCATTACACACCCACACAGATATCAGTTCGAGTATGCACCCAAAGAAAGTCATTCACACAATGAAGCTACTTAAATGCATTATTTATTCAAATCATGCAACAACAATGCTATAAAAATGGCCTTTTGCATGCTGGATTTCGGGAAAACATTCTCAACCAAAACTAATTATCCATTTCGTAAAATTTGTTGTCTCCGGTGTAACTTTATGGAATTTGCGTAATATATTGAAATGAAATGAAATTATTGACTTTGTAATTCCACTAAAGTGTGTGGAATTACAAAGTCAATAATTTAATTTCATTTCAATGTATCCCTTCTGTGCCTGAAATCATTTCTATTTTGATCTCCAATCGTGAGAGGAAAAAAATGACATTTTTAATCTATTCCTTCTACCACCTATCTCCCTTTTTTATGTACGTGATCCGATCTACCATATTCTTTGAACATCCTCGGTTAAGTGACCTGGCTCAAATTAACCCAATAAATTTAACCTGTATTTCAACCTACGGTTAACTAGTAGCTCCAAACCTAATTGTTGTAATGGTGTCGTGACACTGCTATGTCGTTCATAACAACTTTTCACAAACCTACGTTTCACTCGAGCTAAATCTAAAAATGGGTCTACCAAATGAGGATCCCATAATATTGCAGCATACACTAGGGGAAGGACATAACTAACGTAAAATAACAGATCTCTTTTAACCTCTCATAACATCTCTCAAGTACCCATTTTATGAATTCTAACTTCCTATTTGTTTTCCCCTTACCTTAATGTGGGAAGGTTTACTAGCTGGTGATGATGATCAGTATCGTTTCCGATACGGCGGCATTCCCCTAGGTGTCAAACAACTTCTCGAGACTCCTGCCTCACCCTCAAGTCTCCCCGCCACAAGAAGTCTCCGTGAGCATGCACCCTTCCCTCCTTGGTCCACACCCACTCTCCTCTCTCTCTCTCTCTCTCTCTCCTCTCTCGCCCTCCTTTCTACCATCCTACCACCTTTTTCATTATCCGTCTCTTCAAGAAACCCCCATCCCCTCGACGCATTCGCTGCCTCGCCCCACCCCTCCCTCGCCGATTCCTCTCCATCCTACCGAATGCTCCCCCACCCTCCTCTCTCCCCGTTTCCTCCGACAAACTCCAACTTCCTCCGCCTTCTTCTTTCCCGCGATATGTCCGCCGGCTTCACTCTTTCCTGCATCGCCCCCTCTCCCTCCTCACTCTCTCTCTCTTTCTACCACCCTTGTTCCCCTCCCATCTTCCCCTCACTTACTTTGACCATCGTAACTCAGGAGACCCGGGGCGTCCGTCAGGCTGACCGCGCGTTTGCTTGGTCAACTCCTCGAGTTCGTAGCGTCCGCTGACACACGCACACACAAACACACTCTTCGGAGACCGCAAAGGAAGAAATTCCCGCCCACGGCTCCCCCTTTCCTTCCCGCCCTGCGATCCTCAACGGGATATCGAAGATATTTTTCTTTCATTCATCCCCCTACTGTCTCTCTCCCTCCCGTTCTGAAATTTATTCACGCACGTCGTCTCGCATTTGTTTTTGAGAATTTGAGAGAATAAACGACTCGGGTCCACCCCAACGTGAAGCTTTGTCCCTCCTGATATTTTGTTGTTCCACGAAGAGGTACGCCGTTGGGGGTGGTTTGATTATCGCGAATCGACCATTTTTTGAGAGTCCATAAAATGTCAGGGAATAGGAAAAATTTGCCCGCCAAAATTTGTTTTTTCGCTTACCTGCCGATGTCGCAGTAAGTCACCGCTGGGAATTTGCCTTTGATCGCGTCCGACCGAGACATAATTCCCGCAATGTTTTGGGTTGTGTAGAGGAAGAATTTTGACATGGTTACTTGTGAATGGAAATGAAGGGGATAAGTTTCAGTGGAAAATTTTTAAACCAGCATTACAAGGTATACATGAACACGTACTAATTATTCATATAACAAACAGCTATGATCCTTATTTTATTCAATTTTTAGGGCTCTTTGACCAAGCGAATTTAGAATGTATAACATTTAAACCGAAAGCTTAAGATATTTAAAAATATTTTTACAGCATTATTATTCGGTTTTACGAATGAAGATCATTTTTATTAATAATTATTGGATTTCTAATTATGCCAAATGAGAGTCATTCTTCTAGAAGAAATTGCAGCTACTAATGTATGGAACAATATGGCATTACTATGTCTTTTACTCATAATATGCCAGTACTTCAGAATAAAATCGTGTGTTTTAGAAGTTGCAGCATTAAAAGTAATATATCCCTGTCCACAGTTATTCCTTGACCCCGAGGGTTTAACCTGTTGTTAATGTTATCGAACAATTTAAAAGATCTTAAAAATAAGTTAAATGCTCTTTCGCCGGTAATGCAGATAACTGAAGTGGGGTGATTTTTGTTGGGAAAGGTAATGGGAAATCTTGGAAAAGCAACGCGACCTACTTCAGTTAACTATGGGCATTTACTGTGTGCGGATTGCCGCAAGACGGTCGACGTTGCGTGCGGATTGCCTAGTCGACGGTCACGTCACGAATTCACGATGTAACTCAACATGGATCTATGAAATGCGATAAAATTTTGCATTAAGTTTGGAAAATTGGGTTCAGATAGCATGCCCATCGTCAAGGCCAAGCTTTTGGAAATGCAGAAATGCCCCAAGTTATTGTTTCTGCTTGCACAGGATGTTCTGAGCGGGTAACGAGAAAGTTTTGATGAGAAATGCCCTGTACATCCATTAACAACAACACAGTTTGATGAAATTGTGCCAAAAACGAAGCATATGGCCAATTCTGATTGACCCCCAAGTGTCGGTTCCCAATGTGCTACTTTTGTGACAATCTTGTCTTGGACCTCTTGAACCACGGTGAAAGTGACCCGAATTATTCAGAATAGGAATTTACTGGCGATGGCGATGAGTATCATTTTGGACCACTGAATTATGTCAAAGAGGCCATGACGAGGTGTCTGAACGAGGCTCCTATTGATGCCTTACAGGAAGCATGCCACAACTTGCAGAGACACTGGCATTGATGTGTCGATACATAGGGGTACTCCTATGGAGAATTTGAGCAATTTGCACTTTGATCTGCTATAAAAATTTTTTCCCAAGATTTATTCTACTTATTTTTTTGACAGACCTTGTATGTCATTTCCTTAGGAATAAACTAGGAATTTACCAATAATTTGCCAATATAGTTCATAGTATACTAGGTGCACCCACCATATCGAATTTAATGAAAAACATGTGTGAAAAAAAATTTGTCTTCATATTATGAAACTCGTTATATCTCTGCCGGAAGCAAATTAGACAAATAAAACTACAGAAATCATCCCCAAAATTTCGCTCATTCGCTTAAATAATGATATATCAATTCAAATGAAAAAATGAGGAATTTTATTTTCAATTTTGAGCGTTTTTTAAATCCCTGTTTTTCCATCCTCATCTTTGTACTGAGCTTTATGTAACCGAGAGTACTGCAGTGTGCCACATTTTTGGCACATTTTTAATAAAAATGTAAGATTAGTATTGAACTTCTGAAATGTTTGTCTACCTCCTACATACAAGAATGTTTCAGCAAATTGTTATGGAACATTTAAATATTTCACTAATTTACTTCTTTACGGTGAGATTGGATTGTGCTGTATCATACTAGTATTCCTTTAACGCCTCTGGAAGACTTGGAAAATGATTCCCGTTGTTATCTTGTAAAAACTCATGATATTTGTTAACGTTATTTTCCTCTGAAATGATAGTTTGTCACAGAAGGCATGGAATTGGTGAGGCTAAGGTGAATTGCGATGTGACGCAAAGTTAACTTGCTTTTGATTTGAGGTGTGAAAATGTAAATATAATTTTTCGTCAAATATACTAGAACTTAAGTAATTATTCACATATCAGCTGAAGAAATCAATTGAATTCATGTTTAAAAATTATTGTAGTGTAGATTGTAAATCTACAATCAAGACCTTTAGGTTTCTTTTTTAAGAATAGTTATAAATTATTCACATTATCTCATTGTGATAGGTCTTGCAAAAAGTAATTTTGATTTGCACTAGAAGCTGTTCTTAATCTTAACGTTAAGTACGGAGATCCCCAATTATTCTTAATGTAAACAAAAAATACCGGGACCGTAAACGGTCCCGGTATTTTTTGTTTACATTGATTCACGACCGTAGCTACGTTCCTTGTATATTTAAATTATTTTTAAGCTGATGAAACAGCCCATCGGTTTTCATTGATCTTTAAGGGGACATGATGTCGGTATAAAGCCGCCGTGGTACTCACCTTGATGACGCACACCACGTGACTTAAGGCCATATCCTTTGTGCCATCGTAATTCACCGACGGTTCAAGTTCTCAAAGGATAGCCAGAGGTGGTCTCCACTCCCAGCGAGTTATCGCCATGGACGGGAATACCCTCATAGGCGAAGTGAGTATTCCTCCAACAATCAAACAAAAAGATAAAGAGAAAGCAAATGCGGGTTGCCTGCGTTTTTATGAACGCGTGGCGTGGACCATTCCCGATGTGAGCAATCCCCGCGTGTGTGAAATACACCTCAGAGCAAGGAGTATCTCCGCGATCGACTTTATACGACTCTTTGACTCGTGTTGGCACCTCGGCGTGCGGTGTTCGATCCTCGATCGGGCCTTAACACGCATTCCTGTTAGCGTGTGTGTGTTCGGACTCATATTCCTGAGTTCATACAATCTGAGCTATCTTTCTTTCTTTCTATCCGACTTTCTCCCTACTCCATGTGTGTGTATGTGAGTGTAACCCAACGGGAGGTGGGGTCTTGCAAGAAGAACGGAGGAAAATACCCACTAATGAATTTAGTTTCTCCACGAGGAGAGTTGGTGGGAAAGGAGGTATTTGGATGGAGTGTTGCGTTATCCAGTCATTTTATCAGGAATGTGAGGTAATGGCCTCAGAACATGCTATGAAAAAAAAAAAGATTTCCTCTCGACTTCTTCCGACTAGCAATGGAGATTTCTAGAAAAATCTTGAGGTAAATGAGCTAGCTCGTAAATCGCGGCTGGGGGCTTTTAAAAATAGGGCAATAACTCTTTGCGAAGCGGGCGACATAGGACTTAACATCATGAGCTCATATTAATGGCATCAACGTCGTTGGTGAAAACACGGAATTTACCTAGTTTTATGGAATGCTTTTACTGAGGTGCTCGGCCATTTGATGAATTTTCTGTGAACACCGAGATCTTTGCATTCTGCTCCTTCAATAGTCACCGATTTCTGGCATTCGGTGAATTAGCACTCGAGATTCTACCATTGCAACAAAAATGTTAATAATTAATAATTTTTCAAAGGTGGCTTCCCTTAAACTTACAGTAACTGAATGAAGGTATTCTCCAAGAGGATAAGAATAATTTCAAAACGAATTTTTACTCTGTTTTTGTTTTCAATATGCGATATTACATCGATCCCCAGATGTTATATAATATTTTGGAAGGGCATGTAAACTTTTATTTATTGTACAACATTTTCCAGTGTTCATCAATACCACATTTATAAAAGATAATACATTTCACTTCTGTTTTAAGAATTGGAAAATTGAAAGTAGTTTAATTTGCGAAGGCCAATAATTACGATATAATGCTCGGATTCTTTATTACTCGAATAACATCCACCTTAGGTATTAAGCAATTAAGTCATGTGGCCATTAATTATTATTTTCGGGCAGTCTGGTTCCTATGGCATCCGGTGTGTTTACACTCCAAACCTACGGTTTAGGATAATTATTTTTCCTGATATTATTGATCTTCAGATAAAATAACGAGAGTTAAATATTCCAAGCTTGGAACTGGTGATCAAATATAATATTATCCTCGAAAATAGAATGTTTTTTTTCCAGAGTATTCTCCAAGGAAATGTCTTCCCACTTCGTTGCCTTTAAGCCACCACTATAAATTGCTCCTTTCGACTTCGTGTCCGACTTTGAAAAGCTTCAGCGGTGGGATCGAAGGAGTGGGAAGGAGAGAAAAGGCGGTGGGTATGGAAGGGATAGGATAATAGGAGAAGGAGGCGACAACTGCCGGTATTGTTACCACTTAAAAGGAAACGTCTCCCGAACGCGGGGAGGGGCGTTGGGGAAGGATCTGAGGAGAAGACTTCAGGGAAATAAGGGGGAGGAGGGAGGGAAGGAGGAAAGGAGGGGGTCCTTAGGAACAATGGGCGGTCCGTCGGGGTGAGATGGAGCGGGGAGAGAATGCTCGGGTTGGATCCTCACTAGTTACAAGGAAGAGACAGTCCCGAACTATTTCCCCATCCTCCCTCACTTTTCGCTTCGTTTACCAAAGGTTTAGACGGCTGTGATGGTGAAAGAGAGAGAGAGAGAGGGAATGAAGGAGAGAAAAGGTTAACATTATCGGGCGTGCGGTCAGCCAGGGTTGGTAGGGTGGAAGAGAAGTTGGAAACTAGGTGGTATTTTAGATGGAAGAATGGGATTACGAGAGTGGAAAAAGTTTTAGAAGCTGGTAAAGGGAAAGGGAATTGGTGTTATCGAGGTATAAACACGCATAATTATGGTGAAATCGAACCTCCATGCTCTTGATTAATAATAAAATGTGTAAGCTTAATAAGTGAATATCAGAGCTGTAATTCCACTTGAAATCCGTAAAATACTTTTTATTACTAAGTACTGATTCTCACTTATTATTATGACGACCATCGCAGTTAGATCTGATATAACTTTATTTATTGATATGTCAAAATTTGGGATTTGGACTTATTTTTTATTTTTTTGCTATGAGAAAAGGCTTTGTACAATAATCGTGGAACATTCAACCCGTGATGTACTCATAACAAATGACATTTCCTTTTTGTATGACGAAACAGAATGGTACGCAGTATTTGACATCATTTTTGTCAAATTGAGCAGGTTGTTAAACCTGAACAGGCAGTAGCTGTGAGTTGGCGCGCAAGGTGTCGGCTTGAAGAAAAGCGAATGGTTCGGGTAGAAGATTTCGCACAAGACCTCCATTTTGATGAGGGAATGAGTAGGAACGGCCGGTCCGTGGGCCGAAAAGGGGGCAGGAAGAGGTAAGGCGTGGGCGGATTGAGGAGGCGGGGATGGGGAAAAGATGGAGAGGGGTGGCAGAGAGGTCTTGAGCACATTTCCTAATCTCGTCCCCTCCTTCCCCTTCCCAACCAATGGGATGGATGCCTCCCCTTTTCCTCTACTTACGCTCGTTAATGAGTGTACGCTCTGCGAAAGGCAGGGCCTTTCTCCGATCTACGCAGCGGAAGGGATTGAATGACTGACCGGGGCGAAACTCGGATACCTCGCCCCCCCCCCCCCGCCCATTTTACCAGCCGTCATCTCTCCATCCCTCCCTTCCTCCACCTTCCCTTTCGGGAGAATCACTGCTTTCTCAGTAGCAGAGGTCATGGGTTCACGGCATCCTTTCTCGGAAGCGCTCGTAGTCACATCTTTTAGAACCAATCGTTATGGCTGTATTATTTCCACGTGATATATATGTACACCCGTGTGATCACTACACCCACTTCCTTTTTCGGCCACGAACAGAAAGAGTAGAAACGATGAAACACCCCCCCCCCCCCTTCAACTCCCTTTGAGCGAGTGGAGGCATTAACCCGCGCCCTCGAGTCGCCCATGTTCTTTCGGCCTCTCCCAAAGCTTAGACGGGAGTTCCATCATGTAGTGTACATGTGCAATCACTTCCGAAAATCGCCAGGTAAAACGTGCGTTTCCGAATGGATCCTATTTAATGCTATCAATTATCTACGAGGTCACCTCCTCAACTACTTTACGGTGGAAGTTGAAAATAAAATTATTTTGTGATAGAAGATACTGCATACAAAATGTATGATGCTTGAATAGTTAAGTACGTATTCTTTATTACACTTAATTTCTTTTTGTGGCTCCCACAAAGAACTTATAGCAAATTGAAACGAATCGATAAAAACAGTGGAAACTCATTGAAACTAACAAATGATGCATACAAGGTTAATTTAATTATAAAGGCAATATTAACTTGTACATTTTGAGGAGAAATATTAAACTTAAAAGTAATGGGTGTTCATTGTAAAAATTATTTACTTTTTCATTTTCAATTTAGAAATTATCAATCATGTGATAATTGTCTCTCTCAAAATAACTTTTTAAATCACTTATTCCTCCAAATTTATTTATGAGATTATGACTTTGACTTAAAGTTAAATAATAATAAAAGTTTTGTTTAACGAATGATTTTCACCTCAAATACACAATGATTATTTTAAATTAGCAGATCGAAAGCGTATTCCTTGGAGTTCATACCGGACTACCACGGCTAAATCTAATAATCATTAAACTTAAGATTGAAGCTAAGCAAAAAAAAATATTTAACATTCTTCAATTCGTAATTAGTTACCTTAACACGGTTGATGATACTGAAGAAGTCATTAATCCTAAAAATAAATACGCCATGAGACAAAGTAAAAGAAGATACTACCTAATTTTCATGTTTAAAATGATCATTTTATAGGAATACAAGACCATGACGGGTTGCGAGAAACGTATTGTTGGATTTTTAGGATCAAAATTGTTATGGTGCTTTTTTTTATAATTTGAATGGTTTGCAGATTTTTCACTCCTGCTCGCGATCAAATAAAATTGAGCAAAGGTAAAAAAATCTCTCCGGACCGGGGATCTGCTTCGTGGCACTCGTCGAGTAGCTGACATGCGACTCTACAAATTTAGATGTGGCGACCGAGACGATGGCAAAGATTAACGGGAGGCCACTACATTAAGCTGCACTCGAAAAGCACAGCGGCGGCGGTGCTCTGACCGGTCCATCGTGGCGCGGGAGGAACACCGCCGAACAACGGACACTTCGCGTGGGTGGGGATCACCCGGGGGGGCGGGAGAGTGAGCAGAGGGGGTGAGGGGAAAGATGTGGGGGGGATCCGGGATAGGTCTAGGAGGACGGGAGCATACTTTTTTAATCGGAAGGAGGAGGGGTCGGGTTTGGCGGACGCTCGCAGGAGGGAGTGAGAAGAAGGAGGCGGTGTGAGGGTGAGAGATGGGTGCCGGGGGAGGGGAGGTGGAGCAGGGAGTGCGGGGAGGGGAGGAGATAGGAGGTTGGGGTGGGCGAGGGAGGAAGTGGGCTCGTTGGGACGGGGGAGGGGCGGAGGTGGGAGGGGAGGGAGGAGAGAGGGAAGAAGATGAATGCGTCTGCGGCCAGTCCGGCCACAAATCAAGCTCAATCAAATCCGCAAATCGCATTAATTCTCTCCTGGCACGAGGTGGGGAGGGACGGGAGGATTTGAGAGGGAAGAGGGACGGGATAGGGATACCTAGGGGTCAGGAGCGGGGGATGTGAGGGGGTAGAGGAGAGTGGGTGCCACGGTGCGGCAAGTCAAGGCACCCTCGAGGGTTTTCCATTGGGATAGGAGATAGGAGGGGATGGGGCAAGGAGGATTGGGGGGGTATGGTTGGAGGGCGCGGCGGCAGCATCGGAGACTCGGGAGAGAGAGAAGGCGGAAAGTGGATGGGGATCCTCCCTTCACCGAACTCCTCCCCCCCCCACCCGCCGCCGCCCGGAGGGGGCACGTGCGACATGTTGGGCCAGTGTAGCAGGGCTTCGAGGCGGTGGAAGAGGAGGAGGAGTGAGTGGGGGGTGGTCTGGAGAAAGGGGGCGGGGAAGGCGGGAGGGTGAACACTTTGGGTTGGTCCTGCCTTGTCACACCAGACTGCGACTCCGTTAAGAGATAGGGCCCGAGGAGTCGGCGGAGCAGGAGGAACGGGAGGGCGGGGGAGAGATACGGAGGGGGAGATAGAGAGAGAAGAGTAGGGTTTTTGGTGGAGTGGTGGTGATGAGGAGGTGGACGGGAACGGAAAGAGCGGGAGGGGATGGGGGAGAGGGTTAAAAATAAGTAGACGCGAGTGGTGGTGGGGAAGGGAGCGGAATGGGCGAGAGCCTCGTTCCCGATTTGGGACGAGGACTGCGAAAGTAGGCGCCCCAGGATGCCCTTCCAGTAGTATAGAGGGGTGACTTTGATGAGCCATTATCCCTTTGGATACTCGGCGGAGTCAAGGCTGATGTCTGGGCTGCAAAAATTCCTATGGGTTCGAAAGTCGAGAGGGGGGGGAATAGACGTCGTAAGATATTCTTTCGAAGGTGTTCGGGTTTTTTTTACGCTAGTAGAGTTGTTAAAGATAACCGATATACGCACTGCGTAATGAAATATAACTGCAATATTTTCGGGACAGTTTTATTAGTACGACCTAGTTTTAATATCATTAAAAATCAGAATGATGAAATATATCCAAAGGTTCTTATAAAATTGCTTATCGGCCAGTAATGCAAACTTATTTTTCTTAAGGCTAATTTCACAAATTAATGCCTCTTCACGTTATTACCAACGGATGAACTGACTCTTTTATATTAAAAATTCAGAGAACACCATAGATTTGATAACTGTGATATAATCTTTTATCATCATCTATCAATTGATTTCCAGAAGAGGTATTACGTACCATGGAAAAGTCTACTCATCACGAATCCATCCAAACAGTCCATCCTTGTTCGAATTCAACCCCTAATCCATATGTGTCTTAAAATCTTCTTTATGGGTAAGATCATCATCAAATGAGCCAGTATCAAAGCGGGGTTTTCCATTTACTTAAAAAATGGCAGGAATATGTACTGAACATAAAGTATTACACTGCAGGTTTTTACTCTTTTTTTCAATTAAAATATTTATCGTTTATACGAAAACTGGTGAGTGAAAGACGCATAAATCATGTTTTCAGGTACACATATTCAGGACTTCACACTGAGTATGAAATAAACTTACTTTAGTCCACTAAATGTCTTATTTTTTGATCCAAAGTTCGACTTATTCAACTGTTCTTTGCCAAACTTGATCGGACTTCATTCAATCTTAAAAATGAACATTGTTTTCTCCGAAACTAGGGTCGGAAAATAAAACGTATCGTGAACTGTGCTGTACCCTCAATCGACAATGCATTCTTGGATACACAATTCATAGTAGAATCACGTGAATTCCTCAAAGGCATTATTTACTCATTGAGAAAATTAATGGCGGTTGCACACGCGGGAAATAATTCTCCACATCAAAAGTACTAGTAATTTCATTTACCCTCAAACACGCTAAAAAGTCATTAAAGGTATTTTTGAACACATATGCATGGTTTTATAAACACATTTAATTTTTTATTCTTATTGCACTTGCAAGTGTTTTTCTTCTCTGGTTGAATGAAGAAACCGTGTTGAATACTTTTTGCCGTCTGACCTCCAGAATTTCGTCAAAATATTTTTTTCTCGGGATACTTCATTTACGTTCCTTCCCTGAAACGATCTCCTTACTACTTTGCAGTCATGGGTTGATTTCTTACCAACTTCCCAGATAGCTCTCAAATTTGCGTTGAGTGTCGAGTTCAATACATTTAATTTTACACGAGCGTCCATTTTTTTTATGCTCTACGTTCGATGCATCTAGGTCCTCATTTAATTTTCTGCCCTAAAATTGAATCCTATAAATGAGTACTTGCCCAGTTTCATTAAATGAGCATTCACTTTTTATCGCACTTTTCCGTATGCTCGAGTTTACTCTTCCATAATTTATAATCAACTCTAAGGATTGAAAAATAGGGTGCAATTTAAAATGTTGTGCCATTAAATATTATGCGGCAATTTTAACTTTTATGTCATTGGAAATGTCCTGCATTACTTTTTCGCAATGTCATCATAAAACTATGGAGAAAAGTTAACGTGAATTGATATAGGTGTCAAAATGTAATTATTGCGGACGAATAATAAGGCAGCGTTACTTTTAATTTGAATTGACGGAAATTTATTTAATGATGAACATCTCGTTTTAGGCAACCAATATTTTATGACAGCAGAATAACTGGTACAACCGGCGCAGAAAGAATACAAAGAATTTTTGCTCCGAAAAAAGTATGCCATTATTCCCAGGAGAAACGTTATTTGATTGAAACAATCCGACCGTTTTCAATTAAACAGAATGAGGAGTTAATAAAAGAGAGGTATAAAAAGGGGAAAATTGGAACTCGGGAAATTTTTTTTCTGTTGAATTGAGTCGTGAATGGCTAGCAAATTAAGGTTTACACAGAGAAGTGTTGGGAGAACTCAAACACCGAAATTATGAAGCCCTTTGTAAAATAAGTCAACTCTTTCCTTCCTCCAAAGCTTTATTGAATTCATAAAAAAATGAGATGGTCAGAATGAATTGCCCGCCAAGTATTAACGAAGAGGCGTTGAAAATGTTTGTGCTCACGAAAGATCCACCAACATTATTCTAATTTTAATTAAAAATGCTGCAAATATGATGCACTCTTTTTCATAAAAAAAGTCATAAAAGAAAACGTGTTATTAAAGTTTCGAATGCCACAATTAGAATAGTAAAAACAAATGCCTGAACATTTATTTGCACTTAAATATCAGAGAGAGAATTAGTCTTTCTTGAGTACTACGACATTTTCCCCAATGGTCTATAAATGTTGATAGCTCTTTAAATAAAAAAAACGGGCTGGCGAGTCCTCTCATTCCGCGTAAATATGTCGTCGCTTGATTTATACGCGGAGATTATCCATGGAAATCCCCCCCCCTCCCATCCTCAGCCTTCAATTGAATCTCAGAAGTCTGTGACCATAAGGAAAAGGCTTTGGCCACATTATGGCTTGCAGAGATCCAAACAGAGAGGAATGGAACAGCGACTTATAAGACTGCGGGCGGGTGGGTGGCCTTCATAATTCAAAAAGGGGGATGGTCGCTCGCTAAGTGGGAATCTTTTAATGGAAGAGAGGAGAGGTTGGGGAGACGGGGAGGGGGAAGCGGGGGGGGGGGAGAAAAGGGGTGGGGGGGGGGAGAAATCGGGAATAAACTTCGCCATCGGTTTATCGAGAGAGAGAATCCTGCCGCTCGCTTCGTGCTCGCCGGCGAAGACTTCGAGGAGCGAGCCATCTCTTGCGCGGCGAGGGCCTTTGAGTGCTCCGAGTGAAATCCGCTCTTCATCAATCGGCGGATATCCCGCTAGCATGGCGAAGAATGAGAGGCGCGTACGGGGATGGAAGGCCGGCGGTTGGGTTTGAGGGGGTGAGAAGATGGGCGGGGGGGGAAGGATGGAGGATCAGAGGGGGTTGGAAAGCCCCTGGAGGGCAAGGGGAGGGGAAGGGAGGTGTAGGGTTTGAGGGATGGATTCGAAAGGGGAAGTGTGTTGCGTGGAGTAATGGGTGCAGAATTTGAAAAAAATAAACCAAGGGGAGAGAATGGCTAAGGGGAGGAAGATCGTGATGCGTCTGTGGAGAGGGAGGGAAGCGGTCAATTGTCGAGGCATTTGTATTTCCGAGGAGCGCTGAGGCGGTTGATTTGAAGGATGGCGTTCCCAAGATACGGGGGATGCGTGAATCTAGAGAATGCTTACTTAAGAGAAAATGTTGCTGGCAAAAGACTGGTTCAGTTTCGAAGGGTCTAAAACTTTTCAAAAATAAATGTTGTCCCGCCCCCCCCCCCCCCAAAGTCTTCCTTTCCGTTTTCCTATATTGTCTATGTGTTAAACCTTGAGCAGGTTTGCCAAGTGCTATTTTCCGTAGGTGCTAAGGAAAGTATAAAGTAGGGACGTATAGGAAATATATTAAATATAAATAATAGGAAATAAATAATAAATAATATATTATAAAATCGTCCAGGGTGTTGTTCTGACCAAGTTTCCTAGTGCTCCTTTAGCTCCTGTGTTAACTAACGATAACTGATGTCATGAGAAACCGGACCCTCACATAAAGTAATTTATGTGTTTTTTATAAGTTGCGAACTCTTAAAAAAAACTTCAACTTTTACAATGGGGAAACTTCATCCATCTAAGGTTTTAGTGCAGACAAATTGGATACTACGGATCCATTTCTGAGTTACTTTGACTTTATTTCCACCCAGAGAAGCTATTCACCCACTTCGCCAATAGAAAAGATAGACGGATTAGATCCCAAGTAGAAATTATCCATCGACTTGCATCATACCTCGACTCTTTAACGAGGAAATGGCTCGGCTGTCACACATATGTAATGCCTGGCTCACAAATCTACCGGTCCGTGAAAAAGAGAGAAAGATGGCCCAATAAAAACCGGAGGGGAATAGAGAACGGACTCGGGCTAGTAAGCGGGGAGAAAATGAGAGGGAGGGCGAGAATCGAAGGCGGGGTTTTTGTTGAAGGCAACGGAAAGCGGATGATCGGTGCTGAACCGCGGGGGAGTTGGGGCGGTGGCGCATTAATGGGCTCGGCAATGGCATGTCTGCTGGTGGATAACGGCATGATAGGGAAGGGGGGGTTGGAGAGAGAGGGAGAGAGGGTGTCGTTCCATTAAAGAATGCTAAACCACACTCGATCTCCCTTCGGAGACCGAGTGTGGCGGTGTTGAGGGGGGGGGGGTGAGGGTAGTGCTGGGTCGACGGAGAGGAACGCAAGGTTTTCAGTGAGAGTAGTAGTTTAGAGGGGCCGGGGGAGTGGCGGTGCCGAATAGAAGACATGAATTCAGGGGATCTTAGTGCATATGAAATGCAGTCGGGGAGGTTGAACTCCGAGGGATCACGTGCTTACTTGTGTTTTCTACGCGTGCTTGCATGATTACACACGAGGGATAGAGAGAGAGAGAGGGATGTGAGTCTGACGATCGATGTCCTCTTGACTTGGCACACACCAAAATTCGCGTGTGCACAAGAATACGTCAAATCGTCTACACACGGCATGGAAGGTAACATACCTGGAACTAGCACAGATGAGAGGGAAAAAAAGATAATCTGCACACAGTTTTTAAAACCCTTGACACTTGTAAATGCTTAGGGCTTTCAACAGGAAGGCAAGATAGGCCAAGTTCAGACATAAAATCAACGTTTAGCATAGTACGAAGGTTTATTATCAATAAGGTTTTAGAAATATTTTGACTTTCGTTCAAGTTTGTATTCACATGCGTACTAATTCGTGCAAATTATCAGTTTAGGATGAGCAACATGCATTTGTACTCTATAATATGTGGGTTGGGATGAGAATAATTATTTTTGCTCAGCGTGGGATTATCACTAGAAGGATGAAGATTTGTTATGAAATGGTTGTTTGTTCTTTTATATAAATAAGGCAACCACTAAAGTTACAAAAGGTAATACATCGGTTTTTTACATATTAGCGTTAAATTAACTCAAATGTGTAACTTAATTCGATCTAAATAATTTCTAATGACTAAATTTAAGATCTACTATACTCAAACTTTAAATGAAATTACTGAAGAAATAGTGTTGTAGATACCGTTAGGTTAAAAATAGGGTACACACTTTATATTATTATTATATTTTCTTGAATTATTGAATGATTAATTACCCCCGTATCATTTCCTTTTCTTTAGTAGTATACACAAAAAAGAGAGATTATGGTAGTGCTTGTAAATCATATTTATATTTGTGTAGCTACACATCGTACACATTTTCTTTTAATAGTAGTATAGCTTATGACATTTTGAAAACTCATCAATGCAATTGTATCTTGCAAAAAATGAAAGAGGGGACGGAGTTTTCCAGGATTGTTATTTGAATTCCTTGACCTCTTGACTTCGCCACAAATATATTCTCAAGCATTAGTGAAAATTAATCTTTTCTCCTGCAATTTCAGCAACTGCCGAAAAATCATTCGGATCATGAAACGGGATTGAGGAAAAAAAATCTCCCCACCCTCTCAGCGAATCAGACACCAAATTAAATTTATCGACCCCGAAACCCCGTATCAGAAACATCAGTTTGGAGCGTGAAAAATGGTCAGTCTTAACGAGAGATCCGGAGAGAACTACGTATACAATTTCAATGCGACGGAGGAACCTTTGGAAGAGGAGATAGGGGATAGGAGAAGAGGTGGGCGACGGGAAGGGAGGGAGGGGAAGGAGAAGCGAAAAAAAACCCGGGATCCCTTCCCTCCGGAGACAGAGCCGGGACGGCAATAACCAAACGGGGGAAAATGAGAGGATAATATATTTCGAAAGCGTTTTCATAAACGCCTCGGCCTTAAAAAGAGCGTGGGGCAATTTTACGTCATTTGGGGAGGGAGGGATTTCATACCGGCCGCGAGGGGGAGGCCGCGGACTGGACCTGCAGGGGGAGGGGGCGAAGGGAGAGGAAGGGCGGGAGGGGGATTTGCATTTTACATTCCCTACCGCCGCGGGTGGAGGTCTGGTGTCTGCAAGGTGGGACCTCGGAAGGGGGGAATGGGAGAGGAGGGAGGAAGGATTAGAAGGACATGCCTACTTTTTTTTCACTTCTTCGATATCCAGTCCTTGAGTGTGCGCGATGTATATTCTTCGCGTGGGTGAGGCTCAGGTTATATATATGCTCGAGGGAACCGAAAAAACACGGCAACGCCGAGGGCCAATCAAGTCACCGGCCGTCTTTCCCTTCCCCCCAACCTCATCCTCCTCCTTTCACCCATCGCCTTTCTCCTCCTTCTTCTTTCACCCATCTCAAGCAACCACCCTCCCCTATCCCCCTAATTCCCTCCGTCTTGCTTAAAATCTCATCTCTCTCTCTCCATTTGCAAGACTTTAGTTTGCCTCTGCCTAACTCCAACGGGTTGGAGGATGACCCCCGGTAATACCAACCGTGTACGCTTCCATTTGCGGTCTGACTCATTACGGCAGTTCGTTTTTTTTTCAAACCAGGGCGAGCTCCGGAAAGATATGCCAGCCAAAACAAAAATTGCTCTTTTGAACCGAAGGTGATTCGAGTCACTGAATTGATGCATATAAACGCTCCGAAATGTGGGGTGTAGGCGACAAACCCGTGGGACGACCTCGATTCCGACTTAATATGATGCATGTGCGTGTTTCTTTTTTCGTCAGAACGAGAGTGTAAAATTTTCTGAGCACGACAGCGTTTAATGTCGCTTTCTTTCTTATTTTGCGAAATGATTGCCTGAGAAATTATCCATGTGAATGGAGTAGGGCGCGGACGAAATATGCGAGGTTTTCCTTAGATAGAGATGGTACGGGCTGAGTGGGATATCCTTAGTAAAATTGGTTCCTGAATACAGCGTTGAGGAAAATAATATTTCTTAGTGGAAATCATCAAATTCAATCCTTTCTCCGAAAGTTTTCATGAAATATTTAAATGGATTATGCAGGTGAAATAGTTTAGCATTAATTAGACATTTTTAACTAGGCTCAAATATTTTTGGAACCTATCCCAAAAGTAACAAGTGAATTGTTGAATTTTTTTATGTAAACATCTGTGCGTACGTAAATGGTAATAATTAAATTTCCATACAGGATTAATGTAAGAGGACTACTGGATTATATATTGGTAAACAATTCGATTTAATTATCGACTCAATGGGGAACTAGGCTAAGTATGTTGTATATTTTTATTCCCATACGCGCTAAAGTATGTGTCCGCTTTTGGGAAAAGGAAGGTGCTTCAAAATTAATTATCTCATCGTATAAAAGTCGAGGCTGTCATTTAAGGTACATGAAAAGGTGGACAAAAAAATTAATGTCGTTCTACATGAAGGGAAGTGGAAAGATGCAACAGCTATTTAGAGCTAAAACAATATATATATACATATTAAATTAGGTATTAGTATGTTAAATATAAAGCTAACAGTTTCAGGCTTAACTTTGTGGAATTCCTTCATGATGAGGGTAAAAAATAAGGAAAACTCTACACTTCTACATCTACATCTACGTAATACCCCGCAAGCCGCCGCAAGGGCGTGTGGCGGGGGGTGTTAGGTCACAACCCAAAAAAGGAAAAAAGAAATACCGCATTCAAAACCAACACACACATGCAAACCCCAATCCACAGCAGTGCACACATTCATCGTAACATCCCATCATTCGACGCGCATGCAACCACACATCTACCTCCCTTCACTCCACAAGCATGCAAGTACATACGCTTAACTACAACAAATAATTTTACCCAAAACACTTCCACACACTTTTAATGCAATACGACCATGGTTTCGATTCTGCGCATCATCATCATCGATCGATGGAAGTGTAAAGTTTTCCTTATTTTTTATCCTCATCATGGAAAATATAGTTGGTATGTTTTCCCGTTAACCGGAAATTAGAAGTACTACAGTGCTCAATCTCTAAATCCATAAAACCTAGCGAGGCCAATAGAGGCCTACATATTGCCATAAGTGTGCAAATATTATCACTCAACGTTTCATTACAATTATGAGGAAATCACAATTATACAAGTACGTCAAATCCACATTGCATTAAGCTATATTGTACGAATTTATTCTAGTAGCTTCGTAGAAATCTACATATTTACGAAATTTCTGAAAAATATACAAATATCTTGTTTATCTGGCTAATCATTTCGCTTTTTTTATTTATCATTACTTCGCGCGTTAAGGCCATGTGTCCCAAAATTGTATTTTCAGACTGATTATTAAAATGTCTGAAATAGCATCCTTTCAAGTAAATTGTTTTTTTTTATCATTAAACGACGCAAATAATCGTAAATTGCCTCTTTCTAGGTATTAATTGAGTTTTTAATTGACTGTTATGTTGAATAACGAACTAAATATAAGGCACAAGGACCTTCAGAGGAATTCCGCTCTGTTAAACACAGTATGCTGGTCATCGATTAATCAATTCAAGTTCATGAATTTTTTAAATAACCTTTCCCTTTAGCAAAACTGGTACAGGTTTTTGTTGGTGAAATTTAAGTTTGTAATAAAATGGTAATATCATATTTCAATTAAGAACGAAAGATTACATTTAAAGTAGTCTGTAAGCATGGAGGTCAAAGAGTTGCTATGGAAATTAGCATCTTCCCGATATCTCAAAAAAAGCCGAGAAACGTTGACCCACGGGCGTCGGTGTCGAAGAAATTAACGACTGCAAATACGCACTTGATTCTACCGCCGCGAGGAAGGAAGAAATCATCCGTGTCGCATAATCTTTTGGTTATAAAGTTTACCTTCGGAGTTTCGCGGTTCCCTTATCTCCCAACCAATACTTCATAAAAACAAACGGGAAATCGACGTGCCGAAACTGGGAGGGTTAAGCATTACAACAAAATAAAGGAAAAAGGTTCCAGGAGGCGAAAGGAGGGGCAGAGTAAGGGGGTGGGGGTTGCCGAAAAAAAACCAGGCCGTGCGCAGAAAACAAACTCGGTCCCATCGCCGCGCGCCGTCCGAGGGAAACAAGACTTTTGGGATCCTTCGGTACGGGCCGGTAATCACCCGGTCGAGGGCGTTCCTCATTCCCTCGAAATACTCCCTTTTATCGACGTTAACACGCCAACCTCCTCCAAACTCCACCCGCCCACCCACCCACCTGAACACGCAAACACACACACTTGCCCCATCAAAAAAATTCCCGTCCTATCCCTGCACCTCCACACCCACCCGACCACCTCTCTCCCTCTCTCTCTCCCATCGAATTTTCCCCGTTCCCAGCTTTCCTTCCTCGTCCACCTGAAGAGTGTTCCAAGCATGGGCATCCCTCCCTCCACTCCGGGCACCATGCCTCACCATGCCTCCCCATGCCTCCCCAATGCGCCCTTAGCGCGGCGGCTAGCACTCGTGGCGCTGTGCCGGGCCCACACCCGGTCGGACCTCCCACTCACGTGGAACCACCTCCGCGGGGCGAATAATGTAAGCCCGTGGGGGTGGGGAAGGAGTAATTCTCGGAACCTCCTCGCTGTTTTTCCCTCTCGATGTCGCTTTTGTGTGTTTAAAAGGATTTGAATTATAGGATACAGTGGTGTGGAGTTCCTTTTTCTCGCTCGTGTGCTTCTTTTGGCGGATATTCTGGCGAGTGTGGGAATTATTAGGGAAAATATTTCGAGAAAAAATTATGTTATTGTTGATAACTCTGGGGCAATATTCACCATTGACAGTGATATTAACCTATTCCGGAAGAATATTAATTGCAAATTCTACTCTTAATATTTTGCCTGTAATATCGGTTATCATAACGCTCATGTTGATATTGTGATAGCACCTTCTGTTTTTGTTGTACCTACAAAGAACGGAATTCGCCTATTTTAGATGCTCTTAATGTGAAGTATTGTAACAGTTGAGTACATAAACTTCGCATACATTTTCCATACGGCTGCTTTGTTACACTACTAACGGTAGGACTGGGATGTTATTGATTGTGTATATTTTTATTTCGTATCTTTCTGTGAATCAATATGATTAAATATTGAGGTAATGCGCGTCAATACTTCTTTAATATCTGTATGTGGGGTGTACTGTGTGCAGCTAAGTACCGCATTCCAAAAATTAAATCAATCCTCAGGTGAGAATTGAAATAACTGAAATTCCGTGCGTCTAAGGATTCGAGTCTTGAGTCATTGAAGTTGACGGAAAATTGGACATACCTTACCACCATGTTTTTTCTTATTGATTATACATTTATTAGCACTTATTCTAGAACTCTGTTATTTGCAATTAAGCTATAACGATAGGAACAACTTATGTCTGATCCGACGGTGGTTTCATTCATTGTCACTACAATAAAGAGTTACGGTGTGCCACAAAAGAACTGCGTTCCTCTAATTCAATAATGAAGATTTGGAAAATTGACTCAAACTAATTGCGTCATCATCAATCACATACTTCACATTCTTTATGTGGTACCCTGCAAATCCATGGCTAGGGTGTGTGGCAGGGGGTGAGCATTTATAACTGACTTCACCCTGCCCGTATCAATTTTAGTTTCCTGAAGACAAAATGAGCGAGAGGCATTTATGTCTGGTCGCACATAGTGCATCAGGATAATATGATGCACTTTTATCGTCCCTAAACCGGTTTAAACCAGTTACTTACCCCAGGAGATATTGAGTAGTGCAATAAAAGAAGCCGGCAGTTTATGTGCGTGTGATGACTTCATGTCCATCCAGGTATCCTCGAAATCCAAACTCAAAGCCATCCATTTCATACCCCAAACTTAAATATTTCCTTCAAGTTTCCCACGATTCTCACCTCCGCAACACTTTGTTTGCCCTCGCTCGTCCGCGCGAATCTTATCTCTCCGCCCCGACATTTCTTCCCACCCCGCGTCCACTCGTCGACTCTCGACTCACCCACCCCTCTCTCGCCCTCCTCAGCACGAGCCACATATATCTCCTAGCATCACTACCGTCCAAAAGCCACCCACGCACTCAAAAACGAGCGTGCTAGCGCAAAATTCCCACCCTCCACGTGGCGAGAGGGCCGTGATTTGGATTCGATAAATCACGCCCCCTTAGAGCGATTACTCCCCTCCCCCCAATGCGCCCACGCCCTACTCTCTCTCCCTCTCTCTCTCTCCCCCGCCCCCATCTTCCCCCGTTCTTCTTGCGGGCCCCCGCCTCCTCACGGTCCCTCCCCTCAATCCTCCTCTCCGTGGATCGTCCCCCGAGGGGCCAGAAGTTGCGCCTCCAAAGCACTCCTCCTCCGCCGCTCTCTTCCCCTTCCTTTGCACTCCCGTGACTATCGTGCATCTCCTTTTCTCTCTCTCCGTGTTTCCACTCCCTTACCTCCTCCCTTCCAATTACCAATAGCAGCAGGAGGGAAGAAATGGAAGTTTTTCTCTCTCTCTCTCACACCTTAGTACACTGGCGATTGGCTTTGCTCCAGATTGTGGAAGAGGGCGGGGGAGAGGTATAAACAAGCGCAAAAAAGGATTTCAAATAAACCTGAGCCTTGAAATCTTCACTGTGAGACTAACAGCTGCGCACGAGGATATATTGCATAGCTCCATATTCATGAGAACATGTCAAATTTGTAAAAATAACTCGCAGGTATTTTAAGGATTGGTGGCATTTCTGACTTGGAGCCTGCTCACTTCGTAATGTGTCGTATTAGTCCTTTTAGTGCACAATCTTATAGCGCTAAAAGTGTAGTGTTTGCAGATTTTCAAAAATATTCCCCATTTACACTGATCAATATTAATCAAAGAAAATGCAAGGCAATGCTTAAATGCGGGCTAGGGTTACTCTATAATCTTCTGGTATCAAAGTTTCAGATTTGTGCACGTTTTTTTATAACGATGTGATCGTAACGCAGTCCCTAATCTGTATGAGAGTAATTTCTCTCAACCCTTAATTTTCGGTGATTTTTTTGCTTCAGATTATTGAATAATCGGGAAAGATGATTAAAGTTTCCTGAACTAATATTTAATTTATCTGTGTTTGCAGAAATTTCACTAATGGTTTTCAGTTTAGTCGCAAAACGAAACATTTATACGGCTATTTAACGCACTACAGGTCAATGCATGGATATTATCGTCAGTGAAATGATTTTCCCTAAACAGTTTAACAAACCAAGGCGATTTGGTAAAAAACAATAAAATATGTCAATTTTCATCGATATGGGAAGGGCGATATGGATGTAACTAAACAGCTGTGAAAATGCACAGGAATCATTATTGTGCACTAGTTAATGCAACTCGATTTTTGGAGTAGGTTTTTCATACTTAATAGTGAAGTGTATCTGACTCATTTTTCATTTATATAGTGGTGGCTGGAGTCTACGGGCACAAAAGCATAGGGAATCTGCAGCCAGCATGAGCGTTAACATTTACCTTTCTTTCAAGGTTTAGTGAATAATAAAAACATTCTCTATCATTTTACCTGCCAATTTCTTAAAATAAAACTAATTTTCAGCTTTCACAATTTGTGACTTAAGTACAATCTTAATGTGCACTTTGCTTTTCAGGCAATAATTAATTTCGTTTATGTAGGCATATGCGATTTGACCGTTAAAGCATTTTAGGAGCCTTTTTATATTTTTTCCACAAATATGCGAATGCATTACCCGATAAAAAAAAGCTCTCCTCTTAAATATATACACATTACGAGTGACAGAAAATAATACTGTTAATCCGATCTCTCCGAAGTTATCTCTTACCAAATGGTTACTTTTAAGGACCGTCGTGCAAGAACTTCTCCATGCGAGTAATTTTAGGTGCATGCATTGGACTTCTTTTCTCCTGTATCACATGTCCACTCACTTCGTGACCTTTCTTAAAATAAGCTCGTATTTATCGCTTCACCATTTTAATGTCTGTCTCGGAAATGTGAGCGAGGTAATTATTTAAGCATTAAACATTCTCAAAAAGTGCAAGCTCTTAATGCTCTTGGTTAAGCTATCGGGGTACGTCACCACGATTAAGAAATTAACCATTACCATGGTGAAATTAAGAACGATAAATGAAAAAGAATCGTAATATGTAATTAAAACATTATGGAAAACGTCATGTGGAGGTTGCAGAAAAATTATGAAGTTTACGAGTAGTGATGAATTGCAGATAAATTATTTATTCTATATTAATTAATTGGTGTATCCAATCATTAACCAGTTAGCCTTGTTACGTATGGAAGTGGTAGAGTTGGTATTGGTAACCATTCTACTACACTTTATATGATGAGCACATATATAGACAAAATAAGTGTGAAATGCTCGGTCTCAGGATATATTACTGTACAAATCACCTTTTAGCGTACTTATGACAAGAGCGTGCGTTCATTTTAGTCTTTCCACTTGAGTATTTATAAAGACACACCCGCACTGTTATGGAATAACGAAAGATGACCACTTAATGAAGTAGAGTAAGAATTAATTAATGGAAATCTAAATTAAATTAATATTTTTGGGCTTTCTTACCGCGATATCTCTCGTTGTTTCTGTGGGAGTAAATAGCGGGAGAGGAAAAAAGGACATTCGTGCCAAAACCTTCCGGGGAGGGACTCGGTGGGGACCGGAGGCAAGACGGGAGTCAAAATACAGCAGATTGAAGCAGATGGGGAAGGGGTAGTTCCAGGGAGAACTATAACAGGATAAACCACCAAAGGAATATTTTTGTGCTGCTGGAACTCATTTGTTATTCATGTAAAACTTTAGGAGGAAATTAAGGAGGTGGTGGAGAAAACGCGAACGAACCATTCAACGACCAACAGTGGCGGAATCCAAGTAAAGGAGGAGGAGAAGTGGTTGTGAAACAGGACTTTATTAGAGTTTTTTAATGTAAGTGAGGGTGTATTAAAAATGTATGCATCTTTGAATTCGGCCACCCTGAGGTTATCGATTTATATTAAAATTAAAAACATGGGGAATGAGCACAAAGTTTGTTCCTAGTATGCAAGTAATATAAAAAATCCTCTTGCATGTTCCTCACATAAACCAAAAGTAAACTTAAATACTACTAATGACTAACAAATACGAATGGCAATATGAGTATTTGCCATTAAATTGTGACGTGAAGTTATTTGATCTTCGAAACGCTTTCACATTTTTTGACGTCACCATATGCTATCTTACCGTCATTGTATCAACCCGAACTAAAATGCATTTTAAATTCAATATATGATTTTATTTTTTATCTTATGGTCTAACGTTTAAGCTGGGCTTTTAGATGGACACATAATTGAAGCGCATACAATGTTCAGCCTTGATTAACAAGATAGAACCTGGCACTCCACGTAAAAATAAACTGTTCTTCCCTTCCGCAAACATTCTACTCCCTTCATTCCGTCCATTATACCTATCCTATCCCTACCTCTATCTCGCTTGGCTAACTTTTTCCCTTCTATAACAATCTATAACATTCCGTTGCCAATTAAAATTCTCAGCATCCATATGCCCTGCCTCCTTTAAATAACTTCCAACAACGATCACTCTTCCCCTCCATGCTTAGTATTTATTCGTTTATTCCCTTTTATGTCCAATCAACATTTTCGTCCTTCCCCACAATAACATCTCAAAAGTCTCCATTTACGCTTTTAATTTTGTTTAAATGATCAAGCTTCCGCGCCGCATAAAACTACGCACCATATCAAAGTTTTTACTAGTCTTTCCTAAATATCCTTACTCAATATTTCCCTTCTTTTTGTTAAGGCTTCTTTACCCAACGAAATGTTCATTCCATTTTCTTCTTACGTCAATCGTTTTTTAAATATCTCATCTATAATCCATGTTTGACTTGTACTTTTTCTATCTGCTGTTTCTATAGTCTTGATCGAGGTATTTAATATCTCTTATTTGATATGTTATCATCTTTCTTCAACTTATTTCATCTCCTTGTGCCATATGATAATCTTTTTCCTCTTTTTTCTAGTATCCCTCCCTTTTCGTCCCAGATAATGCTTGTAGCTAGATAATTTCATTTCCTCAACCGCCTTCCCTGGTTTATCCTCTTGAATCTGACGTTACGTTTCATTGGTACTAAATTATGATCAGAATCACCATCTCCTTCCGGGAAACTGTAAATGATTCACGCTGTCCCTAAATCTGTGACTAAACATAGTATAGTCTAACTGATATATTTCTGATTGCATGGGTATTCGCCATATATATCTATGTCTACTGTGGTGTTTAAACCAAGTGTTCGTTATGATTAAACCCTGTTTCAACATAACTCTATTTCGTTCTCCCACAGTCATCCCTTGTTCCTAAACCGTAATCCCCTACCTTATCTCATTCTTTATCTACCATCGTCTTCCAATTCTCCATCACTATCAAGTGTTCCTCTTCAGGAACACGCGCAATTGTATACTCTTAAGTGATCGTATACCCTGTCGATGCTTCCTCCGTATGATTGCTCGGTGGTATGTAGACCTCAAAGTTCAGCTTTTACTTCAGCTAAAAATCTTCCATCAATCACTTGTCCTATTTTTACTACGCTTCCTCCTATTTTTTGTTCAGCATTAATGCCACCCTTCACTGAATCTCTTCCCACCTCCTGCAGAATACTTTAAACCTATCGCAGCAGTAATTTCCGCTGTTCTCCTATCTCAATTCGTAGAGCCCTAAAATATCTGCATTTCCGCTGTCCATTTCCCGATTTGTATAACCCTATTTTATTGTCCTAAAGCTCAAAGTCCTCAACTGTTTCGGTACCCTTCTGTGTCTTCCTCTTTGCTGTTGCTGTCGACCCCGCTTTGCAAGAATTTCGTGTGATGACGATCAGGGAAGCCTTACTACTTCCGTTCTCGGGCATGACATAAGGTTGAGTGGGTTTGATTTCGTAATTTCCAGGATTCACTCTCATAATTATACCCGTTGTATAGTATTTGGATAAATCATTGAGAAAGTATGTCATTGCCTTCCTGAAGAGTTTTTTTTTATCGATACACTATCACTCAAGTGGCCGCCCCACTGGGGTAAGATGCCTTTGCCGGCCTCAATGAGGAACAGAGGATGCGAGGACAGCCTTTCGTCTAGCTTCTACTCTTTAACCTAAATGGCACGGCACTTTCACTGCTTGCTTCAACGAGCACTGCTCTTAAGGATCGTCCGGACGCATAAACCCTGCCACCACGTCAAAGTTGTATCTCATGGTAAAAGAATTATTTTATTAGTAATATTATTTTATAACCTGTGTTTCTTGAACTACTCGTGAATCATGCCACTCAGAAAATCATTTTTTACGTCATATTTTTACATTAAATGTCAGAAGTTTTGCAAAGATGAAAAATCCTTCGGAAAGTTAATAAAAAGGTTTTCAAGAGTTGAAATCGATGTAAATAGTAGAACAGAACAATTAAATTTCAACTGTATTTTGTGTACGCGCCTTTACTTACGATCCGTATATGTTATGTAATTTATCAGTAAACATTAGTTAACTGTTTTCTATAAATGAGATAAATGCAATCATATCCGCCAAACATGCTTAAATCAACTCAACTCCATGTAGAATTGCTCAGAAAACATAAATAGAAAATAGAAACGTCAGCTGTGATAACATGCCGTGTGTTCATGGTCTAGATTCCGATGACGTCATATTTTCAATATACACGGAACATATTTTAAAGTTATATCTCTATAAACTAATCTTGTTTGGACAATACCTTTCTCCTTACATTTTCTTGTTTGTCCACCAAATAGTTTTGTAAAATAGTGCATGCTCCCCATTTTTTCTCCGAATCGAATCCAAAAATCTATCAGTATTCATATATTCTATTATATCAGACCGATGGGGAATGTTTACTAATATTTCTACATAAATTATGCTTACGTCTTCTTGCAAATCTTTATAAAACCGATATTTTTAATTTCGATAGAGTGCCAATTGATAAATAAATTGCATATATAAATTCAGTGCACTGTGACATTTTCAAGAATAAAGATATGTACATAGAGACCCAGTTTTTCAAAGAGACTTGAGTACGGCACAAAAATAATACATTGGACCTCGGATGGCAGCCATAAGAAATGGTATCCTTGTCAGAGGTAAAAAGACATAAAACTCACAGTCGTAAAAAGATAACCAATTGAAATATTAGAGTGAAATATTTTTGCGATTAGAGAGGCAGGGCCAGCATCAACTGAAATGTTATACTGAACTTGAAAATGATATGTTAGTAGGACTTTCTATCTGAAGGTTCCTTTACTCACGACAACAAACTATGAATCCCCATACTTAGTAGCAGGCACTTCAAAATTTAGTGGGCATAAGGAGTACGGATAAGAGACATGGTCAGTGATAGTAGCAAAGAAAAACTTGAAAGCAAAGAAAGTATGCTACCTAAGATGACTTAATGTCAAATGGATCAATATTCTCACTCTATAAGACGTAAAAGTGAGCAGGCAATGAGGAGCTGAATGCAAAGGCTTTAAGGGCATGAAGAGGTTATTTGATTTTGCGAGTGGAGTGAGATGCTTATGCAAATAATATATAGGGATGAAGACTTTTGAGGGTATTAATTGTGTAAATCAAGGATTTTAAATCAAGGTATTATACACATCCCCGAAATTATTCAAAAAGAAAAGATAAAACTCTGCTAATAGCCACGAATTGGTTATCCGGGCTCCGCCTGCCTCACATTGAGAAGTGAAGAAGCTATGAAAAAGTGTTAAGAAGAAAGAAGAGAGCATAAAAAAAGGAATGGACAAACCATATTGTTTTAATTTGCATTATAATGGCGAGGAAATAAATATGAGAATACTAATAAAATACTCTAAAATTAATTATGTAAAATATTATCTTCAAAAGGAGGATTTTGCTTAGGAAGGGGAAGACCAGAAAGCGGTAGTCTTCAGATACATTTCCGTGGGAAGTGAGAAAAATGAGGATAATAGATATGCAACAATATTTTGCATAACGGTCCTTACATTTTTTAAACAATACCAACGGAATGTTAAAAATATCCGTGCTTCATTTATGGCCTCTTGAGATTCCTCACTAACTACACGTAGTTCTAATAAATTGAACAGTAAATTATACAAAAATCTTCGTTGCTCAAGCATACAGTTAAATCACAAGACAAGGTATTACGTGCGCAACGTGTTAGGAATTTTTGTTGTGACCTAGCAAGACTTTTCTCGATTGTTTTTATTTAGTTATTCATATTCTCATTCTCACCACTGAAGAGATGATTTCATCGTTGCGAAAAAGTCAGTGATACTATCCGTTTAATCGCAGTTCATTTTCGGAGCTCACGTTTCCATTGAATGCCGGAGAGATGCACCCAGGAAAACACCAGTTTTCCCCTCGCCACTGTCGTCACCGATTTCTTTGAACTTTTCGGTGTCACCCAGAGCTGGAATCGGACGACGTTCAATGAGGAAAAAAGAGAGAGAGAGAGAAAGAGATAGGGACCCGGCATAAGTGGAAGGAAAATTTGTTCAGTGGGGATACTGGGAGGTCCTCACGAAACATTTCTGACCCCAAAGTCACGAGAGGCTCGACGGATCCGGGAGAGACTCGACGTCCTCCGTGGGCTCTCTTTTTCTCGTGCACACACAACCACGTTGCATCTGTCCTATCTCCGGACCGCACTCAAGGGATCCTCAGAGAAGTGAGAAGAGTGGGGTGAGAGCAAGAGGGATGACCTCACGCCAGCCCATTAGGTATTAGCGCAGGTAAAAATTTGGGGATCGGGGAGGAGACCTCGGAAATCTTGAGATTATAATGTAAGAGGAAGTGAGAACGTGCGAGAGAAGGGCCAAGGGTAGGGCATGGCGAAAAAAATAAATGAAGGAAAAACTAGAAGGATAGAAAGGTCGAACGAACGTGGGGAACGCGTAACTGGATGCGAAGGAGAATCTTGAACAGTGTATGGAGGATGGATTCTATTTAGGGAGTGTTCATAAATTACAGACGGCTTGTCGCACTTATCCTATTCCTCCGACACGGTTTGGGTAAGGTTTTTTCTTAGGCTGCGGCTCTTGAGTTCCCCATAATTTGTGATGGCGCGCACCTCTAAGGTCGTTTGACCCGTGGAACCCGATATTCCATGGAACCAAAATTGTATACAAAGGACCATGATGTACCTTGGGATCCAGACTGGTCAGTCCTGTTCCATGGCATCCAATCTCTCACGAAATTGAGTCTCCAGTAGGAACTCATTCGCTTCGAATGCACGGAAAGAATTTTCTCTTGTAATTAACTTAATCGTGATCATTTAATCTCTAAAATGTTGACCTTTTATTCGTGATTTAGCGGCAAAAAATCAGATCGTGTTGTTTTTTTGTTTCTGCATCTGTTGAATTTTTGTTTCTGCATCATTGTTTTGGCATAATTGGCTACACTATTACGTATTTTGAAAGAGGGAGTCTTGATGCATTTATCTTAAACACATTTTTCATGTCTTCTTCCGTAATCAATTATTTTAATCAAGACTAGTCTTTACGCTTTCATTCTTCACGGCCGTAAGGTAATTAACTTCAGGTCTTAAAGTTTACATACTTCATAATTACAATTTTTTTTACAAAATTGTTTAGATCGTTTGGGCAGTTTTATAAAACATCCCTTGATAGCCTTGATATTGCCGTAACCGGAGAAAATTTGTCCAAGGGAAAAGCAGTATACTTATTGAAAAATTTCGCCATAGGATACATTTAATCTCACAGAAAATGATCTTTTGTATTGAATAAACCTCTCATTTGCATGGTTTTGCGCCTACATACAGAGCACAGTAGTTCTACAGAGTACGTTCCGGAAGTAATGCAATTGAATTTCCCGCTCCTATTGGTTGGAGTCAGATCAAACCAATTGGAATAGGTGGGAGGGGGGGGACACTAAGCTTTACCGCGAAACCAGCCTTAGTGCTCTTCAAGCTGTGGAAGCAGTAGCACGTCAGTTATTGTAAACCTCTGCGCGCCGACCGTGTCACGAAAAAAATGGAATCGACGATCGAGCAAGGTTACGCGATTATTAAATTTTTTTGCTAAACTGAAAATATCTCTTCAGGACACTGACAAAATGATTCGTGAGGCTTATGGGGACTCTACTCTGCCCTACTCAAAAGTTTCGAGGAGGTTAAATGCCTCAAAGGAGGACCGGAAAGAGGTTCACGACGAACAACGCTATGGGCGGCCGTCGATCAGCAAAACCGACAACAATGCGGTTCGTGTTCGATAATTGTTGGACTCCGACCATCGATTGAGTATCAAGATGGTTGCCAATGAACTGAACTTGTCGTCTGCTGTTGTTTTGCATTGTTACTGAAGATTTAGTGATGAGAGTAGTGTGCGCCAAGCTCGTGTCAAGGTGTTGTTAGACGATTAAAAGACCAACCGAGTGGAAATTTTAAGTGAACTTTTGCAACGTATTGAAAATTTACCTAATTATTTGGACAACGCCATCATTGGTGATGAAACCTAGCTTTTTGAATACGACCCAGAAACAAAACGTCAAAGTTCTGAGTAGCACATCGACCAGACCCCAAAGCCCTAAAGGTCAAGAATGACCAAATCAAAAGTGAAAACAATGCTCATTGTCTTTTTCGACTGTAGAGGAGGGATCCATAAGGAGTTTGTTCCTCAACGACAAACAGTTAACGCTGCCTACTACGATACGTGGATGTGCTGGAACGACTCCGAAAAAGGATCATCATGACGAGAAAATACATCTGCGCTACCTGGCAACTCCATCACGACAACGTGCCTTGCCATAACGCACTACGAGTCCGTGAGCTCCTGGCCAAACACCAGATGCCTACGCTGCCCCACCCCCCTATACTCCTAACGTCACCCCAGCAGACTTCTTTCTGTTCCCTCGGATCATAGCAGCCCTGAATGAAACCCGTTATTTGTCCATGGAAGAGATCCATAGAAGGCCCTGCGAGATGTCCCCGAAGATAGTTTCCAGGACGCGTACCGGTCATGGCAGAGACGCTGGAAAAATATGTAGAGTCCCAAGGACTGTACTTTGAAGAATTTTAAGTGTTTGTGCAAATCTGTTCAATAAATCACTTTTAAAAAATAATTGCATTACTTTCGGAAAGCACCCTGTATTACTATCTAGTTCTTTCATCCACAGTAGTTCTAAAAGTAACCTCAAGGTTACTTTTCAAGGCGTTGGACATATTCTTAGCTACATAAATCCATCGATAATGCAATATCAAAAATATTCCCGAGCTCTTTCGGTGCGTTTCTGTCTGCATAATTCCAGAAAGGGTTGTGTTGATTCATTGTTCCTCTTGAAGTCATTACCCAAACAACGGAGGCCGGCACAAATTAATTGAGCGAGATATATATAATAAGATTAGATTATCATTGTTTTACCATGCATTAATGATCATTAACTGCAGTACTAAATAACAACAAAATATTAAATTGAAAACAAGCCCTAAATTACTAATTAGACTACTCTAGTTTACTCAACATTAAAACTCTCTTTAGTGAATTCAAAACCTCCAGATATAATGCATCCAAAACAATCGAGAATTAAATATCAGAATTTAAATGAAGAATAAAATTTTTGTCCAGTGAAAGAAGCCATCTTACGGAACGGAATGTCTGTTTTCTGTCCGGTGTTCACGAGTTTTATATCTTGAGAACGAAAATCTTTATACAAACTCGAGTTCTTGTTTACTTTCTCTCATGTCAGACCCTTCATCTGTTTATCGCAGAACTCATTCCTTTCATCATTCGCTCACTTCTTCCGAGTGGCTCCATTCCTCGAATCGTTTTCTTTCCTTACTTCGTATTGAATGGTACTTGATGAACTTCCAGCATACCACGATGTTCCACTCGCCGTCAATCGCTCTTCTTTTTCCCATTCCAATGGCATTTATTACGCTGGGAAGTAAAATAATCAAAGACATAAACTCAGAAAGAGACTTACAATCGAAATCTGCTGGATGCATTTATTTTGAAAAGTCATTCACCTTTTTCAGCACTGATAACTCTATTCTGTAGCAGGAGATTTCGGTAATATTCCTACTTATCTGGAATTGGAAGCATGATTAATTTGGATATCCTTTAAGAACCTACAGATTCCCACCACTTTAATTAAAATTTTTCTATGAAAACCATAGAATGTTGCACAAGGGTGCACAAACCAAAACCATCGACGGGATGGCGGACTACATAACACCAATGCTTTTATCTTCACCCCATAGGGGGATGATTTCTTTCGTTCGCTTTTATTTTCCGAAAACAAAGTACAACATTTTGGCAATTAATTACTTTACTAGAAAGGCACTACTAAGGTAGTGTCTTTAGAGAATTAAATTAATGAATGGAGGCTATAAAAGTATTCATTAAAATCTTAATTCTCGACAATGTTTTTACTACAGAATATCACCAGCAGTCACTTTATCCTCTAAATTTTGTTTATTTTTAGTGGAAAATTTTTACAAGGTTATGCCCAATAGGTAATTTATGAACAATTTAAGTATACACTAACGCATTGCTATTATATTACTGGAAATGGTCTGCATGCGAGTTCGTTTGCCTTAGGGACACTTCCAGCGGACACACTACATGTAATGTAATTTAAATATTGGTAAATAAGGATGCACGTTTTTATCCTCTCTAAGACTACGTTATTACATTGCATGGTCAGTTGATGTTTTCTCCATACGAAACATTATTATCCATTCAACTGACAAAAGTGCAGCCGTTTAAGAACTTAACCTGAATTGCTTTATATCCATACTAAAAAGAAAGACTTTTACTTTTCCACGGTTTTTATTGAATGGTACCATTTAAAATCTGTGGAAAAGTGCAAGTTTTACTTTTTAGTATGGATATTAAATACTTCCACGAAGTGAAGCCTGACTATATATGAATTGCTTTAGGTTTTATCCACGAGTATACCGTCCGTGGCTCTTGATCCCACCTCTACCGACATAAATTTGTTATGCGGCCATACATGTTCTGTGTACTGCGTTTTGTAAATCTTGTGTGGCTTATGATATCATGTAATTCAACGTTCAAGTAACTTCAAACAAAGATGACATTTGATGATTGAAAATTGCCCTTCGAAACGGCGCGATTAACTTCTTGTCATGTTCGCAAGGCATGAATGTCTTTTTTTATTTAATGTTACGAATCTCACACAGATGCGAACGCTACCGGTTATCACTCTCTCACTCGCATCGCCGAATTCTTTCCCCAACACTTACAATTCCCCTGTCCCCCAGTTCATCTTTTTCGTTTTCCTCAAAACAATTCCCTTGCCATCAACACTTCCTCCCAAGCGAGCGCCGTTAAAGGATAGGAACGCCTTCCAATCCATTCGGGCCCTCGCCGACTGATCTCCGATTGCCTCACGCCGTGCTTCGAACATTCCCCACACGTTTCTCCCTCCCTTCCCTCCCCCCCCCCACTCACACTCCACAAACTTCCCTCCGCTCCATCGAGTATCTCCCTTCGGTCCCCACACTAATTCATTCCAGTCAACCCTCTCCCCTCATGATCTTCGCCCCGCGGACCGACCTCTTCTCCAGTCCCCTACCCTCCCCTCCCCCCCACCTGGCCCCCGCAGCACTTTCGAAGCCCCTCGGAAGAGATTGCCGGGCGGAGTAGGTATTGCCCGCCCGACCGTCCGCTCGCGTTTGTGTGTGTGTGCGCGCGCCCACCTCAGCCTCGAGGTGTTAAAAACCCTTTAAGAGGAACTCACACGAGAAACTCATTTGAGCCGCCGGGGTCATTATACATTTACGGCGATAACCCGTGAAACATTTAACGGTTTTATTCTCCCATCCTCATCCCTGCCTCCTCCCGAACTTTCAACCCGTCCTCCTCCTCCTCCTCGAGCCCTCCTCTCCCCACCGACTCGCTCATATCTCCCGAGGACCCAGACTCCGTCCGCCCACCTCTCTCCGAGAGATCTGCCATCCTCTGCTCTCTCCCGTCCTCCTTCCCTTCCTCATCCTCTCTCTCTCTCTCTCTCTCCATCACGTGAAGGATAAATAAAAGGTACCTGAGGGAAGAAAGCAGGGATGGAAGGGAAGGGGTGTTGTGGGTGACGTGCGAGGGGGCCTGAGGGACGTTCTCTGCCCGCTCACTCCTTTTCACCTCGTTCTTCCGTCGAAGGTGCGTTAAAGGTTGTCAAGGGCGTGGGCTCTGAAGCCATCGGAAAGTGCGATGTCAGTGACGCCTGAGCACGGAGGGGGTCAGAGGTCGGGCTGGATCCAATGCAGCCTCTCCCATTCTTTCCTCTCCCCGCGACCTAGATATAGCACACGTGGAAATATATCTTCAACCCTCTTCCTTTCATCTTCAATTTCTTGCCATGCATCACTAATCAGTAATACATGTTAATGTAGATTTTTGAGAGTTGGGTTCTATTTTACCATATTCACACACACACACACACACACACACATATATATATATATATATATATATATATATATATATATATATATATATATATATATATATATATATACATACATATATTAATGCTTATAGTTGGGCCACATTTTCCGTGTATTTTTCGACTGTTGCTAGAGGGTAACGGAATGGGAAGAATTTCGAATGACTAGTCTAAATTGCACATTGACTATGTTTCTAACCTCCGCCTAACATTTAATTCAATGCAACTCAAATTGGAGTAAATAACCACACTGTGGCTAAAGAAAGCTCTACTTGGTGTTTATTTGGCGAATTCAGGTGTTTTATTTAGGATTCTTTCAAAACTTTCCAGTACTCCGTAAATCTAATGGAGGATATTTTTCACCTATGTTATTTGTGAAAAGGCATATGGTGTTGTCTAATTTCGTACCTGACAGCCTTTGGATTTAGAGGAATATCAATTGTTACAGATAAATGCGACAGAATTCGTTTGAGGACGAAAATTTCTCAAATAAAAGCGCTGATGCAACTTCTTAGTTGTATCCATCCATTATGGATGGGCCCTCGGCTGCTTCTTTTTGAATTATTCAAAACTCTCCTCTTCCGTTTTATCAAGAAGAAACTTTTCGACGGTCATTGCAAAAGAAAAGGATTGTATTTAAATACATCGGGGTCTTCATACCTTTGACCAGTGGCCTTTATCTCAATGGAAAATAAGTGAACTTTCCTGGTGGAAAATGTCTCCGGCACCTTTTTGATTTTTGACACCCTCTTTGATTTTTACGCGCTGCTTAATATGGAAGTGACTAAATTTCGTCGGCATATTCTGGTAGAACCATAATATCGCTGAAGGGGAGACTGAAAGGAAATAGAATGGGAAGATGACCTGTAAACTACCGCTTCGTTACATAATATGTAAAACGCGAGTTTTGTTGACCTCGGTTTTTATCTTGCAATTTAAAACGAGCCCTAGGCAATTGTTTCGACGATCCTTACTCGAAAGAGAATTATCTTTATTGTCACTTGCGATGTCGCAGTAGGAATTGAAAAAGATAAATTTTTCGATTTTTAAGAAATTTTTTATCTTGTATTAAACCATTGAGGAAAGTTTTTTTTTTTTTTTGAACTTCCAAAATTTTTATCTGTAATCCATATTATGAAGAAAACTGAAAATCGTAATCCATCGGCGTGACCAGGTTAAAAGATGGAGCGAACCCGTAGGGGCAATTTCAGTCGAGGTTCCCTACGAAGAAAAATTCTGTCGAGCGTGGTTCGAGTTCAAATCCGCATCCTCTTTCTCACCAATCTCATATTTATGAGAAGGTTTTTCTTCCTGGCCGCGCCACGAAGTGGAGCGACAGTGGCTCTTCTATTTTTCTTTTAAGGGGGAAACACTAATGAAGTCATTTTCGCCTGAACCGAGAAGAAACAAGAGAACGGGATAAATTTCGGTTGGATTCCGGTTTTGGCCCAGGACCCAAGGAAAATTAAGTGAAAAGTGATTTGTGTTCCGACTCACTCAGTTCATTCCCGCCTCACCCAAAAGGAACGTTTTAACTCCTCTTCATCTCCTCCAATAGCGCTCTCTCTCTCTCTCGGGAGCTGGTTTTCTACCAACCACCCCCCCCCCTCTATCGCCTGCTCCATGTCTCCCCGTTTAAATGCCATCTTACTTTACTCTCTAAGTCATTTACCCTTCTTTCTCAAAGTACCCCCTTCCTCCACGACACATGGAGAATCCGGTGCCTCGAATGACAAAATACAGGAACAACGGCGAATCGGTCGAGCGCAGACGGTTACGATTCGAATTTACTGACGCTCTTGACGCTTCGCGTTTCGATAGATTACCGCTCGAATGAAATTCTGCAAATGGATCGCCATGCACATCATCTCATTTCTGCTGATAGGCGTAACCCTAACACTCTTCTCTTGACATCCGTTATTTTTTTTTTGAAGCTGGGAACCTATTCGATATTTATATTCGAATGGAGTGCTAAAAACCCTTGTCAGCCGCAGTCTCCGGCGGGAATCCGGATCTATCTTTTGTTTTTCCCGGCGTCAACTATGGAAATTGTCCTACCTGCAAGTCCATTTCACTTATTTGACCTGTGTCCATCTCTGGCTTATTTGACGGTGAAAATAACTGCATTATCATGAGAATGCTTCGCGTGCAAAATGGGAGATGGGAGTTACCCCCTCTGTTTTATTTGGTGAAATTCTTTTCATTAAATGTTTAGAACGTTTGCCCTCTTCCGCGAATAGATAAGCGGTTTAAAAAAAAAAAGATAACGGGAGATACGCTAACCACTCGTTAATTAAAAGCATATTTTTGAAATATTAAATAGGAGGTCTTTAAATCTAGCCGTGCTTAATAATCTGGCTTCCCACATATTTCAGTGCACCCTTTTTCACACCGGTAAATTCATCTCTAAAACTGCATTATCCCGCTGCACTTCCCAAAACCGTTAATTAATTCGTTTGTTAAATGTACTTTCGTGCCGCCAGAAATTTGTTAACCCAAAAACCTGCACGTTCCGGGATTTAATTTGCAAAACGAAACTAGCTCTGAGCGGATCGTGGAGCTCGTTGAGGCCTGGCCAAATTGGGGCGCCTGTAGTGGAATAAATTACGAGGAAAATCTCATTTATGTTGCAAAAACTGACTCAAAAATGGTCGGATTAGTTGTTCCCTAAACCTCTTTTTACACGTGTTACTCTACATCTCCGTCGCACATGAATTTACATTTAAACTTCCACGGAGGTGAAATGTATGCATGCATGAGCCAGAGCCAGTACCTATGGAGGAATGAAAAACGTACTGATGTGGCAAAAGTGTTTAGACTCGCACTCAACAGTGCACCCGGCAAACAACTAACTGACAGAATTGTTTCTCCTTCACGGCCAAGCGATGGAACTCGAGATGGCGTCATCGTTCCATTAGGCCGGCATTAATTATCGCCATCGCGGATGATATGATAATCCAAATCCTTTCTTTTTAGCACCTGAGTGACTCGCCGTCCGCCTCCTTCTTTCTCCCCGTCTCCTCTCCCGCTCCTACCGCCTTTCTGCCTCCCTTCGCCTTCTCTAACCCCCCTCCTCCGCCATCCGCTCCCTCCACCCCCCCACGCCCATAAACAACATCCGGCTCCGCACCCTTCCCTCCCCCTCTCCCACGCAATCCCAGTCCCCACCTCCTCTTTCGTCTCATTGTCGCTCCGCCCGCATATTTCCCACACAACCGACCACTCACCCACCACACGGTCCCTCCGTTTCGTCCAAATCAGGGACTGGCGACCATTTTTCTCCACTCACAAAAACGTCTGAAAACTGTTTAAAAGTTGAAGCACCCCATTCCAAACCGAGAGCGGAGTGTCGTGCGCAAAACTGTTTTCTGAAAATGAAGCTCGTCGTGATGTGTGTGTGTGTATGTGTGAATAGCGTTTCGTCGTTTCCATCAGTTCTAATTATATTTTACGAGCAAAAGCCATGGCGTCTAGTCAAGGATTACCCACGCGAATAATGGTATTTCGGATTGCGTTGCTAGGCCGTAGAGCCATTCTAGCACATGCGCTGACCACATACGAGAGAAAAAAAAATATAATTCATTTCCATTAAATTCTGAGAGCGAGTTATTGTCCCGTCTGAAACGGTCTTTCCATCGAAAGACTATCACATGGATACATTTCCTTTATAACTAAATGAGTGTTAGTGTATAATTTGTTCGTTTTTGTGACCAGAAGTTAAATAATATCGTCGTTGTATAGTTCTTTACGTTAACCTCCAACTGGAATGCTGTCTCAAAGTTTTGCATAGTTTTCCTTGGAAGTTCCGATCAATTAAAGTTCCAATCATTTACAAGTGTAGCTCAACACGCAATGAATATAAATTTTTATTCTCAAAGACTTTCCTATATCTGTAATGACAATAGATGCTTTGAGACTACTTAATCAGTGTTAATCTATTTAGGTGCTGCTTGCTCAAATTACGGCCAGGATTGCCTGATGTAAAAGGAGCTCACCAGATTACTGAGAAATCCTAGGTCCCATTACCACCACGGCTGTGAGAGCTGCTATATCTTTGTAGTTAGTCGTGGTTAGACATTTTTGATACTTTGTGAAATTTGACATTTTAGGACATAATCATTTTCTTGCATTCCATCGCTGTGAAATGATGCATAATAATATTATAGAAGGATTATTGACTATTCAATATACTAGGGGATTTTAAGATTAAATTTTAATATGAGGAAATAAAGTATAGGATTAGGTAAACTCATGAATGGTTGGGATGATATTATGATAATTGAAATAATATTTTCGGGGGGTTAATTTTTCTTCTCACTAATTTCACGCTAAAGAATCTAGGATAATGAATCCTATGCATAGGAAAATTTATTTTTTCTCAACTCAACTCACTTCTCATCCTTTTGAGATTCCTCGATCAATTTTTCTCTTCTATGTGCACCTTGTTCCTGGAAGAAAATCCCTCTGAATTCGGATTATGACGGACCCTATATAATACTGGAAAATAAGATATTAGGTCACCATACATTAACACATAATATTAAAACTCTAATCATGAAAATGCTTATACCGCAGGGGCCTTGCCTTTTGGTGACGTAAAATTAATCCCTCGTTTCAGTGCAAGCTTTCAATTTAAATTATGCACCCGTTGAGTTTACTCTACGAACATCTACTGGAAAATAAACGCTCTTATTTATATTATTATTTAACCATGACATATCCTATAAACTTGGAGACAAATGGAAATGCTTGATCTGAATATATGCTTTCATTCATTACTTTGGGTATTCTTAAAAAATAATTGACTATTGGAATTCTTCATATAGTCATTGTATTTAATGTAGTGTATTACTAAAAAAGAAATTTTCCCTTAAAATTATATTTAAGTATATATTTTTATTTTACAAGCTGAATTAAAAACTATGATAACATATCTATTCTACGGTAATATACATTGGAATGTTAGGAAGAATGAATCAAAACTTGGCGTAATCATTACTCGTGATAATGGGATACCAAAACATTATAATTAAAAAATACAAAATTAATATAATTATAATTATGCGCAGTAACACATTTGCCGCATGTAGCTCTCTCAAGCAGACTCACTTGATTTATTTAACATATCTCCCATAGAATTACAAATATATTTAGTTAAGATAAAAATGGCTCTCTGGATTACTATTTTTATAAATTGCTGGAAGTAATCACTGACATCACCTTTAGATTGAGTATTAGCTAATGAATTGACAATATGTTCTTTCTTCAATTACATTAGAGATTTTGAGTTTGAACGGAATAAGAACGGATGTACGTGGGTCATCCATTGTTCATCAACTCATTAGAAAATCCAAGAGTCCACACATTGTATCGGAAAAGGTTTGCTTTTAGTTAGCCTCATCTTTCACTACACTGCTGTTGAAGTTTCAGCAATATTTACAGGTATGACGTGGTTTCATTTTCATAATCGATTAAAGTAACAAACCTTTTTTAATTTAGAAAAATGAGTTTCCTGCAGTGATTAAACACTTCCATTGAGAAGGCTTAACGCCGAAAGAACCGATTTGGATTAAGTGCATAGTAGAGCTCCTGTGTTTGATACTATTTACGATTGGGTTAATGAGTTTAAGCGGCGTCGTACATCCACAAATAATGAGCATCCATTGGAAATAATGGAAATGACTTCATCAAATTGATTGACAAAATCCATGATATAGTTTTTAGTGGTCGACGAATCAAAGTTCGCGAAATAGTTGAGCCACAGGGATATCATAATATTCAGTACAAAATATTAGGTTATTAATGTAAGAAAAAAATCTTGCCACTGTAAGAAAAATGGTGTGCCGCAGTTGCTCCCAAAAGAGTTAACGCAACCGTGTTGTGGATTCGGAGGTTGGTTTTGCGGTTTTCCGTCGCAATCTTGACGAGTTTATGGATTGACACAGAACTGTGGGCGAAGCATGGATACGGTACGTAATACACTCCAGGGACTAAGGAACAGCCGAAACAGTCTTAAAGAGATCCGGTTCCGAAGAAGGTGAAGACTGTGAAATGGGCCGACAACGTGATGTCCCCAGTTTTTGGGGTCGCGCGCAAACCCATTTTCTTCGATTCCTTGGGAAAAGAAAAAATTATAATTGAAGAGTATTATGGGTTGTTATTAGACCGATTGAGGTAATACATCAAGAGAAAACTTTCTCAGTTGGCAAAGAAAAACATTTTGATCCATCAAGACCGTGAACGGGTACACATCTGTGAAGCTCCGATGGCGGAAATGACGGAAGTTCTAATCATTACGTACAACATCCACGGTATTCACCAGATTTGGCTGACAAGGACTTTTTTATTTGTAAACTTGAAAAAACGGCCTGATGCAAAACGATTCACGTCGAACGAGGATGTCAACGCCAACACAGATGCTTATTTTGAGAACCTTCCGAAACTCTTATTATTTGAATGACTCAAAAAAGTTGGAGAAAAACTGGGAAAAGTGTACCGAATCAAAATAAATTAAGTTGAAAAATAAAAAACATCCACCCAAAATAATTTGTGTTTCTATTTTTCCTAAGGGCTTATTGAACGATCCACGTATGCGTAAGATAATCCGGCGCGCAAAAACATATCTTACGTGAAATATTTCTGTTCTCAACGAAAGGATGGTATTCAATGAAGTTTTACATATTTTTAATAGTTCTCTTCGTCAATCTATAGTCACAATGGCAGCATCAGAGCTAATGTTACGTAAGAGCAGTGACTGGAGCTCCGGGCCGACCCGCCTTTTAATTGATTTTCTCCCGTTTTTTAACATTAAAAACCGTCTTCTGGCTGTGCCATAGGGAAACCACACTCTCTCATAAGACTCTTGTGGCATTTCATAGAAATCGGCATATTTCTCTACACAACACCCCAAATTTGGGAACGAGATACCACCGAAAAAAACCTGGCACCTCCGGAATTCGAATCAGTTTCCTCTATTTGAGTAGTCAGCAAATTGGCTTCCGCAACATCCCAGATCGCAATGACTGTATGAGTTTACTGTAAATTTACAGTGACTGATGCTACTTTCAGCATTATAGTAATTTGGTAAGTAACAATAAAGTTTACCGATAATTTTCTTGTATTTTAGAAATGTTATCACGCCTATCTTTGAAGTTTCTTCTTCTTCGAAGAAATACTACTCCAAACCCTTGACAAAATGATTTAATGCCATTTAATAATACGTATACCTAATCAAGTCAACTTCATATAGAAATGAATATATTATTTAGAAATTTTACAGAAAACTAGAATGGATATAATAGTTAGTAAAGAGCTAGCTATTTTCGTCCAACAATTATTTTGATAGAAATGTTTGCCTTATGAGAAGGTTGAATTATTGCTGAAATGCTGTTTCAATCATCCATTATTTGTACTCCATGTAAAAGTTCTCTTCCAACCTTGTAAAATTTACCACGATCGAAGAAAAATAATGAATTTTTAATGATCGAAAAATCAGTTCCAAGGATTTCCCGTACTGTTTTTGGCGCTGTTAGGGAAACAAAGGACCGTCTTGTTGTGTGCAAATGTTACGTTCCACTTATGAAATGCAGGATTGCTAGCTTTGCTCAGAATATTACAAGAACTTAAAACAAAATATTGAAATCGTGGAATACTTGTAACGCAATGGTTTGTATACCGTAATCTTATACATTCGGATGATGTCACAATGTGCAAGTCCTTGAGTACATTCCTTCGAAAACTTTTCTGGAAAAAAGTTATATAAAAGCTGGATATCATCCATGTATCCCTTATAAGTACACGTGTATAATACCTTATGAATGTCTATCCACGAGGTAAGTAAGAACCCAAGAGGCAAGGCAAGGTAAAATCTCCATTTTACATTTTATGAGCACGTTTAGGACTCATTGTTGAAGGCAATTGCGATGCTAAAGACTACACAAGACTTCATGACAATGAGAATAAATTCCAGAAATGCGGTATCTCATTATACTTAGATGTAATTCCATAGCGTGACTGATGGTTGGCGGAACTCTTTGTCCAGCCACTTCATTATGGAAAATTCAGATTTTTCAATTACATAAATGCTACTATAAACCAAGCGTTGAACAATGACAAATCTTCTGTTACGACCGAAAGGAATTCATTATATTTTCAACCAAATTCCGTACCCCGCTTGAATTTTAGCAGTTGCTCTAAAAAGTCTCATTGGAGGCAACCACATCATTGGTATACAAGAATAAATGTCGACTTGTGCTGGGATTCCGACTAAATACGGAGGGAATGAGGTAGTTGAAGAATTCTTGTAAGAAATCCGAGAAATAGGTTAAGTAAAGGATAGATTACACAGGCCTACAAAAAAAATTTTTTTGGTGCCGGGAATCTTTGTGATGATTTTAACTATATTTGTAGAGTTGAATCCAAATATGAAATCCGTTTTTATTTAACAGCTCTACGTTTTTAGATATGGCACATCTTACGATTAGTTGTTTTAATATTTGATACATTCCGGAAAATAATTTTCGAAGTTAAATAAATCTATAAGTATACTAATTTATAACCACTCTGCGGTGTTCCTTTTTTTCAATAAACTGTCAATAAGTTTTATGTATATTTCTATATTGTAGGCCAATGAGATTAAAAAACAAAAATCGTTTGTATCGTCTTCGGAATTTACTGCAACCCGGTACAAAAATAAGTTTTTATCGCACAAGCGAAAAGGATTTGCTACCCTTCTTTACTCAAGAAGAATATCTTACATTTTGTTTAGACGTTAAGGGTCTTTTGGAAAAAATGGGACTACTATCACAATATGATGCTAGTGATTGGCGTTTGTTTATTGATAGCTCCAAGTGTAGTTTAAAATGTGTACTTCATCACAATGGTAACAGGTTTGGCGCAATACCAATCGCTCATTCAACTAAAACGAAAGAAGAATACGATACAATAACATTGGTCTTACAGAAGATAAAATACCAGGAACATCGCTGGGTGATTTGTGTAGATTTAAAAATGGTGAACTTTCTTCTTGGGCAGCAAAGTGGCTACACAAAATATCCTTGTTTCTTGTGCCTCTGGGATAGCAGGGGCAGACAAAACCACTGGATTAAGAAGGAGTGGCCTAAGAGAGAAAACTTGGTTATTGGGAAAGAAAACATTATTGCTGAATCTTTAGTTGAAAGAGAGAAAATCATCTTACGGCCTCTACATATTAAACTAGGCCTAATGAAGCAATTTGTAAAGGCTCTTGACAAGGAAGGACCATGCTTCGGCTACTTAAGACTAAAGATGCCCCATATAAGTATTGAAAACCTTAAAGCTGGTATTTTTGAGGGGCCACAAATCAGACAACTTACAAAGGATCCTGCTTTTGTCAAGTCAATGAATGGGATTGAAAAAATTAGTTGGATGTCATTTGTTGAGGTCATAAAAAATTTTCTAGGAAATCACAAAAGTGAAAATTATATTGAGTTGGTAAACATTATGCTCAGTGACTTCAAATCACTTGGATGTAATATGAGCACAAAAGTTCACTACCTACACAGCCACTTACACAATTTTCTTGGAACTTTAGGAGACACAAGTGAAGAACAAGGTGAAAGATTTCACCAGGACATAAAAGCAATGGAAGCTCGCTACCAAGGAAGATGGGATAACCATATGATGGCAGATTACTGCTGGTGCTTAAAACGAGACTGTTTGAACAAAGTGCACTCAAGAAAATCGCGCAAAAGAAGCTTCCGATGTGTTGAGTGATGTTTTTGTGTATTTTTTCTTTTCAATTTGTTTTATTGCAGTAAAAAATTTTAGTATTTGTGTTCAATTATATTGTAAAATTCTGTTGTGTTTGTGGGTGATTTAACAGCCCTAGAAATAAATCAAGTCTTTACCTTTAGTGGTTTTTATTATTAATATAATATTCCCATATCATCATGTAGAAGATTATTTTACGTAAGTAACAACATATCTATATCTTTAAAACTATAGCTGATAGGAAAAAAACTAGTGTCATAATTGGATTCAGCACCCCAATTGTTCTTTAAATCAGCATTAAAAGCTCCGGCACCAAAACCACTGTTGACCTGTGTTATGAAAGGATGTGAATCAGCTGCATTGGCAGTAGACAATTGTTAAAGAAGTGTACTACGCTAGTTAGTTCTCGTTGAGAAAATTGGTCAGAGTAAATTCACCAAATAGTTAAATGAGAGGAGAGTGAATGATTAGAGAGGATGAAGTATTCTGGGAAAGCCATAACTGAATATGGATGACGAATGACTATTATAATTTTTAGGAACAGAAGATGTATGCATAAAACAATATAAAAAATGAATTTGAGGCGAATGACAGAAAGCAAAAGACAGTCAGTTTCCTGATATGACCTGTGATTACGCTTTTTGGACTTCGCTTACGACAAGAGGAATTACTGGAAGGATATGTATACAGGTGAAGTGTTAGGGAACCAGTTTCCGAGCACATTTTTCCTAGAAACCATTAAAACGTAAGCACCAGGTGTTACGTGGGGTGCATTTAGATTTTTCCTCAAAATTTAAATGAGCTGGAGGATGCTTAAGATATTCTGTTAGGTGTGAATTATTTGCATAGTAATATTAGAATGGACGAACAAATTTTTGCTCCGGAGCCAGAACTCAAAATTTTGGTCGGAAATTTCCATCCACTCTTATTGCATAATCGCATGGAAAGTAAACAAAAATTATTAAGTTATTCTGTGGGGAAAATTAATGCCGGAAAATTTGAGAAATTATTTCCTACGAAATGAATGTTTTAATTGCAGGATTACATATCCCCCTAAATGATTGATAACTATTACTTTTTCCGTTTGATTTATCTTAAAAGACGTATAAAGTGCACTAATTCGCACGCAAGTACTTCCGTAAATTGCTGTACCCATATTTATTTCATTAGTACAATATGGAGGCAACGTTTATACTTTCCTCAAAGGACGATTTTTAATGACTAGATTGAATTGTTTGTTTCGTACGCTATTCCTTAATGTTTTTCCACCGTGTTGGACTCCCCTTTCACATCTCTTTCCTTCCTCATCACCGCATTCCCTCCTTAACACTCCTTTCGTCGTTCCACTATCTTTTGAAACCCCATCCACGTCCCTCCTGTCCTCTACTCCCTTACTTCTTTATTCCCCTCTTCAAACCTCTCTCTCCCTCTTAATCCTCCTCCTCCATCTTCCACTCCTTCCTCACCTCCCTTCCTCAGTCAGCCCCAGAGCTTACCCTGCGGTAAGCCACGTCGCTGCTTCCATTACAAGAGCGTTCACCTCGGGCCTCGACCTCAATTTGCGTGCTTTACTCCTGCCCTCGAGCCAACACCCAACTAAACCCGCCCACCTCATCTGCTTTCCTCCACTGCCCCCACCCTCACCACCTTCCTCCCTACGCCTCCCTCCCTCCCGCCCCTTCCCTGCGTCCTAAAACCACCCACACATTTTCATCTCTCCCTTCTTCGCCTCTCCCTTCCTCATTTTTCCCCTCACTCTGCCTGCAAGCCCCCAATATTCATTCCCACCCTCTCCCGGAAATCCCTTCTCGCTTCAGACCCGAGTCTCCCGCCCCCTCGATACCTCCCGTCCACCTCTCCCTTTCTCCACGTCACTTCCGCTCGCCCGCACCCAACCCCCGCCCCGCTTTCTATCCTCCTTCGTCAGCACCGCTCGTCACCGTCAACGCCCTCCTATTTCTCTCGCTTTTCCTTCCTTTGAAGAGTTCTTCTTCCTCTTCGTTCTTATTTCCTCCCTCTCTATTTCTCCCTCTCTCCTCCCGCCCACCTCCCGTTTGCGGATCTCGCGTTGCGCGGCTTGGTCCCTGACCTTAGGGTTTGCCGAGAGAGGAAACTTAGAGGCCAGGGACTCCCGACCGAACGTCGCCAAGGTCACGCCGTGGTGATCTTTCCGCGGTCACGCCCCCTCTCCTGCGACCCCGTGGATGATAATCTCGCTCCTTCCTTGGGCTTTGGCCCGGTAAGACAATGCGTGCCGCACGCCCTGCCTGTGGCGGGGCGTTGCGTGGGTTTTAGTTACAGCTTCCGGTATTCCTTCTCCTGCTGCTGACTCAAAAGTTCGCGCGGATATTTAGCCCTCCGGGGATTAGAGGGCTCGGCGAACTGTCATGGCATGATTTATGTACAGTGGTATCGGTGGTGGGAAGTGGCGCAAGTCGTGGGTGGGGATTGAGTTAAAAACGCCAAAGATTTAGAGACATGGGTGCTTTTGAAAATGTATGGGTGAAGGATTGAAGATATATTAAGTATATATTTATTTCAAGGTCAGAGGGTAAGCTTTACGGGTCCTCCGTCGTCCCCGCCACATCTTTCTGATGCACCGTGTAATAAATATTTATTCACTCATTTAATACGACTCAAATCAGCGTAGTTGTCACATCCTCCCGCAAACCATTTGCCAGTGATTTTGTTCGATTTTTTATTGTTTACCATAATTTATCATTCAGAATGGCACACTAGACGGACAAATTTCCGGGCTGCAAAGACGAAGGTTGTGGATTGTTTCGACCAGATGGAAAACGGAAGACCAAGTTGCTTTCATAGTTTTTTAAAAACCCAATCGTCTTCCATTGTTTCTGCCTGCCGAAATATTCCACAACAGTGAAAAAAAATATCAACTGCCTTTTTAAAAGGAATTAAAGTCATCCCAATAGCGGGAATCATTGCAATAATTCTATTCCTTCGCGCTCTATTTCTCCTGCATGAAGTTTTTACTTCCTCATTCGTAAATTCCACAGATATTTTAGAACGAAAACATATGCGTATTTTGTTGTAAGTCAAAATATAACCCTAACTTATTCCGCAAAAATACAGGTATTTAGTTATCGGTGGATGGGATTCAGTGATCTTCCAAAATGGACTCCTTCCTGCGCTTAACTACAGGGCGTAGGCAGCACGTGGAGTTAAACAAAACTTCAATTTAAAATCCGGAACGGACAATATTGTATGTATAGGGTAATTGGAGGTTTGGAACGTTCAAATGGTAATTTCTTGACCCAGGACGTTTAGGATTGAAATATAAGGGGCAATTTTAGATTTTAATATAGAAGCATTATAGAAAATAAAAAAGGATATATATTTATTTTGTAAATAGAATGATCAGGAAAGTAGTTAATAACGAAATTTTCCGCAGAAATATTGTTTTTTGTTTTCTAAATAAAATTGTTTTTGATAGAAAACTATAATAAACTACAGCTTCTTAATTTTAAAAATTACTTTCCTTCTCTTTTAACAAAAAGTTTTCACATATTATAAAATTGAAAATAATTTCCTGCCTCCTTTAAAGTTATGTCACTACTACCTCTTTAGGAATCAATAATTTCTTTTCAATTTTTATGTGGCCAGGGGGCCACACAATACTCTTTGAATAACCATAAAAAATTTGATTTCAAGTAACCTTGCAAAACTTGGAATTGTAAATGCTTTTGTAATTGAAGGGCAAAATTATAAAATGAAAAAATACCCAGAAACGACCTTTTCGAAATTTCCGAAATTGACGGAGTGTATTTATAACTAACTTATACCTCTAATGATTATGTATTGAAAAAATAATATGCCTGTAATTTTTATGTAATGTACATAAAGTATGCCTTCAAAATATATTTTTTAATGATTGAAAAACTCCGTAGCTACAGCTCCTAGTAGGGACAGATTTCCAATCGTGAATACAATATTCGCAAATATTGTAATACAATATTAAATTATCGCAAAATTAATAAATAATAGAATTCTATTCCATGAACAAGTCATTGAATAAGAACACAATTTAGGGAAATGCCAAATTTTCGTAAATTCGGAGGCAGAGTGGAAAAACAATGCGATTGTCGGTCAGATTTATTAAATGAATCGTTTCTTCCTCTTTCCCTTTCCATTTGGGGCAAAAATATTAGAGGAAAAGGATCAGAATTATTCTACGGGCAAATAATTAAAAGAAATATTCTCAGCATTTTCCGTAAATAATACTTTCTTGTTTTTCTTTCGAAGCATACATCCATATTTTACCGCTAACGTACCTGTATCTCATTGTTCAATAGTTTTTTCCACAGCGATCCCTGTTACGTGTACCAGCTCATTGATTGCTTGCCGGCTAATACGAGACCCTATTAGAGCCCTCCTATTTCAATATCTAAACGAAGAACTCACTGTATGAGCCAAATTTAGAGGATTATTCGCGTGGGAGATTTCGCAGTCTAAGACATAATGTTTGAGCTTACGTGGAGACAAATTTTTTAACCTCAGGTGTCGTCTTTTGTTATTGTTACTTTCTGGATTTGGGAAAAGAAATTTCAAAAAAGACTCGTACGTATGCGCTCCAAATCAAGATATTTGGAGCTGTTCACCTCTTTATTATCTGTGAGCTATTAACCACGGCAGCCTGTTTTCCGAATCATTACTAGTTTTTTTTTTTGAGATCCAAATTTCCGACTTTTTTTCTAACCAATTCCCAGCAGTACTAATGTTAAAAGTGAGAATCAATTTCGTCAGATTTAACAATTATTAGTACTCTTTATGACGAGTTCTCACACTAAAATTTCCTATCCATTTACATTGGAATTAATGAAATTGATTCACAGAAAATCAATTTTATGAATTAATGTTGTTCGAAATACTACGCTTTTTGTTTACCGTGGAATTAATATGTAGTCGAGGAACAATTTAACGACTTTAAGTTCTAGAAATTTTCATCACGACATTTTCTGTCATCAATTGATTAATTTATTTCACGACTTAATTGGGGCGAAATTGAGAGACTTCATAGTCCTATCTGCCACCTAACCCCTGCTCATACATTAGAGACATAAAAAAATCCATAAACGTCCATGGCGCAACCATATCAACGATTGAATTATTAAAAACGTAGTGGCAATAATGACTCATGTATTTAATGAGTACATTTTGATAATTTTTTGATTGAATTTCGGGACGTCAATGTGGATGTGAAATTTAAATGCATTTGTTGGATTATACTTATATTAAAAACTGATATTTAAATATATGCGTAAATGGGTTGTAATTAATAATTCGTAATGCACCCTTGAAATTAATACTGATACTGTAGGGATCATGGTTTTACACTCTCTATCTCTGTACATTGTATTTAAATAATAAATATAAATTAGCAAAATGTTACTAATAGCTAAGAACTTTTTCCTCCATCGTAAAATGTTGTTATTTATTTATTTAGCATTAGTCCGAAAACAGCACATATTGTCCTTAACATGGGACAATTAGAAATTATAATAATGGTCATAATTACAAGCCTTAGGTTGAGGATAACCCAACCAGGCGGGAATCTAACCCATCGATCTTTGGGTTGGCATACGAGGATGTAACTCCGCCACCACCGGGATCGGCGAATTATAATTGACCAAGCATATAAAAACCTAAGTATTTGTGATACTAGACATTATTTTTATTGCTTCTTCCTTTTGCATTCGTCATTAAATAAAAGCGCGAGTACCCACAATTACATGATTAAAGATTGGTGCCCTAATACCCCTTGGCACATTGGCTGGCATTCCTTGGAATGAATGGAATTGCGGGACATAGTTGTCTGGTGGTTCTTGTTTGGAAATCCCCACTGCAGTATTTCATGTCAAAAAAACCGTTTGCGCGGTATTTGAATTGGGGAAGTTCATTTAAGACCGTGTTGGAGAGATAATTCATTTATTATGCCATTGCCATGGAATACTTCTACGCTGCGCTGAAGGTATCACATTAGACGACAAGCACTCCTAATGACCTTCACCGACACGTCAGTCAAGGGAAATCGGTGATGTTCTTACTCATCACGAAATGGTGCGGAGCCACCCTTGAAAGCCCCGCGCTCACCCCAGCCCAGTCCCCGCAAGTCGCACTTGATAAACCTTTCACTTCTCCTTGGTGATCTATTCCCAACGCCCAATTCTCCGCCCCCCCCACCCGCACTCCACTCCTTTCCCCCCGGGAGCAGGTGCAAACTCCTCCACCCCCCCCCCCCCCCCATGCTGGTGCACAGACGAAATGTTTGGAGGCAAGAACCACTCTGGTGCGTGGGGAGAGTTGGGGCTGGGGGGCGGGGTGTGAAATCTGGCGCCCCCTCCGCCTCCGGCCGTCCCCTACTCCGCGCATGGATTTCCCCGTGGTAATTAAATCGCGTCCACTTCCGCGAAACAATTGCTGGCATTATTCATCCACCGACGTATTGCTTGGTGTTTCGGATGGGGTGGGAAAGGAATGAAAGGAGGGAAGGGGCGAGGGGTTATTTCAGGATGATTAGAAATTAAAACAGGAAAATAAAATACATTTTCATCCATTTTGATGTGGGTGTAATAAACATCCGTTGTGGAGCACAACCATTTATTAGAGATTACGAGGTTATTTCATTCAGTTTTAGGAGTTCTACTCAAATATTGGGAATATCCACCGCGTCGGAAATGTTTTCAAGCTCTTTTAATTCTTGATATCCGCTCAAAAGCAACATAAACAATGAGCTGGCCGAGGGCTGTTGCTGCTGAGCGCCAGGGGCTAGTTTGGGAAGTAAACAAGGCTTACATATTTTTGTAGGCAGAAAAGCGAAATAACGAGCCCAGTGAACATAATTAGAGAGGAGTGTTTAGCATCGTCAAATTCCTGGGCCGATAATTCGAGGACGATTGATTAGGTCCCAAAACACTAAAATAAATGGAAAAATTACGTTGAATCTTGCACGAAGCATTTGCCTTTTGAATATTAGATTTCTCGGAAGAGTCAATGAAAAATGATTGAAAATTTGAATACGTATATTGACTTCGTTTTTGAGTTAGGTAACATATAAGATTTTGTTTGCTGATATATAAGTAAATAAGCAAAGAGAAAATCATTGGAAGTTTCACGGATATTACTTTTTATGGTTAAAAATGTATAAAACTATAGAGGTCGTGAGCAGTCACACAGAAAATTGTCTGGTTTGAGATTAATTAAATACTTGAGACAGACGACTGCAGTGTTTTAATTTTTTTATCTTGTACGTGAAGTAAATCCATGTTAACAAGATGAAGGGAGAATTGGATTTAATTCACCATAGCTGTCATATGTGTAAAGGATCAGGCAACATTCTGTAATCAATGTAAAACAAAAAATCTTTCTTCAATTAATTATTCCGTGGTACATGGCTCATAAAAAGGAGAGAGATTTTCATTTCCCTACAGAATACGTCAAATCTCGTTGCCTAAAAATTCTGGATAGGGTTATATTCTTTGTCCATTTCAATTATACTGTAAATAGTTTTTCCAGTTTTCGACACAAACCCTACCAGTAGCTCGGGTCGACTGATGTTGGGGCAAAAAACAGTGAATTACAAAAATATCTTATGACCTTACCACGGAAAAGTCGATGTTTTATATGCTCGCGTTTCAAAGAGCCGTCAGAAGAATGGCGAAACCCCCTAATGGCAGGCCCCCTTGGGGCTATCGCGCGAAACTCGCAACCCATTCAGCATCAACCGATTGAACTTCTATACTCTCCGCGAGTCAGTCACGCGAGAGATCCATCTCGGTTGCGGCGTCCCTCGTTCACCACCCCGCGACCGACCCCAACTTCAATTCCCCCCACTGTACCCTGTTTCCCCGCAGCGCCGCGCTTCGGGGTTAGCGGTAGGAGAGGGAAGAGCGGGGTGGCGGCGGGTACTGGACCACGGTCTCGCCGTGAGGTACATGAGGGGTAAAAAGAGTTATCCTCGCCAAAACCCTCGCGCTCCCATCATTCCCGCACCCCTCTCCCCACCTCCTCCCTCCGTCCCTCCGTCATCGATCCCACCCCGGCCCCACCGGGAACGTCCCCTCGGGACATGTGGCGGGGGATGTGACGGGTGGAGTGGGGTGGAACACCTATGAGTCCTCCCCCCATTTTATCCCTTCTCCGCCCGTCCCCGCCTCCCTCCCACCACCCCCTCCTCCTGATTCTCCCCAGCCAGCGGCACTTGGCAAACTCCCTGGTCCACATCCCTGGGCGTGCCGGAGAGGAGTGAGGGGGTCGAAAAGGGTGGTGGGGAGTAGTGACGGACCGGGGAGCGGAGTAGAATGCGGGAGGGAGTGAGGGTGCGGGGGAGGGGGAGCGGAGACGCGGAATGCGATCGCGTGGGACTTGGGGGCGGAACTCCCGCGGACCTCGCTCCTTGCTGCGCTCCCACAGCCAGTCCTACTCCCTCTACCCCCAGTACCCCGCGATCTCCCATGCTTCCACTCCAATCGGGACGTCACGGACTTCCCTCCCTCTTCCCTCACCCAATTTATTCAGGCGAGTTGGTCCCCCCGGGGCGATGTGGGTGGAAACGGGAGCTGGGGGGTGGAGGGGAAGGGAGAACGGGGGATGTGTCTTCCTCCTCTTTCCTCCTATACGGTGATCCTATGGTGGCACCCGAGACGGGGTGGAGATAGCGGAATTGGGGGATGAGGAAGTGCGTGATAGGGAAAGAGGGAGGATCGGGAAGAGTAGTGATGGAAGGGGTTTTGGTCCGAGATAAGGGGAGAGAAGAAAATGAGCGGGGAGAAAGGTCGAATTTGTGGGGAAAAGAGGGAGGAGGCGGGATGGTGGGATCTGTAAGGGGTGAAGAAACGTGAATCGGGAAATTTAGGCGGAAATGGAGAGAGTGGGGAATTCGTTGGACGGAGAGAGGACGGCGCGAGGAACGGAAATAATTGGAGCGAGTGAAGGGACTGAGGGATTGGAATCGCTCGAGACCAGCGATAACAGTCGTAATAATTTTCTACCACCGGACCTTTTGGGGGGGAGAGGCAGATGCATACGCTGGTGACCTGCGATGGCTACAAGTAGTTGAATTCTCATGTATCATCTGCGGACGAATGCTATTTATTTTTGACCATAGCATACGTTTTGGAGGAAAAAGTGCAGGCTTAGCTATTGAATTCAGGGTAGCCAGATCCCTAAATCCGTCACTCCCATACTCATTTTACATCATCTCCTAATGCTATGAAAAATCTACGGCTTCTCGACTAACTTTAATCCTGGCTAGAATGCACCATTGTGGACTGTATACACCCTTATAACCTTTTCTTACAGGTTCCCTTCACCTTTCCTCACCTATTTGATAACCCCAACCCCCTCATCCCTTACCCTCCCCTCATGGTGCTACACCCCCTGCCACACACCTTTTTTGGTGGCTCGTAGGGTATTTACGTACATGTATATGTAGATGTAGATAACCAGCAACGTGGTCTTGTTTTTTAATTGTCGTTAATTTTTAAGTTCAATCACAACATCTCAGATTTCCAGGTATTCCAATAAACTCACATTTGCATTCACCTATTGCCCTTGCCAAAAAATTCTACTCAGAACCTGAATGAGCATCAAAATAATGTTTGGAAAATTAGATAATATTATCTGTATGAAATAGTCAATTAGACAAAAAGAAAGAAAAAATCATATAAAAATTTACATTTTATTGTAATATGGAAAGAAGAAAGGAAAATTTAGGTTATGAAAAGATAGAATCATCTATGTCTAGTCTATATATATTCATCTATATCTAGTCACTACCCCCAAAGCCATCGCAATGGCGTGTGGTAGAGGGTATTAGGTCACCAACTACTTTTACATACGCATTGGTATTTTTTATATATATTAGTTGCATTCAAGCCACGGCTAGGTTATGTGACGGGGTGAATACACGCCAGACTAATTTTGACTCGAACATGACCGCTACTGCCTTGAGACAATGTTATTCTCATCTCTTATCGTTCAGGGAAAAATGCCATCTTAAATTTATCCGTTCTACACTTAATATCCCACATTTTATTGACATTGTCTCTCCTAAGGTAGTACGATGGGGGATACATTTTCAGTATAACTGCTAAAAAGAAATCTTTCCAATTTATGCAAGATTTAATTTCTAATTTAACCATCGCTCCGTAAGTGATTCTCAGCCTAGCTCCTCTAATATTTTGGATGCGCTACTAAGTTTATCATGACAACGTTTTATAAATCTAGCTCCTCTACACTGCACGAGATCCAATTCGGATATCAATCCAACTTCGTGAAGATCCCATTTCTAGTAGCATATTCTGAACGAGGCCTATCCAGCAAAAGATAAAAATTTCTCTTCGACCTTTTCATCCAATTTAATCAGTACTCTTCTAAATCTTATAATTTTGTTATCACTTCCTCATATTCCCCGTATGTGTTTCATCCAGGAGAGGTCGTGAGTGAAGGTAACGCCCAAGTATTTCGGTATTTCCGATGCATATAATTAGATTCGATGTGCATGCAAGGAAAATTAAAACGGCGAGAGAATGTGGGAGATGAAAAGTAGCTAGGTGGATAAGGTAATCGAAGCTTGCGGACAGAATAAACTACGGAGGACAGAAAAGCAGTATTATTCAAGATATGGTTATAGCTTATGATTAAACATGAATATTGAAGGATAAGAATGCACTCAGAGAAGTTTTAATTAAACATATGAGAAAATTCGATCGTTAAAAATTCCATCGAGTCACCTGTCTCTCTTCTGTGCTGTGTGTCAGTCGAGAGGAAATACAAAACGCAAGTCCCAACAGATAAATTTAACTCTACACAGTGACCCATGCGGTGTAGACTCCGCTACTGGACTACTTGTCTACCACCACTTCTTTTTATCGACGGCAAACTTTGTGAGACGCGAGTGGAATAGTATAAATGGCAAATTTGAATTTTCTTATTTAAATACGTGCATAGTGGCTTACATCCTAAGCTTTCTGCTTCATCAGAGATTAAATATTGATAAAATTCATCATTAAATTGAGGCATAAAATTACATTGGAACGTTAAGAAAAGCATGCGTTACACAGCAGACATTTGATAACTCAGGTGAAATACTATTTTACTCTCTATTAATATCATCTGCTATTTTTGGACCATGTCGAGGTTAAATTCCTTGGTAAGCTTGAATTTAACAATGTCTATGGCTAATTGAAGGATAATGTGCCGAGTACTTTACCATTCCATGTGTTATAAAAGATTTGAACTTCAGGTCTTCGTAAGAACTGCCTTATTTTCCTTGCTTTATTTTTCAAATAATCTTGTCACGAGGGTTTCATTGATCAGAAATTTTATTGTGGTAGCACATACTACCTTGATCAAAAAGTTCCCGGAATTTATTCAGAAAATTAAAAATACAAGTTCTCTGATGGTTAATTTGCGGTTATTGACCAACATTTCTTTTACTTTATCAATTTTTTCACCGACTTTCGATGTCGATGGTCTGCCACTGCGTTCATCATCTTCGATTGACTCACGACCACTTCTGAACCGCTCGTGCCACTGGTAAACGACCGTTTTTTTTAGAGAATCGTTGCTGAAACACTTTTCCAACATTTCCAACGTCCGTGCGCCACAAATCCGTTTTTTACGCAAAATTTAATACAAGTTCGTTGTTGCAAATTTAAATCCATTTCTGCAATTGTAAAAAATCGCCAACACACACAGAGATAGATGTACTCTTGGCTACGTAACTTTTGCAAATGTCAAGTTATGACACTAAGATTTAAAGGGAATATCAACAACAGATGTACCAATTTAACAAAAAAAAACAGAAATCAAATCGGAACGATGGGAGCGCCACACGGTGGTTATTCCGGGAACTTTTTGATCAAGGTAGTAGACCGCTCGTTGAGGAGGTAATTACAGCTGTCCTTGACCACAAATGCTTTACAAGGGACTTTTTTGGTAGCATCCTCTCACCGTCGTAGCACGGAACTAAATCGGAAGAAACGAAAGCAATGACTCGATCAAGGGGAGGATGTTCTTTTATGGGAGCCCGTTGTCTTCATTCTTGAAGCTACATAAATCCTTCATTGTTATGGTTGCCGTATTTTTCTGCGAATACTCCAGTATAACAGCATTTGTGCCCCGAGGATAGCACTGAAGAGGGCGAACATAGTGACGGGAGTAAATCGAAACAAAGGCATTCCTGCTATAGATATGATAAGTTCACGTGACTTGACTTTTATCGTTCGAAAATGAAAATCCCTAGATAGATAACCTCAATCGGCTAGCGTTGTCTTTCTCCGCTCATGTCTCTATCTATTCATGTTGTCGAAACAGAATGATCCAAAAGTCTTTCATCTCTCCGATCAGTAAGAAGATCCATTAAACCGTCGCGTCCATCAAAATAAAAAACAAGTTTTCGGAATTCCGACCTTCCGAAGTTTTGCATTCAAGAGAAAGGAAAAAAATACCTTCATTCGTTGTAGAGATGAATGACAAATTGCCTGCAGTATGATAACTTCATGCATGTCAGTGTGATATGATGGCTGTCAGGAACGCCTATGGGAAATTTCATTTTATTTGTATTATTTTAATTCGGGAACTTTTATTTTATTACGACGTGTATGAAGAGTGTATGAATATTTTTCCTTTTGAAATAAAAATTATAAAAAGCGAAAATTTTCTTGACATACATGCGTTAATGTTTAACCATAATCTGAATATTTAATGGTAATGTTTATTTGCCTGCACCATGCGAATGTACTAAAAAAGAGTCGTAAAGCGGAATAAAGTTATTTGAATGCAACGAATGAGTCGATCATTTGTTAAACATTTGATAAGTACTAAAATCGGTGTACGCGTCTTTTCTAACCATAATATTTAGTTCCACTCAGCTGAGTATGTGCTTGAGACCCATTGGTACTACATTGAACGTAAAAAAAAATTAAGTCCTTAAATCGTACGTTTGCTTGTGTAAAAGTTTCGTCGATATTCTTTATAACTTCACTGAGGTACACATCAATACGGGAGCACGAAATCGAACGATAAATTTTGCTTTAAGGCAGCCCTCGTGGGCGACAGGTGTGTGCTGGACTGAGGCAAGGAAAAATAAATTTTCATCGAGGTCGTGCGCTCCAAAGGCTGAAAACTTATAAAATAAAAGATCTCGCGCCCACGACGGTATGAAGCATATAGATGGGATGCGAGGGTGAACCGGGAACAGCGTTTGTGACAACGAGGAGTCCTGGGGTGAGGGAAGATGAAGAGGAAGCGGAAATGGGGAATGGGGACTTAAAATTAAGGACTGGGATAAACCGCGCAAGCAAATAAGATAACGAAAGTTAATGGAATGGTTCCAGGTTCAATTTATATGGCTGAAGCTGAGGAATGTGGCGCCATAAAAAAACAAGGGGAGGGAGGGAAAGTGCTTTTCGGACATCCACGAGTGGTGAAATGGAGAAAACATCCGAGAGTCATCACTGTGAAGAATCGAGTGTGAAGTTTAGAACAGTTGTGCTATGGTCTAGAGCTTGAAATGGTAGTGTCGAAAAACTTATAGCAATATCAACTCAGGTTTGTACAAAAAAGAAACTAAACAGCATTAATAAGGACGATGACAAAAAATACATAAAGAATTTGTGATATCTTTTGGTTTTGATTTGATTTATCAAGCATTTTTTTTGTTGACATTTGAGGTAAGTTCATGTACCATTTTCGAAAATTGAAATTTTTTATTGGTTACCTTGTCCCTCGCATGTCTGGCTTTGAAGATAAGTAGTATTTTAGTTCAGAGATTATAAGAAAAGTTAGTGTTCATTTTCTCCTAATCTTCAAATTCTATGTTCTCATAAAGCCCTGAAAATCGACCGAGGATCCGTGTCAGCAAACCCAGTCACATTAAATCAAGACGTTTGTGTGGCTTCTCCAGAATATAACTATGAAATGAAGCCGCGATATAAATTCTAGACAAAATAAATGATTTCCAGTTTTTAAATATGTAGAGTCAATATTTCTATGACTTCATTATGAACTTGGTACGACTTTGTAGATTTATTCTCTGCTAGAAAATATAAAACACAGAGCTCCGTCAACCAAAGATATAATTTACCTTACTGCAAGATCCTAACACTATTTACTTGTTTACAAGACATGATAAATATGTGCAATTTGCATTATGCTTGGTTGGAAATTGTGACAAAATGTATTGTGTAGCTCGCTAAAAACTATGTTCTTTTAGCCGCTTGGCCTCAGATTGAGGAAATTGCAAACGCTTGCCAATAATTTTATAATCAGTACATTTATCTTGTTTCACTTAGCGCTTAGTTTAATCGCAAACAACGAAATTTTTTTAATGAATTTTAAAATATTTTCTTACATTTATCATATGACACGTGGTGTTTATTTCACCTTGTTTCCAGATTCACTTTCAGTCTCCTGCTTCGTAGAGATCAAAGGCAGTCTCGTAGTCGTAAGTGACGGCGACATAGAATATAGTACAGCGGTTAGCCGTCCTTTGTGATTAAAATATTCTGATTGGCCCAGGCGTCAGGCCTCGGGTCGCATATGGCGAATTCAAGTTCGGAGCTACGATAAGCTGAGGGCTCCTTGGGGGAACCTAGTAGTGCGGGACGTGGGGCTTGAGGATTTGAATATGCATAAAAGAGCGTTGAAAATTTTTAAGGCAGTTGTCGAAAGATGATGAAAATTGTGATACAATAAACTCTCCATGCTACCGGGTCTCCCCCTTTGGGGTTGCGTTTCACTTAACGTTCTGGCACTCCTAGCTGTCGTTTGGTGTTCAGTATCTTATATCAGTTTCCTAGGAAGTAGTCAATGTCTCAACGAGGTTATTGATACTGATAATGATCGCTTATCTCTTCCATTTCGTTTTCGGTATTCTTCTGTAGCGCCACGTCTCCATCGCCACCAATCTGTTTTGCTCCTCTCGTCAGCGTGGTACATTCATGGAAAAGTGGACTACATATTTGACTTTTAATAGATCGTTTCCGTATATTTGAGGTTAATAGTTACTATTTTTTATAGATATTCTTCTTCTCTAATTTTATTCTGCTTCTTATATCATGCACAATTAATTATTCCATCGCTGGCGATTATGTTCTCTAAACATTAAAAATAATAACAAAATACTGGCAAAAATACAGATCATCGAGTAAAAAGGCGTATCCATAAATGTAAAGGTTAATTAAACATAAATTGAAAGAGGCATCTCTAACTTATTTAATATTAATTGTGTTCAATGTAAATTATATTTCCAATGCATTATGCTGCACTTATATCTTCATTTCTCCCAGATACCTTCACGTCCTATTTTTACTTACATTTTCAATGAGGAGCTTCTGAGTTGATTGGAGGAAACAGTTGGATAGGTAAAATCAATTGGATAGAAGGTGATAACAGAAGTAATGTTAAATAGGGCAGGTAGGCGATTAGACGAATAAAAAAATTGGTAGAGGGAGATGTAGTGGAATACTGACGGCTGTGATACAGGAGAGACATTTTTGAAGCCGGGGGAATATTTTGGAAGCAAATAGAGGTTTTGAAAGTTTTGATGTGTCAAATACTGAACCTGTTGCATAAATCGACAAGGAATTTTACTAAATAGCTTTCACAAGCTCGTCAAAATCTAGCACATTATGCATATTAATTAGAAGTTAACCTTCTAATGAATGAAATGAAAAGCCTTAACCAGTTATGTGGACACGTTCTGTCAGCTAACCGATATACAATTGGAATCTCCGTTTACAATCGTCCGGTTTTAGATCCGTAGGTAATTTAAATATCTCCATCAGTGAGTATCAGACATTTACGTTTTTCCTCTTTCTCTCGAAATCTCTCATATTTTCCGTGCACCAAACATTTACTCCCTGGTCACGCCTCGATAGCACCTTTTCTCACTTTCTCTGCTCATTCCCTTAAGCATTTCCATCAACCCTTTCACTATGGTCCTTATTTCACCGTCAATTTTCCTTTTTCGCCCTCCCCCATCTTCTCCGAAACGTTATAATTCCTTTCCTCGTTCGGTCTTTTCATCTCACCTTCCCAATGCCTCTCCGCGAAAACACTATCACGCCCAAACTCTCTCTCTCTCATGCACCGATGCACTTCGCGCAGCCCGGAGGCGAGTGCAGGAGGGTTTTCATACGTTCCGGAGAGTATTTCCAATGAGTGTGTTTGCCGGCGCATGTGTGAGTCTCGTGTGTGCGCTCGCCGCGAGAACGGGGAGCCAAAACAAACTTACGATCCTCGATATAAATAAATGAAGGAAAAATAGAAAAAAAGAACCGAATGAATGAGTAACGTGGGAAGGGCGCGTGAATACACTAACCGTGCGCGCGGTCCCGCTACGCCGCTTGAGTCACTCGCCGGAGCACCGCGCTCTGCGGACGGGAGAGGGTTTGCCATCGTTCGGTGGGGGATAGAGGGGCATCCTTTTCGGGGATCGGGGTTTTTCTAAGGGCCAGGGTGAAGGAGAGGCGTGCTTGCACACAGTAGGGAAGCGAATTAGAGGGTAGGGGAAGGGAGGGATAAGAACTAGAGAAGAATTATCCGCAGAGGTGTCGATGAGGCGGCGTGGTTTGAAAACCTTCAGGAAGCCCTGCAGGTTGAGTAATCGGACTCGGTTCTCGGCCATTTAAAAGCTCCGGGCTGGAAAATGTTTCAGATATTAGGATCGCGAATCCACAATGTAATGTTCCCTCCTGAGTGACTACCGAGAGGTAGTCCTTCATTCTCATGTTTACAGTCTTACACGCACGCCAAGGCTCCGGCCAAATTGACCGAATCTACTTTCATCTAAAATAATAATACTCCCTCTCATTTGGCCAGTACTCATGACCCTCCTTCCTAATTTTCAGATTAGTACTACGGCTACTCCTCACTGACTCTCCTCCGTAGAAAATTGCCCAATAAATATAGCTTCAGAAGTTCCCTTACATCAATCTTTTTACCTCACTTCATCAAACCTATGTTTAATTATATTATTCATATGTTGCATCACAATAGATAAATTTACTGACATCATATTATCCTAGCATTCCTTATCGCTCTCCTAGCAGTTTTGATTCCCTACTCCGCCGTATCTTTGATTGCGGCTACGGAGGCCTGCCTCATGGGTGGCATGACTCCTCCAGAGTTCTTTTGGTGCTGAAGTTATGGTTATACTATAGTTAATACTATTTTGAAGTTAAGTTCTGTCAAAAACTTTGAGCAAGCAATTGAAGAGTAACGATCTGGTCAATCTTACAAAATCCAAATTTTAGAAAACTTGATGAATTAATATGAAACCTTTGGTCATTGGTTCATTAACATGTATCCTTTCCCAGACAGTGCGGCATTATCTGGTAGTTTATTACTAGAGGACTAGTATTACTTGTGCTTCTAATAGAAAATAGATATTCAGGGTGATTTTAGCTTTCTCTTATGAATCATAAACGCTACAGGAGACAATAAGAGAACTACTAAAAGGATTGAAGGTATATGTGTAGGATTATTACTCTCTATGGTACTCTACAGTTTAGGCAGCCTTAATTTCACCGAATGGAAAGAAAAAATCAACAAGAGTAAATGACAATGCAGACGAATGACTGAAAATAAGAACCTATTCTAATCGGGAGACTAATCCTCCTTATCAAGCCTGGAATAAACAGGCTCAAGTTTTTGTGACACAGATTTATCACTATATCAACTCACAGTTTTTTTCATTTAGTACTTCACCTGTTCCCAATCGCGTCCTTCAATCTGTCCTCCCACAGCCTAATCTCTCTCTCTTTTTCTCCCTCACTATCTGTCAACCCACCTCTTTCCACCTCGTTCCATTCGAGAGGACGATCCAAATGAGGAGGAGAAACCCTTGGCGCGGAATGAAACGTGACAATATTGATAACGTCGGAATGGGTGAGTGGTCGTCCACCCCTCCCTCTCATTCAAGTGAGTTACGGCCGTGTTTCCCTCCGAAGGATCCACCGCCTCCGCCCCTCCTCCGCAGTCCCGCAACACAAACCGCGCGCACACGCACTCGCGTTTCCCGCCGTGCGTGCAGGGCCGTCTCACCTGACCGAAGGCCCTTCCCGCGACGACCAGTTTGTACCTCCTTTTTTTCGATTTCAGTTCACGCCTGAGCGAGTGGGTAACATGAGTTTGACGGATATGTCGATGTTCAGAGGGGATGGGGGAGCAGTGGTGCAGTGGGGGTTGGAAGAGAGGGGAGAAGGGGGAAAGTGGGGAAGGAGACGCGTTACATTTCGAAGTGCGGGGACGAGATCGGGCGGCCTATTGGCATGGAAGATAAAACAGTCCATTCCGTGAAAATCTGCAAACGTTGGAGTGGGAACCGGGATATTTTGCGACGGAGCTCGCGTGCGTTTCGGTTGAACGCGGGCGGCCAGCTGCATTCCGTCGCTCTCTGAAGAGCTGGGACGATTGGTCGTTGTTGCCGTCTGATGGACTTCATCAGAGCTTATATTATTCTCTGGATTCAACACACGTGGAACAATTTCATTTAACTTCGTTAAAAAGGTAACGTGTCCACTCGGTTTTGAAATTTGGAATGGCTAATCGAGCAATCCACATAAAAATTAGTGAAATGTCTTGTTTCACCAAACTCGTGTATTTGTCATGTAAATTGATGGATAAAGTAAAGAACGCCATTGGGAAGGGCTATGAATCCTCTTCAACGAAATTTGGTGGTCATTTTACTTCGATTTTTACTAGTGCCTACTTCAACTAGTGCCAACCTTAATCAGGCTGAAAATGTGATTTTACACTTGGTGTTTGGGTTCGCCTAATGCTAAAAGCCGTCTGACATGTGAAATTCACTCACCAGGGTTAGTTGCGTCAGTTACTTTCCCTTTGCTATCTGCGCTTTCCTAGGAAGATCTAGTATCTAAAAATTTCCTCAGAACGCAGCTGGGTGGAACTATGAGTACTTGTAGTCAACTGAATTTGAACTCTAGTATTCGACTGCTCGATCGCTGCGCGCACTGCGGGAGATGCCGCGATGGTAGCTTTTAACAGTCATAATTTTTCCCTGAAATCGTCTAGAAAGGTAAAATAACCGTTCAAAAAAAAGTTGACTTTAACTTCGTGGTCTGTGGCATTCGCGTACGCCTATGAACACCTGTGATAATGCATGTACGGCATTTCGTCATAATACGTATCTTGTTCCTTAGAAGTCCCCAAAATTTCCAAATGTATGAGGACAGACACCTCGGTAGTTTAATAGACTACGTATTCGTACAGCGCTCGGCCGAATATCGAGGGATCCGGTTTCGAATTCAGGTCGAGGCGAATGATTATTTCACTTAAAATTGTTGCATTGTTAACCTTCCTCTTACTTGCAAATCTCATAACCTTTGATTTATTTTGATCGATTCTCGTTCCATGCCTGTCGTACTGATTTGCTAATGCATGCGTTCCGTAATGGTTGAAATATCTTTGGTGACTGGTTAGCTAAAGTTTCATCTCTGCTAACCTAACTGATTTTATGAATACAACGCTCCATTGCGGCGGCGTAAGGGATATTGTGTAGATTTAGATGAATTCTCCACTTTCATTCCTATCTACGATTCTTTCGTGAAAGAATAGGAAACGAAATAACCGAAACTGTAAACTTGATTGTTACTGGTTTTTTTTAACTGGATAAGTAAAAACGATGTGACAAATCAGAGGAAAAAGGAAAACGCAAGTATTTCCATTTTCCTCTGACTTGCTTGACTGCCACATTATTTTTACCTATCCTCTTTAATTCTTTATCCCCTATAGTTCCCCTATTCTATAAACCCAGTGCCAGTCAAATTTACGGTCTCGGCTATTTCGCTTTCCATCAGGTTTTGTTTTGCTGGGAGAGTCCAGGAAATGTATTGTGGTGCAGTTTCATACACTGTCTTCATCTGAAACTATATTAACCGGTAGAATACCAATTAATTATAATATTTTGGTAAGATATATGTCACCATATTACATATTTAAACGTGTAACTTTAATTTCTCTCCAAGTGGATGCTACAGAGCATGATATGGATGAAGATATTGCCTCTGCTGATTATGAAAATATCTTGAATATCTTATTGACTGACTTTACGTCAAGTAAAGCCACGTAATTGAAGGAAGGTTATGAAGGTTAAGGATTGTTTATTTTTTCTATTTATGAATGGTAGTGGCAACACCTTTTCACGATTCCAACCCTATGAAAACGTTGCACTCTTCTGTACTCCATATTAGCTTCTTTAATCCCTAAGAAACTATTTTCATCACCCGAATCTATTGGCATTTCTCCGTTGGATCATTAACCAGCTTTTCCTTCCATTATATTTCTAATAATTTCATTTTACCCCACTCTGTGATCAAGCCATTACTCCTTCCCGGTTATTTTTACGTATCCATTCAGTACTTTATGGTGTCTACTATGTATTTGTTCTTTTAACTTTCCATATTGATTTCCATCAAATCTCTCCGAAACCGTATAGCTAAAAATTCATCGTTTCCCTTCCCCAACTGACAATTTTACTGTTCCATTTATATAGTGCTCAATACATCTTTGTACAAAGATTTTCGAATATTATTACTTTTTTGAAGTTTAGTTGAGTTGAGCATGGTTAATTATCATAAAAATAAACGTCTTTTTAGCGTGAACTATTGTATTTAACACCAGATGTTATAAAAAATATATTCTACCAAAATAAAAGCTATCCAATGGACTATATATTTTTTATATCCCAGATCAATTACCAATGCTACCGAATTATAAGAAAAGTGTTAGACAATATCACAAATTTCAAATAATAATATCTACGTATAAATGACACTGTAATTTTCCACTAAGGTGTAATGCTAGGAAGTAATTCCACCCCAAGTATACAATACCCAATTCAAGTTTTGCCTAAATAATAGTTACCAATAATAATTCTAAGTCCTTCAAATCATGCGATATTTAAAAGAAAAATATTAACTTCGAAATCGAGACTAGCTCCTAGCAGAAAGAAGAACAATAAAATAGTGGTTTGGTCAAGCAATAAAATCAATTTTTTTTATCATATTTATTAATATTTGAACTCTTCTATTGTAGTACGATGAAGCTAATATATTTTCGACCCCATTGCGGAAGAAATTCACTTCTAAGCAAGAAATGTATTCTGCGAGTAAACCTTGCCCAGTTGAGTGATCCTCAGCCTTACTCCTCTAATAATCTAGATACGCAACTACGTTTAAAAAACGTTTTAAAAATCTAGGTCATCTTTTTTGAACAAATTTTAATTCGCTAATCAAACCGGCATCGTGAAGAATCTTTATACTAACAGCATACGTTCTAAATAAGGCCCAACTAGCAAAATATAGTAACTTTCTCTTCATATCTCCCTGATATTCTGCTAATAACCCTAATTTATTTATTACAGTAATGGAAATTAGAGTTATGGTAAAAACATCAAGTCCATGCATTGAAATTTGAATAAATTGTTTCTATCAAATAGTATTGTCTTAAAATAAAAGACTATGAGGGAATGTTTCGTTGTACTGCCCTATAGGCTAGAATATAGGCTATAGGGTAGAGTAGAATGTAGTCTAATGAATAGCATATTGGTTGTGTCTATCCTAAGCAATCGTAACCCGGTACAATACGAATAATGGCACTATGACCGACCCAAATTAGAAAATTGTGATGCACCCATGGGGCAGCTTTGGTTTTAATCGATGCTTCACGGGGAATAACTTCGATTATTTCATTGGAGAAGGAAGCATGTTCTCTGTGGATTCAGGTCACGTTGTTGGTCAGATGCCGTGCCCTTATTCACATGCAATCAATTCTTCTTTCGTCTTGAAACAAAGACCGTCTTTAACTGTTGCCGCATATAGCCCAGAAAGCTACTAAACACTGGTCGGAAGCCGTTACCCCGCAGTAATCATTCTCGGTTCCCAAAAACGTTATTGCCGCTTCAATGCCTCGCCGCCATAGAATGCCACCCACCCACACAACTCGCGCTGGACCCTTCTCGCTTCCGTTCCACCGCCACGGCCACCCATCCCACGCCTCCCAACCCCCTCCCACCCCACAGACTGCCACCCTCCGGCCATGAGTTGGCAAGGAAGGAAGACGGATAACCACCTATCCCCCCCACCTCGCATTTCCTCTGGGCAATCCCCCATCCCCCTCCTCTGAAAATCTTCTTAGGAGTCCTCCCCTCCCTTACTCCAGCACCCCCCCAAACTGCTCCCCTCGGGGTCGGAACTCACCGCTCGCACCACCCGACTCCCATTTCTTCCCACTCCACGCGCGAGGATGAGAGGGAAGTCTCCCCCCTCTCTCCTGCACCCTCGTCCAAGATCTATCCACGCCTTCTTCCGCACCTCGCATACACCTCCACCGGGCACTCACCTCTACCATCTCTTACGCTCTCTCCAACCCCCATTCGCCCCGATCGGCTCACTCTCCCTCATCATTCCCTCCCACCTCCACCGTTACTAGTACACCCACGGCACTCCCCCACTTCTCCCTCCATCCCACAGCCGCGTATACATATCGGACGTCCTCCACCCTCTTCGCCCGACCCCCCTCGGGCTCTGTCTCCCTCTACCCCCCTCCCACCTACCTTTCAACTCCCCCTCCCCGAGCGCGCGGCGCAGGGAGCCAAAGCGGCCGCCGCATGGGGTTTGCCCGCGGCGCTAAGCCCTGGGATTCCAGAGGCAACCGACCGGGAGGTTGGGCTGGGAGGGAGTGGGCGGGCGGGTGGGTGGGAGAACTTGCGTGAAGAGAGGGAGGTTGGGAGGAAAGAGAGGAGAAAGATAGGGTGAGAGAGGTTTGTGTTGTAGGGAGGGAGAGAGAGAGAGCGAGACATATATATATTTTTTTATTCCGGGGGCCGCGAAGGGAGTGGTGAGGGGAACTAGAAGTGGTGGGACCGAATAGAAGGATTTTGGAGGGGGGCCGCTTTGGGTGATATCGGGGGTCGGGAGTGAAGGTGAGGGGGTGTGGTGGGGCGGGTGGGAGAGGTCGCCCGGGGCGGGCGCGGCATCCAGGAAAGTAAAGGCGGAGTGGAAGAGGGGGTCGGGGCGGAGTATAGTTTCGGGGGAAAGGGCCGGGTCGGTCTGGCCTCCCAGGGTGTATCCCTCTCTCTCTCTCTCTCTCTCTCTCTCTCTCTCTCTCTCTCTCTCCAGGACGAGAGCATGCGCGCGAGCACGTGCACACACATGCGCCGCCCTTGTTTTTATTCCATCTGTGCCTGAACACCATCATCATTATTATAATCATCGGCGTTATTACTTTCTCGCATTTTTTTCCACGAGACCGAGAACTCTTTTCGCGCCGGCAAAAGATATCGCACAGTTCGTGCTTCCGAGAGAGTGTCGGCTCTCCTAATTTCCATTCCCTTTTATCATTCTCGTTGTGCGGATACCTTGAAACTCAAATGTCCGTTTGCACTGTGGAATGATAAAGAGACGGCTGGATTCATAAAAAGCGTTGCATCTAGTGTCATTTAGTGAGAGAGAGAGGGAGGGGATTGGTAGGCCAAAACGGACTTTGTGAGGGCGTTCCTCGGATTATATGGATGCGGAGTTACGCAGTTCTCAACTATGCGAGAACCAAACAGTAGTGTGGTGCTAGGCTGAAAAAAATAAGAAGAATTCTAATTGAATTATTCACTCAGTCGGTGAAATTGCTCGTCGATTAAAAATGTTTCCGCACTTCATTAGTTGAGTAATTTGAGTTCTTACACCATACTCGTGCAGCTATTAAAAAAGATTTTCCTTGATATTTAAACCATGAAAAAGTACATGGCTATGATGGCCCCTGAATAATGATATATAATATATGTTCTAAATCATTTTCAATATCTTTATTTATACTTTTCCATTGGTGAAACAAATAATGAACTCCATTTTTTAGTCTACTAGTACGATCATACCAAATCATATCTGGATTTCAGATAGAGGTTTTATTGATGTGAAGTCAAATCCTTACTTTTTGGGATGTATTTTTACGGTGTACTTGATTACACTATTTTAGTTTTAATTCCCCTAAAAATTACTTTTTACTTTTAAACATTAGTAATACGAAATATCCGTCCAATACACAGACTGATTATTAATTAAAATAGCTATTTAAGTTAAATCCCACCGATGATCGCTAAATTAGAATTTCACTAAATTCAAACGAATTGCAGTTCATAATGTTTGTACTCCTTAACGTAGAAATGAGTCATTAGTTGCAATTTAATGAAAAAATAACATTTTGCGCCGTATTTTTGAGGTCAAATTGATTATGAACGCTATGAGATTGTACACGTTAGTAACGTCAGAATTAATTAAATAAAAACAGTTAATCAACAAAGCCATTAATAATTAATTTCCCCAATTATTCGCTCGGCCAAGCATAAACTCAATAATGATTTTAACCAAAAAAATAATAAGATTGACAATTGCATATTAACCCATAAGCATTCCTATTCCCAAATCCTTTTATTGACTCCACTTACGACTGAAATTTGTAATAACGTTTTCCGCTTGATTAGTCACATGTTTCAGCCATTGTTTCTGACCTTGTCCAGCTTTCTGGAACAAATGAAACTTCATATATGATTCCCAGTTGAATCACGGAATTAATTTCCAAAATTGAATGATAATATTTTCCTTGATATGGCCTCCCGATGAATTTAATGGTAAGGCACCGAACACTTCACTTTACTTTATGAGAATCAATGCACGTTCCTCCTCCTTGTCGTTTTTAATGAGATATTTAATGATAAATTCTGGCATTGTTGCTATAAACACAAATTACCATTCTCTACGGGTGTATTCTCGTACTGATCAAATGGAAAAATAAGCCGCCGTTTGAATTTTTTTCATTTTTCAATGGGAATAGAGCCAAATTTTATCCTGCGTATACATAACTTACGAGAAAAGCCGAGGAAATCAATTTCTTAAATATACATCTGAAATCCACGATAGTCATGGATTCGGCCGTATGCAAACCATCGCACAATGAAATATATTTTTATTTGCTTGAGTAATGATATCATCTTCAAAAGCTAGTTCTTTGCCCTAAAGACATGTGTAGCATTGATAGTACCATGGGCGGTAGAAGAGCAGAATCACAATTTTCATTAAATTATGGAAATGACTGTTAAGCTTAACAATTGTGTGTCTTAAATAAACCCGGGAAAATCATTGTAAAATGATAAGATATAAATACTTACATACCAAAATGACAGTTTGCTACAAAAATGTAGATTGCGTTTCATTCTTCGTCCCTAGGTAGCTACACTTAAGCCCACGTGGATCATTTCAGTAGCGGCACATGTTTGAGTTAATGCCCACTCAGTTTCGATTTCTGCCTACTGGCAACTATCGATTCCTGAGAGTTTCACAATCTTGAACTTTACCGATTGCTCTAAAAGATCTAGCTCTGTCATCGTGGTTTCTTGCCACTCATTTTCTCATTAAACTGCAGCAAGATGACGTGTACACACTGTCCTATGCACTCCGTTCGAGCGAACAGCGGTTCGTTGACATGTATTATTCATGGCAGGACACACAAAAGCCAAACTTCCCGAACGCGTGACATGGTTAACGTTTGCCCGCTGTGCCCACTCCTCCCTCCGTTTTTTTTTTCTAAGGAGGTATGCTTTCCTCGGAAATGACGGTCGTCCGAGAGCGATCTGTCTGACCGGCTCTCCCGGAGGTCTCATCTCCTTTGTCTCATCCCCCCCCTACCATACCGCCCTCGGCGCAAACCCACCCTTATTCCCCCTTTCTCCTGGCCGCCGACTCCACCGGAGAAATCTTCAACCCATGCATAAATCACTCTCCTAGGTCACTGAATTCCTATCCCTCTCGCATCCGGAGGTAAAGGAGTCGAGAAGGATAAAGACGGATATGCCCCCATCTATATCTCCCTGCGAGCCAGGGAGCAACACTGCCCAAACCTTTGTGCAAGAAGTTCTAAAAAGATACACGAATTAATGCTGGCCGGAATGGAATAACGCAGAATCTTCTCAAACTGATGACTATGTCAGTGGGCAGAATTTTCTGTATCAGTGTTTAACGCGATAGGAAAATCATCATTAAAAGAACGGACAAATAATTCAAGTGAAAGCGAGAAAAACGTAAAATGAAAGATCGATGTTACCTGTGTCTATCGATACCCATATGGCACCGTACAAAACATTGATACTGTGTGTGGCAGGAGTTTATTCTACGCAAGGGGTGCATTGTCAAAATTGAGTGTTAATTAAATGATAGTTATCAAGAGACGTGCTCAATAAATCAAAGTTTGGAACTAATATCCATGCACTACGATGTTGAAGTGAAAATACTTCAGGGCGCATGCGTGACGAGCTACCAGTAAGTCATTATGTGAGCAGAGATAACAAAAGGCTTTAATGGGGTTTGTTAAAATCAATTCCGCTGTCCACAGACGTTTTTTATGTTCGAACGATTACTCTAAACCTCTGGACCACATTATTTCTCCTGCACCCGAATTATCTTAAAAATATTGACCAAATATTCTAGTAACTTAATTATAGTTAATGACCACATTATTTTTTTATTTGAATTTGTCTTCAGCTTTGGAATCATTTCCGGCATATCAACAGTTCCAAAAATATCTAATTGATTATTGGAGTGAACTTTGACTCAAAATCAAACGTTACTCACAAAATAGGTATTTAGATGCTGCGCGTTCTTCTGGTATGTATGTATATATATATATATATATATATATATATATATATAAAGAAAATATAAATACATACATATATACACATTCAAACACGAAATCCCACCATACGGCGAACAAATATTTATTCTCATATTTTCAGTGCTTAGTACATTTTCTCGGAAGCTCAATTGGTTAGAGCATCCGCCCGGCAAGTGAAGAGATCCGGTGTTCAAGTCCCGGTCGAGGAAAATATTTTTAATTTAGTGGTCTGCTTGATTCCGCCTTCCCCATCTCATCTGTGTTCGCCCTTTATGTGTGTTCCTTTCCCCTTTCCTTATATAGATTTCTATGTGAATGTATATATATATATATGTATATATATATGTATATATATATATATATATATATATATATATATAGATGGCGGGTCGCGGTAGTCTAGCGGTTAGAGCGTTGGACTGCTGACCGGAGGGTCCCGGGTTCGATTCCCTTGCTCGGGAATCGAACCCGGGAACCACTTTGGGAACCTGCAGCTCCACCCAAGCTAGTTGATTATTCGGGTACCGGATCTTCCTGGGAAACTATAACCGGCACAGGGAAAGGAACTGGCCCCCCTACCCTGATGTGTGAATATTCACACGCCGTATAGGGCTTGGTACATGGGTGAGCTCTACCATCACCTACTAAACCGACCTTCGGGTTGATTACTGTTTTTTTCTATATATAGATGATGCGGAAGTACTCACGACAGCAATATAACTTTTGGACGGCACAATAGAAAACAGAATAAAACAGATAACACGTAAAAGGACACTCACACTGTAGATGATTTAAGCTTTCGGCCTACTCACTCAGTCTGACCTGAAGAAGGCCTCGGTTATCTGTTTTATTCAGTGTTCTATTGTGCCGTCCAAAAGTTATATATATATATTGACCACAATTTAGTTGGTATGAAATGCAACGGTAAAGAACTGAGTACAATCGAAGAAAAATGGGAATGTATCAAGCAAGGGATATCGGAAGCAGCAAAAGACACTATAGGAACCGTTAAGGGGAAAAGAATAAGGAAACCATGGGTCACGGATGAGATGATTGCAAAGATGGATGAGAGAAGAAGATGGAAGAGTGTAAACACAGAGTTAGGCAAAATGAAGTACAGAGAGTTAAACAATAAATTGAGAAGGGCCACAAATAAAGCAAAAGAGGAATGGTGGAAAACCTAATGCGAGGATATGGGAAGTTTACAGAAGAAGGGTGAAATTGGTGCTCTATACAGCAAGGTTAAGTTATTATCGGGAAGTAAGAAGGCAAGATCTGTGCTAACAGTTAAAGATAAATGGGGTAAGATAATAGTTGAACCAGGAAAAATCCAAGAGAGATGGAAGGAATATATAGAAACACTGTATGGTAAAGAACTTAGGCCGACAAGGTTAGACATAGAAAAGGAACATGACGTAGAAGAAGATAGCTTAGGTCCAGGCATACTCGACGATGAAATATAAAGGGCATTAAAGGAGATGAAAGCAAATAAGGCCGTGGGGGTGGACAACATACCTGTAGAACTGTTGAAATGTTTAGGAAAATACGGGAAGAAGGCCCTATATGGACTGATTCGTAGTATCTATGAAGAAGAAATCTGACCTCAAGATTTTGTGAGATCGGTGTTAGTTCCTATTCCAAAAAAGGCAAAGTCTATATCATGTGAGGATTACAGAACAATAAGTTTGATATCTAACGCAGCTAAAGTTATTCTCAGGATCATCAACAAAAGGATAGAGAGTAAGGCAAATGATTACTTAGGGGATGATCAGTTTGGGTTTAGGAAGGGAAGAGGTACGCGTGATGCCATTGCAGTAATGAGATCACTAATTGAGAAGAATATAGAATACAACCAGGACGTTTTTGCCTGTTTTGTAGATTTCGAAAAAGTGTTTGATAGAGTGAATTGGGAAAAATTAATGCGTGTATTGCAGAAAATAGGAATGGATTGGAGGGACATGAGACTGATCCGCAACCTGTACATGTCTCAGACTGCTCAGGTGCGAGTGGGGACGGAGAGTCCGGATGGGCAGTGTTAGGAAGAGGTGTAAGGCAGGGTTGCCCATTGTCACCCGTGCTGTTCAACGTATATGTAGAGGAAATGATTAAAGAGGCATGGGAAAAACTGGAGGTAGGAATGAAAGTCGGTGGGGAATTCGTAAAATCGGTAAGGTTTGCTGATGACCAAGCATTAGTTGCTCAGTCAGCCAAGGGGTTGCAAGCATTGCTGAGTGAATTGGAGGTTCAGTGCGATAAATATGGGATGATAATCAATATTAATAAAAAAAAGGTTATGCGATTTTCTAGAAAGAAAAAGGCTAAGCTAAATATTAAAATAGAAAGAATAGAGCAGGTAGAGCAGTTTACATATCTCGGAAGTGTTTTGGACCAATACGGTCAAAGTGGTAGGGACGTAAGGAGAAGAATTGCGCTAGGCAAGGAGGCTTTCTCAAGGAGGGAGTTGATGACAGGGACGTTGAGTAGGGATGTTAAGACAAGACTCGTAAAAACTCTGATATGGAGCGTAGCTATGTACGGCGCGGAAACGTGGTCACTGAAGCAGGAGGATAGACGTAGATTGGAGGCTTTTGAAATGTGGGTGTGGAGAAGAATGAAGAAGGTGAAATGGACCGAAAGGAAAACAATTGAGGAAGTACTAGTGATGGTGGGTGAGGAGAGGGGTTTGTTAAGAGAAATCGTATGGAGGCAGGAAAAATGGATGAAAGGCATATTGAGTGGTAGTGGAATGTTGAAGAAGGTAATAGAGGGGAGAATGTTGGGCAAGCGAGGTAAGGGCAGGAACAGGGTAGGGATGTTGGACGGGATGAAGGGAGGAAAGAAGTACACCGAGATGAAGAGGGACCTGATATAGATTAGTTTGATAGGTGGGGAGTCACAAAATGTTTATTTGATAGTTGTGTCCATCCAAAAACCTGCCTTAAACGGTGGATTACCTTTTTCCTTATTTTCCCTTATTTTCCCTATTTCCCTTAGTTCCCCTTATTTTCCTAAAAATATACAACCAAATTTCCAACACTACAATAAGCCCCTCTTCAATTCCATATACTTCCTTCGTCTTCTCATTCCATCTCACAAACATAATTACCTACAATTTGATCCAAAACAATTCTGAGATTGATACATTTATCCGCCTGGTCTATTTTTTCCTTTCTTTTTTAACTATTAACTTAGCCTATGTCTATCTCGAAAACTGCATAACTTCGGTCTTGTTTACATTTGTTCGTATTTTATACTTATCGCATTGACTATTCGATGCACTCAGCAGAGCTTGTAAACCCTTGGTTGAATGGCAAATTAAGCTTGAATATAACCAAATCTAGCTAATTTCGTGAATTATCCACCGACTTCACTCATACCTCCAGTCCTACCCTAGCGTTTCCTCCATAGAAACGCTGTAAAGCACATCTACATCTATATCTACTCAATACCCCGCAAGCCGCCGCAAGGGCGTGCGGCGGTGGGGTGTTAGAGTACCACCCCTAATTTAGAAAGAACAAAAAACCGAATGCAGAAACCACAAATTTATATTCCCACAACCAAGCATGGTATGCATTCATGCAAGAACCTTTTCATCCCATACACATGCAAACACAAACTACCAATAAACGTACACATGCCCCTATAGTATATTTAAACCTAATATCTTTGCAATTTGTAATTTTGTTCCGACTTGTTAATTAAATGCAATTAATTAAATGAAAAAAGCATTGGTTATAATGGACTCTCATGTTTTATTCCACCTCCGAACACTCAATATATTTATGGCGAGATAGAAAGGTCATGTTAGGAATTGGAATCAAATGAGACCTAGGGGCTGCATATTGTTCCTGCGGAACTAATTAAGGGCCACGGAAAAAGTGGGAAGAAGTGTTTTTATGGACTTAAAAGAGTGAGACTTTAACAGGAAGATTTCGTAAGATCAGTGTTAGTTCCTTTTATAAAAAGGAAAGGCAACCGTATGCGAGGACTACAGAACAATGCGTAAGATATCACACGCAAATAAATTGGTTCCAAGGATCATCAATGAGAAGACGGAGAGGAGGGACAATGATTACTTAGTGGATGATCTGTTCGGATTCAGGAAGGGCAGATAGAGACACACGTGATGCCATTGCAGTAATGAGGTCACGGATAGACAGGAGCGTAGAATACAATTGGGGTATATATGTTTGTTTCGTAGATTTCGAAAAGGCGTTTGATGAAATTAATTGAGCTGAATTATTGAATTTATTGCAGAATATAGAGTATATTCAAGGGATAGGGGACTTATCCACAGCCTACATATGTCTCAGAAAGCTCAAATACGAGTGATAGATGAAGATTTCGGGTAGGCAGTGTCAGAGAATAAGACAGGGGTGTCCATTATCATCCATACTGTTCAACGTATACGTGGAGGACAAGGCTAAAGAGGTATGGCAGGATCTGAAGAGAGGAAAGAAAGTCGGAGAAAAAATCATTAAACCAGATGAGCGGATGATAAAGCTTTAACTTTTCAGTCAGTCAAGGGTTTCAAGCCTTGCTGAGGGCATTGTGAAGCCAGTGCAATATTTATGGGATGAAATTGAAAGTTAAAAATTCAAAACACCGGTAATGTCAAAGAAACATTTGTATTAGTAGTAAATTGCCGAAGTTGAAAAAACAAAGTCGCAGAATATCATCGCCTTATTCAAATCACAGGCGCAGAAATTATTATTGTGACAGAGAGCTGGTTATCCACAGATGTTTCCGGCGGTGAAATTTTCCCAAAATTCTTTTCCATTTACAGACATGACAGAATAATTAGAATCATGGGCGGTGTCTTTAATGGAGTTAAAAATTCCTGCGTCAGCAGGGCTGAGGTAATTCCGGGTAATGGTTTGGAAAGCGTTTGGTACTCAATTAAAAGACCTCCATCCAAAAGAATTTATATATGCGCGTTTTACAGACCGCAAGTCAACAGAAACAATTCAATACTAGAATTAGATCAGCAAATCAAACGTTTCTTATCCCAACACAATGATGACGACGTTATGATAGGTGGAGATTTTAATGTCCTATTTATTGACTGGAGCACATATGGTTTTAAAACGACCGCTACACACAAATATATCTGCGAATCGCTATTGAATTTACGTTGAACTCGTTGAATCAAGTTGTCACTTCACCGACTAGGGGTGATAATTTTCTTGATTTGTTAGCAACTAATATCCCCGAAAAAATCTTAACTATAGAAACTATAAAAGGAATCAGTGACCACAGTAAATGCTAAGTTTTTGCTTCATGGGGTCCGAAATAAGAAGCCTAAAAGAAATATTTACTTGTTTAAAGGAGGGGACTAAAATGGCCTAAAGTGCGTGCTACAGAATCAATTTGCTAGTTTTGAGAAAGATAGTTATCACCGAAATACTGAGGAACGTGCAATCACATCCTTGAGACCACGCGCTCAGCAGTCAACAAGTTCATTCCCACAAAAATTATAAGTCTCTTCTAATCTCGGATAAACGAAAAAACGGAACCTAGATGGTACAACGCGGTTCTTAGAAAGGCATTACGACGTCAAAGGCTACGTCACTCCAAGATGGAAAATATTAGGGATGTAATCGCTTACGACAAAAAGAATGAGATTACTTATGATTATAAGATATCTAGGGCGAATGCCAAGAAGGAATTTTGGAAAGCGTTAAGGGAATTAAAAAGGAAAAGGTTAGCGGAAAATTTGAAATACAATCCAAAAGCATTTCGGTCATACGTCAAAGAGGTTTTGGGAAACGAGTCAACTGTTAATTTATACAAAAATGATAAAGGCGAAAGACTTACTAGCAGTTTGAAAATGGCTAACTTATTAAATTGCTTCTTTCAAAGCAACTTCACAACATCTCACAGAATAACCCCGATAGCTTACCACATCAAGCCGGTCAACCGATTCCCAACATTGAAACTTCATATAACGTTTGCTGAAAAATATTAGGCCTAGTAAATCCTCCGGGCCCGATGATATGTCCGCTCGTTCATTTAAGAAACTAAGCTCGGAAATTGCAAATAATGTCTCCAAATTATGTCTACAAATTATGTTTAGAAGTCTCCAGTAGATTATAAGGTTCCCAGAGTTTGGAAAACGGCTAACGTAACACCAGTTGTTAAAAACGGAGACAAGAGAGAACAGAGCAATTACAGACCTATTTCCCTCACGTCCGTTTCCTGCAAGGTCACTGTGTATATAATTGCTAGTTCTATCGTGGGACACCTCGTTAGTCAGGAGTTATTGATGAAAAATGATCACGGTTTCCGAAAGGGAAGATCATACAGGACACAACTTGCGCTATTTGTTCATAACACTCTTATTTGTTCATAATATTCTTATGGAAGAGAATAATGTTTCAGTGGATGCGGTTTTTCTAGATTTTAAGTAAACCTTCGACAAAGTGCCTCATTGTAAACTGCTCGCAAAGCTAGAAGTAAATGGCATAGAAAAAAATATCCGGGGTTGGATTTAACACTTTTCAAATGATCGGGTACAAAGAGTAGTCATACTAGTTGACGGGACTCAAATGCAGTAGAAGGTACTTCAGGTGTTCCCCTGGGAAGTGTTATTGGATCTCTTTTATTCGTACTTTACGTTAACAGCATTGACTCCGTAGTCACTAGTAAGATATGTTTATTTACCGATGATGCTGTGTTTTACCGTGATATCCGTGATCCTGAAGACAGAGCAGCTTTGTCAGATGACCTTAATGCTGTACAACGCTGGTGCGACACTTGGCGATTAGAATTAAACTCCAGAGATTGCGTAGTGATGATTGTTTGGAGAAAGAGCAATTACCTCGCGAACGCCTACTGCTTTGCAAACACCAAAATGGAATGCATAGACAAGCTAACAAAAAATTAGGATTTATTAGAAGAGTATTCTTTAAATTTAATGAAAGGGACAAAGAAAAATGTTATCTGTCGTTGGTTGGGCCTCATTTGGAATATTGTGCAAGTATATGGGTTCCTCACGGAGCTGGATTAATTGCCGAATTGAATCGCATGCAGCGTAGAGGAGCTAGATTGGTAAAACGTGGTTATGATAAACTTACTAGCGTATCCAAAATATTAGAACAGCTAGGCCGGGAATCACTCACGGAGCGAAGGTTAAATTACAGATTGAAGCTCTTATATAAATTGGAAGGAGGTCTCCTTGGCAGTGGTGTTGAAAATGTATTATTACCCCATCGTACTACGATAGGAGAGATCATGCTAATTAAATTAGAGAAATTAAGTGTAGAACAGATAGATTTAAAATGTCATTTTTTCCACGAACTATAGGATATCATAATAAAATTATTCGCCCACGGTAGGGTCATGTTCGGGTAAAATTATTCTGGTGCGTATTCACCTCTGCCGCTCACCCTAGCACACCAGGGGCTTGCAAGGTATATAAAAAATAATTAAATGCATACAAAAGTTTTGGAAAGAGAAGGGCTATTAATTATTAAAATAGGAGCGATTCTACTTGAACAGGTGGAACATTTAAACTATATTCGCTGTGTCTTGGAACAAAATGGCCATATTATTCCAAATATAAGAATAAAAATTAATAATAATTACGTTAGACAAAGAAATTTTCAACAGGAGGAAGGAATTGGTGACGTAGAGTATGGAGTTTTAGAGACATTGACAAAATTTTGATATTATACGAGTATATGTATCATTATATAAGCGGTACCCATCCAAAACCTACCTTAACCGGTAGAATAAAAATTTTAATAATATATTAACGTTAATTTATGCACGTATTGACCTGTCTAGATCGTGTAATAATGTGTACGTTCGTTTCAAGTTTTAAACTATACTTTTGAATAAAAATAGCCCTATTGTTCTTCTCGGATCATGCGAGGGAAAATGATTCTTTATACTAACGACCATTTCTGTCGGTTGTATCCCTATCACCCTCGTCTCGACTGCCAAAGCAGTGCGGCGCTTGGATTATTTTTTTGTACCAGCAATAAACTCTCGAAAGGGTGAGAGCGGTAATGTGGATGAGAGGGCATCCGGAGAGAGGCGAGAAGGTAATTCTAAGAGGAGGCGGGGGGAGGGGGAAGGTGATTGGATTTCCTTTCTGATTCAATGATTTACCAAAGCGCATTATCAGCGTAGGTGCTTCTGATTATGCCACAGATCAGTATATCGTACATATTACTAGTTTGAGCGGGGAACAGGTTCCAACACGTGTGACCTTAAACGACACCACAACGTACATATTAATTCATTAACCCGTGACAATATTTTTTAATTTTCATAAACGATTCCTTTTTTTTTCTTTCTCAGGACTCAAATGTACTTTGATATTCATATTTTAATGGATATTTGATACCCATGTAACAGATTACCTCAATTATCCACATTACTTTTATTCCTGTGCCTTCGGTAATGCAACCGTCGGGATGTCTCGTTAAGTCGTTACTGAGATTCATCCTTGGAGTCTCCTAATTCCGTCATGTATTTTGCTTTCATAATCTATTTTTCAAAAATATTTTATACAATATAAGTTATCTACATCCAAGGCATGTAGGGAGACGAAGTCCTTACAATATCTAAATTTCATGTCCTGTTCCTTACTAAAACTCAACTTTCTCACAACTGGGTGCAAATCTAAAACCTTGTACTTTCTTTGCATTCCTATCTCTTTCTTCTTCCAATATGTTCTAAAAATACATTTCGCTTCACGATGTGTGCTTTAATCTGTTTCTTTTTTTCATTATGGCTCAACATTATTTTGTCACCGTTAGTGTCTTCCAATGTTAATTTTAGCATATATAGAAATTGATAGTTTTATAAATAATGTTAGCCAAAGTTCACAACGTCACCTATTAAACCCACCTTTAAAGCCTGGAAATCGTGACATATACAAATACATTAAATTAAATATTTTTCTCTGTTAAACATAAATCATATTATAGTTAAGGCTTTTGGGTGTTCCTTCGGGTCAGGGCGTCTCTTGGCGACAAGTTTCTCCAGCGTTCTACTGGCGTCTTCACATTAGTAGCACAATTAATATTAAATGCAATATAATATTGTTTTACGAATTTTACTTTATAAAATTCAGTGTTATGAACTTAGATTTGTTGAAAGTTTATATTTATTTAGTTTATAGTTTTTTACCAGATAGAGAAAGACGAATAAACATGGCGTCGAGGTTCACGAAAGCTTGAGTCCATGAGTTGCATATCCATGTGGTAGTGTAATTTCCGCTTAATACATTTAAATTCTAATTTGCACGTTATAGGATACTTTTTTACTACATTCTAAGGTGAATATGTATGTTAGTTGAAGGTATATGCATTTACTTGCGTGAAAGTTAAAAAAAAATTGCATGAATATAAGAATATGCGCCACTGTGGGTGTAGGTTTGCATAAATATGTTGGTTTTTTATGTGGTTTTATTCTCTTTTACATCCACATCTACATAAATACCCTGCGAGCAACCAAAAAAGGTGTGTGGCAGGGGGACAAAACACCCCCTGGTGGTTAAGGGTGGTCACAGAACACCCCCTGCCACACGCCCTTGCGGCGGCTTGCGGAGTATTATGCAGATGGAGCCTCAAAATTTCCCGTGCTCTTTTCATATCCGACGATTTGATGCCGGCCTTACATATTTTTCCACATAAAACAACCAAATGAGTGGGCGGAAAGAGAATGGATCATCCCGAGTTAAGGATCCGAGTACTCTAATCCTAAATTAAATCCGATATCCAGGAACTTCAGGATAAATATGTATCGACGGACACTAATGAAAGAGTTCCGGCGAGGAATATACCCCTGAAACGGGAAATTGATCAATCCATTAACACGCCCGAGATAAAACGGATTCAAATTATTTAAACCGGCGGCTCGTTTGTGGGGTTGGGCGAAAATTTCAACGATCGGGGATTGCCGCATGTACGATTGTTTGGAAAGAGACCGCAAGAAATGATCGAATATAGAGACTCGATCGCACCAACGACGAAACGGATTCGTTCCCTAGGCGAGAGGAGGAGACAGGGGAGAGAAATAGGCGGTGGGCAAAGAAGGGAGCGTGTAGTTTCACCCCGCCACCGCCCCCAGCCCCCTCCGCACCCCGAGGCGTGGACCGAAGGTATGGGGGGGTGAGGGAAGACCGGGGAAAAGGACGGGCAGGACGGGAGGGAGTTAGAGGGGTTGGCATCCGCTCCGGGGCACTTCGAACATTTCCCTCGCGACGTGAGAAATATATATATATACGTATGCGCGCTCCCATTCTCGTCTTGGCCAGGGGCGTCCGCCTGAGGGCCTTCGTGTCTCGGGGGCCGATGCCGAGAGTAGATGAGGGAGATGGAGGGTTCGGGGTGGGTGGAGAGAGGCCGGAGGGGAGAGACAAGAGAAGGGTGAAAGAAGAGGGAGAGGATTGAGCTGGCGTCGTCGGGGTTCGAGGCTAGGCTGCCCGAGGCCGAAGGGCGCGGGGGGGGAAGTTTCCGGGGCAGAGTGGCGGAGGGACGACGAGGAGACGGGGGCGAGAAGGGGGGAAGAGGGGCCCGCCCCAGGCGATGAAGGGGGATTGACTGAGGCACAACCACACGTAAAGCCCTGGGGTCGTCGCGAAACTCCTGTTTTTTCTCTTCCCACCCTCCTACCTCGGCGAACGGGGACTGGAGGACCGTTTTGGGATGGGGAAGGGTGGTTGGGAGGATGGTGCGGAGCATGAGAGGAGAGTTACCGGCCTCAGGCCTCGAAAGGGTGGGCCGCGAAGGGAGGGATTAAGACCCCCGGGGGCACCTTCATATATGGCGAACTGCAAAGAGAGGAGTATAGGGTTCTCTCTCTCTCTCCTTTTTCGGGGAGTGTGTGTGTGCATGTGGGGTGGGGGGTTATAGATGGAGGAGGTCCCCCCGGAGGCGGGAGGGAGAGCGCGGCAGGGAAGGGGAGGATGGGAATCGAAGCGGAAATGGCGTTGCGGGGAGGGAATGGGGGGGGTGAAGTGAACGCGGGTTTGTGTGTGTTTGTGTGCGGACGGATGGGTGGGTCCGTATATATGAAGTCGGTCGTCGTTGAATTTCGTCTGTCTCGCAAACTCCGCGTGCACGAGCGGCGCTTGGCACCATGGATATGACCGAGTCTGCAGAATTCATAATCGCATCAAAGGGGAACCCGAGGTGGAACGCAGGCCGAGCTGCTCGTTGGGTCATGACGTGCGCGCGTCAGTGGTCGAAACTCGTGAATTTTCACGAGGGAACAACACACTGTAGCGTCTAGCAGCGCCATCGAAAAACGCTCTAGTGGTCACTCGATATTGCGTGCCGAAGACAAAAATTGTCTCTTTATTGCTGACGCGAGGCAGGTAGGCACCGCTAACCGCGAGGGAATGTTCAATGGAAACGGATTACATTATTAAGATTACTCATGGATATCTGCTGGAGAAATTGTAGGAAATGTGGCAGTAGGTTGCATAAACTCTTTGAACGCCTATTTTGCTGTCTCTCGCGGTCTACATTGGAGTAGCAAATGAGAGTCTACATCGAATTGGAGGATATATTTTCAAAATGTGGCAGGTGTTTTTTATACGCAGGTTTGAGTGATATGGCCGTGTGAAGTGTTCTCCAAAGAAATAGTGAGAAATCATTGGATTACATTAATTGAGGAGATGTTAGATTTCCCTTTCGTGAGATCTCATCTTCATTTCTCGTGAATACCATTTTCAGAAGGGTCTACTTTCGTAATTGAACACGATGCAGAGGAAATCTGACAGTTTTGTGAAAAATCATTATGAACACAGAAAACGTCATACTGGAATGCCTGAGTCGGGAGTCACAGGAAGGATGAATATTAGATGTGCACCCTGAATGGCTACAAAAATACCTACAGATATTTCATGGCGCTGAAATAAAGAGAATAGTTTAACCGTTGTATTACATTGTTGAAGGAGAGGTTAGGATAAGTTACCCCTCGAAAGACCGACTAACGGAGTTCTTTCTTCCTCATTCAATTAGAGACCACAAAAGAAAGAAAGATCAATTACGACAATAAGAAATAGCTGGAAATAATATCCCACCAATGTCAATGATTTCTATTCACTCTAATTACCATTAACTGAAAAGATAATATCCCCTGCCACACGCCATCGTGGTGGATTTCGTGAAAAAATGTTGACATCGACATACAGGTTTACATAATGCCGCGCAAGTCGTTGCAAGGGCAGTTGGCCTGTGGCGCAAATACTTAAATTCCAAAATAAAAAAATAAAATAATTCTTAAATACTTACTTAAATATAAAAATGGAAATGAAAAGGAATATCGATTAGCATATGCAGAATATAACTACGCTTAAACATGTAGATGTCTATCTACGTCATGAAATTATAGTTTTTCTCATGTTTTGTTTTAAATTTCGGTTTTTGACTCGATAAAACAATTAAGGAATTTAAGAATTACGGAAGTATTCGCACCAGGTAAGATTTTACTCCGTGTAAACGCGATGTCTAGTTCAAACATCTGGAAGACGTAATGGAATGGTGGAAATTTCATAAGACTGTGGAAGAAGATGTTCTCTTAAGCGGTGAGTGAAGATGAAATGTGAGCATATTCACCCACAAACCCACCGTTGTACGGTCAAGCCACCATCTATGAGTCTTATGTTTCCGCAATAAATTTGCTCAGGGCAGCAGCCATTAAGGGGAAACGGTCACAGAAAGACGTCGTATAAATCGTTTCCCGCGCGGACACAATGTTTGGCCTAGAACGCCCTTCGCTATGAAAGAGAAAATTTTCAAGGTGTGTTGCTTCGAGGTTCACGCAAACGTGATCTTCGGGCCCAACTTGGGCACACCCAGACTTTTTATTTGCTCCCTTTGACGAAGGAACGCATGAATGGACGATGATTTGAAGGGAAATGGGGCGTTAAAGCTTCTTTGGGAGTTCGGACCACACAGCAACACGCTGAGCAATCTGAAACTGGTTTTCAGCATCGTGTTGATGGCGGTGCAAATGCGTTCAGCGTGAGGGGATCTCTTGAAAGGTAGACTAGTGCTAGGTGAAAAATATGTGGATGTATTCTTGGTGTACCAACCACGGTTTTCATAAGACTCGGAAAAAAGTTCAAATCGGAATTACAAATGGAAGATAAATTTCCGAAAGAGAGACGTGATGTCTTCATTTGCGGTTAATGGGTTAATGTGTTGAATGTTAATTTACAGTTAATATTTCTCAATAGGGGCTCTCATCTAAGATATTTATACCCACCAATATGAGAACTCTTGTAATATGCCTATAAAGGAGACACGCCCTATATCATTCCCTTTAAATAACGTTGACTTGTGGTTTGCCTTCGTAGTCTTTCAAGCTGGCGGGAAAAGCAAAAATTAGCGTTTTTCAGTTGTCGAAAATAGAGCGTATGGATTTAGATTTAAGTTAAATCACCATATAAAATGTTCAGTGAAATGTCTAAATCAATATTTCATCACCAAGGCGCTATCTCAAAGACAAATCAGAAGACATTCATCCTTATCAAAATTGCAATTCTAATGGCGCCAAAAAGAATTCCACATGCTTTGTAAAAGTTCAAAATCTAGTTTCAGCTATCTAATTCATTCTGATGATATCTTTGTGATCTCAATAACACTTGGTGGCTCACAACGCTATTGTCAAGAAGTGAATCTCCACAGCTGTCTTTCGGTGCTTATTCAGTACCTTTATTTTAAATGTACCTCGCCGAAGGAGCTACCGCAAATATACCTTATGTTTACTCCGTTTTATTGCATTTTTATCAGGATAAACTCTTTGGTGTTATGGCTGATACAAGTGGATCGTTAAATATTATTACCAGATGATATTATTAAGAGTCAAAATTACCTTAGAGAGGTATAATGTGACTCATATAGCTCATGCTGATCATCTTTGAAGAGCATATCATCCATAATAATTGCACATCAAAGACATCCTCGTTGTATATTAGGCATGTAGATGAATATTTCAGAGCGTAGAACTTCGTCTGTAGAAATAAATAACAAGGAAAATTTCTTATGACTTTTCGGCAAAGAAAATAATGGAATATAAAAACTCTTAACACGCGTGGACAAAAAGTTAAAACAAAAATAAAGGATGTACAGGTCGACAGGATCTACTTAATAGCACTAAATTGTCGCAACACAAGAATTGAAGTTGAGCATTAATTTCGAAGTTTAGATGCTGTCATTCTCGTAGTTTCGGGAACGGAGAACTGGTTAACCAACGATATTAAGGAGTATGTAGTTTTCCCTTAATTTATACCATTAACATACGAGGCAGGGGCAACAAGAACGAGAAGTTTTCATTGCCGTGGAGAAACCCTTAAAAAACTATTTGCACAAATCTGACGAACTGACTGAGAGCTCTTGGTGTACAATAGATATAAATAACCAGAAAAACATAAGCATATGCTTACTTCACCGGCCACTCGAGCTTCTTCTCCAAATTCAGTACATACCTTAGATTACCAAGTACCGTACTTAAGTCTCAAGCATGAAAAGTGTTATGATAGCTGGAGATGTTTTAATTTTCCTTCAATAGACTGGAATAACTACTAAATTAATACCGCAACAAGAAACAGATTCATGCGAGTTAGCACTTAAAATGGTCACCAGCAACTGATTGTACCAAATTACGAGAACGTAATATGTATATGTATGTATGCACGCTCGTATATGAACACTAACCAGGGAAAACAACATTATATGTTTCTGCTTGATTAAATACTCCGAAATGACCAAACTTTTATATGCCATCGAAGGGATAAGTGGCAACAAAGCGATTGTTACTCTATTGCATGCATTGTTAAATTAAATCTTAAAATCCAGAAGAGGGTTAAGGTATCTTATCGAGAAATATAGCTTCAAGATTGGGCCGAATATCTTAAGAAAACCCTATAATTACTTCTTACGAAAACACACAATACTGGAACTGAAACTACATGGAACAATTTCTCGGTTTTAATTAGACACGGTATAGAGACATACGTGCTCCTAGCAGAACTAAACACGAAAGTAACGAACCACAATAATACTGAAATGAGGTTGGAAGAGCCTTTAGGTAACAGAAGAAATTGTATTCGAAATAAGAAAATACATTAAAAATCGGTGGAAGAACACTTTTTGAAGGGACACGGGAAAAATATCTAACGCATAGTAAGGAAACAAAAAATCATGCAAAGCGCCCTAACAGCCTAAAAAGAAACATTCAGCGCGATTACTTGGAGGATGACCCTAAGGCTTTCTGGTAATAGGTTAGGGAACTACAGGGAAAACGTCCAAGCATAGATTCCCGCAAAGAACACATATTTATTTATAGACAGTACCCGAAAAGCGCATGTTCTAAAATTTTTCAAAGCGTCTAAGCTCACTGCACAAACATACTAAGTAAAGGCACGGTCAGATCCTTTAGAAAGATGGATGAAATAATAATTACGAACGAAGGGATAACGCGGAAATTGCTCCACACTGGAACAAACAAATTCCCCCGATCAGAGGGCATTCCCGCGAGAGTGCTGAAATACTAGCTCGCCCCGAAAAATTGTGCTCTTCTTAGAAAACAAAATTAGTAATAGATTTTGGAAATTTTAGTTCCTTTTGACTTAGAAATAGCTTACGTCTTACCTGTCTCCAAAAGAAAATACACAAGACCTTAATAATTACGGACCAATTCTTCTGTAAAATCCTAGAATATATCATTTTTAGCTACATCATGGTATTTTTCTACACGCAAAAACTTATCTTATATCCAGCGAATGACACAGGTTTAAAACAGAGATCACGTGAAACTCAGTTTGGGGCTTTTAATGCACGATTTCTTACCATCGCAGGAAAGAAACAATCAGGTAGATGCGATTTAAATGGATTATAAAAAAGTCTTTGGCAAATTCCCACCCGCCAGAAGTATATACGAGATCATACATGCTGCGATGGTAAGGAATTAACAATGATGTAATAAACTGATTTCAGGACTTCCTTATTAATCTCAATCAAACAGTAGTGATTAATGTCGTAAGCTCTAATTATGCACAAGTAAAAACAGCGTCCCCAAGGGTAGCATCATAGGCTATTTACTCTTTCTTATTTACATAAATGCTATCATTACTTTTTTTTACAACACATTATTTTTATGACACATACGCACTATTTGCGGACGAGCCCTCAGGGCGTTCATCAAGGGTATACTTGGAAATTGTAGTAATGAAAAAGTGAAGATGACGTGACATTTTCTGTAGCTACAATCCACATGAAATATGCGGCGAGCATACAGGTAAACACTGATTGAAAAATTAAACGAGATCGCCAAGAGTCGCCAGATTTGTAAAGTGTCACAAATTTGCCACAAGATCTTGGATGGAAACATTTAGATATTCACATAGTTAGAGCTGGTTCGAACCTATTGCAAGTACACCAATCGTGTGATTTGAAAGTGCAATTCAGGCCCAAATTACATCACCAGCACAGAAAAATGTCACAAAATAAGAGAGGTAGACTGCCAAATGAATAGATTCAAGCATTCATTTTTATTGTGCACTAATCGAAACAATAACCCAATGGGGAAACACAAATATGGAAATGAGGTGGCCCTGACGGATATAATTATGAGCATACTATCCCCATTCCCTCTCAACTCACTTCATGACTGGCGTCTTAACGACACTCACCACACGTGATTGGGCAGGGGGTGATGTGTCGTTCAGACAAATTTTTAGATCTGATCATTTGTAAATTGTCCGACCTGCATGGTAAGAATGCTACCTGGAAATTTGCGACTGCCTTGCATGCGATCCCGCTCTTTATTATGAGTTTCTTTACTTTTCTTCTTTGTGGAGTGGAGTCTCAGTCAGTAGTCTTTTTAGTGCTGTCAGTGGAGTATTTATGAACAGCATAACGATTATAATGTGTATAATGGTTATTGCATGAGTAGTGTTACACATTCATTAAAATGTAAGCGTTACAAATACGCAAATCAAATTTACGTATTTTTCAGCTGGACTTAAACAAATTTGAAAAAGTAAGCGTGACAGGGTTATTTAATAAATTAGGATGGAAGCCCTTTCAAACATGAAGAGAGCAGGTAAGCAAAGCAAGTAGTATTTTAGCAGCAGGCAAAGGAAACTTCAGTATTTCAGGAAGACGCCCCACTATTGAAATGCCTCCGTTCACCAGGATGAATTAACGGACCGCATGCATTATAACGGCAGATAAAACCACTTGGAAGTCTCTAAGGGGAATGACTTGTGCCTAGGACAGATTTAAAAACTCGGTACTTTCCTCACCCAATTCGTGATCCCAAAGGGTATGCATTCAAACACCTTAATAACCACCAAAATATAACTCTAATCTAGTATATAATATTGGAAAATAATATGTATATTGGAAACTTTTATTACAAATATCACCTAAGTCATCAAATCACATTCTGCTGCTTATGCATGATCAAGGTGTTGAAAATGCATTATTATCCCTATCGTAATACAGTAGGTAAGATGATGTCAATAAAATGAGAGAGATTAAGTGTAGGATAGACTTAAGAGGTCATTTTTTCCACGGACGACAAGGGATCGGAATAACATTGCCCAACCCCGATAGGGGTAAAAATAATCGGGTCAGAATTAGTCTGTTGTGCAGGTAGCGGTCGATTGCAGGGAACAAAATGAACATATGGTATGTGTGTGGGTCGCGATAGTCCAGGGGTGTTCCTGGGAAACCATAACCGGCATAGCTTTCAACCTGTGCCTGTAGGTACGAGTTCGAAATTCATACGAGTCTAGTATTAATTTCGGTGTCTCTCTGAATTGTGTTTGATTCTCGGTATTTCTAAAATAAATACATCGTTTCGACATCCTTGATTATTAGTTTTATCAGCTGTCATGATCTTTGTCTTTTCGCCGATGATGCAGTAATTTATGAGGACATCCGAAGTCACAAAGACAGAGTCATGTTAGCCAACGACCTAGATGCAATTCAAAATTGGTGCGATGCATGGCAATTGGAATTGAATTTTAAAAAATGCGTAGTAATACATTTTTGGGAAAAGAGTAATTACCTCCCTTATAGTTACAAAATGAAACAAACCAATATCGCGAGGGTAGATTCCTTTAAATACTTGGGTGCAACAATTACTCACGATCTGTCCTGGGGAAAACACATACGAGAAATATGCGGTCGTGCTAATAAAAAATTGGGATTTGTGAAAAGAGTGCTAGGTAAATGCGATGAAAAAGTGAAAGAACGATGTTTCCTTGCCTTGGTCAGGCCCCACCTAGAGTATGCTGCCAGTGTATGGGATCCTCATAACATAAATTTGGTTTTGGAATTAGATCGAGTTCAGCGGAGGGGGGCTAGATTTGTCAAACATTGTTATGACCAACTCAGCAGCGTATCCACTTTGCTAGACAATTTAGGTTGGGATTGTCTTCCACAGCGGCGTTTCCAATATAGATTAAACTTATTAAAAACATTTAAAGATGGGCCCTTTTCCGATGACATCGAGGATAAACTACGAACCCCAACGTATTACGGTCGAAGGGATCACGAATATAAGACTAGAGAGATAGACTGCAAGACTGACAGGTTGAAAATGTCATTTTTTCCAAGAACGATAAGGGACCAGAATGCTTGTAGCCGAAATTCCCCAGGACTTAGTTCATTACAATAAGTATTAAGGTACAGGTTAGGGACTTCGCGAAGATGTGTATACATGTGTGTATGTATGCATGTATATATATATGTGTATATAAACTATAAACACAGTAATCAACCCGAAGGTCGGTTTAGTAGATGATGGTAGAGCTCACCCGTGTACCAAGCCCGACGGCGTGTGAATATTCACACATCAGGGTAGGGGGGCCAGTTCCTTTCCCTGTGCCGGTTATGGTTTCCCAGGAAGATCTGATACCCGAAAAATAAACTAGCTTGGGTGGAGCTGCAGGTGCCCAAAGTGCCTTACCCGGGAATCGAACCCGGGACCCTCTGGTCAACATATGTGTGTATACATATATATATATATATATATATTTTTTCTTACAGGTTCCCCCCACCTTTCCTCACCTAACCCCCAACCCCCTCAACCCTTACCCTTCCCTCATGGTGCTACACCCCCTGCCACACACCTTTTTAGTGGCTCGCAGGGTATTTATGTAGATGTAGATGATAAAACCACGTTTATCTAGATGACGAAGTGAGGAGTAAAATGCATACATTGTAAAATGCATTCTTATTGAACCCATTGATTTTCCTTTTACTCTCAATAGCTAAGCTCCAATAGGTGTTTCGATTACTTCCTGATATTGGTACGACATGGGTGAGATATGATCACTCGGGAGCTCACTTTGCGAGTGCTTTAATCCGCCTGAAACCCTTTGAAAATATCGGAGATGTGGCGTTCCTTCCTCTCTCATCGACCCTTTCGCCCTTTCTAAAATGATGAGGAGAGTATTTCATTTAATTACATTACAGAATGGTCCACTGCATGAGCCTGAGTGATGATGTCCCAGACTTCAACACGGAGCTACCCTCTAAACTCCGCATCTCCTCTTCCTTTCCCACCAACTCCCTCGCAACCTTTCGTCCCCTACGGGATAAATGGGTTACAGGGTAAAATTATCCATTTTATATTTTTCTTTGAAAAAAAGGAAGAATTTTTTAAGGGAGTTAGCGGAATGGGAGTAAGAGTAGATTGAGGACGTGCCCTTAAGGGTAAAAGGGGACTGGGGAGTCAGCTGAAGAGAGAGAGAGAGGGAAGGGAATAGAGTGAAGGTGGTGGAAGGTTTTAAAGGAGGAGGCAGTGAGAAGCGGGAAGAGGGGCGCGGAGTTCGCGCTGGAGCCTCCGGGGGGCGCCGAGATAAAATGTAGGCGTGTGTATGTGTGTGCGTCGAGTTGTAGGCAGATGCGAGGAAATACGTCGATGCGCATCGCTTGATAAGGAGAGATAAGTTCACTTTTTAAGTCGGTCGGGAGAGGGAGGATGGGTAACATCCGCGAGAGGATAGGCGATCTTCTCGGAGGGACTGCGTAGGCAGTAGTAGTTGCAGATATATAGAATGAGCAACGGATTGCAAGATTTGAAATTTAGATTCCGAATCGGGTTTCACGATCCATGCTGATGCATTAAGTGTTTGGAGACTTCAATACTGCGATATACTGGCTAGCAGTCACTTCCAAGCGGAGATCATTCCGAGGAATGAATATCATGTCGACGAAAGAGGCGGAAATGTTGCAATGCATTTACATAAGTAGGAATAAGGTTTTATTATTTGAAAATTACAAAATTATGTGGTAGATCACGATATATATTTGAGAACTGCGGCTTAATGAAATCTGTTAAAACACCTGTGCGTTCTTTTTTACGTCAAACCTCATACCTACCCTTAGAGAACTGCAAGACTTCAGAGGTATTTTCACGATTTTGGTATTGAATTTCATGACAGAGTTATTTTACTAAATATTTTAAGACAAAACATCTTAAATTTAGTTTTGATTTCACGCTATTGTGTGAATTTCAATATAAATAATGGTATTTCAATAAATAGTCTTTAGCAAAAGCTATTTTTATGAATTTCGCTGCACATCTTTGCACAAGAGTCGTGTCTGTTCTGTAGTGTCTTTAAAATGATGTAACATTAATGCGTAATTCCTCCCTCGAGTCAATACAAATGCAACTGACTGTTTCCAAATGCTGGGTTCAGAAAAAAAGAGCCAAATCTGACGAATAATCGCCATTATCTCATGTTGACTCTCGGCGTGAATCTTAAAATATTGGGAAAATGACGTCTTCTCATGATAAATGGCAAGGTAGAGTCCCTGATTCCAGGCTGGCTCTCTTAATAAAAAGTCTTCTCCAGTGATTATCTCCACATTCTGATAATTTCCTTCAAGACCTCAAGTTGCTTACCCGTCATTAGTTCGTTTCATGCTTTAAATTTTTCTGAAAAGTATTATGAAAGTGTTTATCAAGATTGAAGGTCAATAAATAGGGCGGCGTTTATGGTGGGCAAAGCTTATCAATACATTTGATGGGAAAAAATTCAATCAGACATCTCCTCCGTCACAATGGAATAGACACTATGGTACTGTTGAATACAGTCCTTGACGAGAGATTAATATTATCGGTATGCTATCGATTAAGTTAAGTGTTGGATGGGCACAACCTGCCAAATGGTATAGCCACAATTCCTTGTCACTCCTAACCAAAAACAACCTCACATTCAACATTACAACAAGCCACACTTCATTACCGAATACTCCCTTCCTCCCCCCCAATTCCTCCAACATTCCTATCCTATTCCTACTCCTTGCTCGTTTGCCTAACATTCTCCCCTCTATCACAGTCTTCAACATCCCATTGTCAACCAATATGGTCTGCATCTGTCTTCCCAGCCTCTTTTTGATGCCAACAATCCTCTCTTCACCACCACCAAGCCTAGCACTTCCTTGTTGTTTATTTTCCTTTCCGTCCATTTCATCTTCTTAATCCTTCCCCACACCCACATTTCAAAAGCCTCCAAGCTATACGTTTCATCTTGCTTCAACTACAATGTTTCCTCACCGCATAAATCCACGCTCCATATCAAAGTTTTAACGAGCCTAATCTTAATATTCTTATTCATCATCCCTGTCATCAGTTTCTTCCTCCTTGTTAAAGCTTCTTTGATGAGGGATTACAGTAAAAAATAATTTTTCAATTAATTAAAAAAATAGTAATTTTAACAAATAAGAATCACCTGTAAAATCATTGGGTTATATAATTATAGATTTTTGAACGCATGGGTACCAAGAAGTTGTACTGGACTTTTAGTGATCTACCAGCATAGTTGAAGATCGGGTATTTTTATTCAAAACAAATGAACAGCGTGATCCTATGAATGAGAAAAACAAACTTTAGGAGCAGCGTAACTTTGTCGATTTAACTCGAGTGTTAATTTGCGTGAAATCCTCGCTAATTCGCGCATGATGGTCATACTTGGTCACCTTGACCTTTGTTATTCTGATAGTCTCAAATATTAATTTTTATGACTGAGGAGCATAGAATTTAGAATCCTTATGGGGTGAAAAACTCTGTGAATTCACGTACAGGGAAGGAAGGGACACTCCTTTCCCTGTATCTGTTGGTATATGTAAAATCTCACTTCTTGGATTTTATAAGGGGAATGTCCAAGATATAACCTCAGATTTGTTCCCAAGACCTTGGGGTCAGGCAGTAACGGGACGTTTTGTACTCGAGGTTCCCATGTGCGCTGCAGGTTCAAAGAAATAGCCACCCGCAAAGAAGTGGTTCACGAAGTAGGTGGTGATGGAGTAGACGGAAGTAAAGATGTATAAGGACTTATTTTTCATAATGTTTTTCTATTTACACAGGCTGCTAGAACAGAATTTTCCGTAGACACATATACAATACGTGATGAGTTCCCCCATGGCTCTCAAATTAATTCTATAAATTTAAAAATTACTATAATAAACTTTCAGTTAGGTAGATCAATTTGACCATCAAGTTAATTTTAGATGTTCCAACTTTGTTTGCCAGATTAGATAGTCACGTTGCCATTAAATATCTTAATGTGTTATTAATAATTTTAATGTTTTTGGTGAATTAGAGTTTCACTGTAATTACGGAACACCCTAAAAATATAGCTGTACATGCTAAAATTTAATATATGGCCATTGAAAGGAGGATATGTTTTTAAATTTATTTGAGATGGCTATTATATTTTTCAACATTCGTATTTATTTACCATTAGGAACTATATTAGAGAAATTTCAAATCTGTTAAACATAATAGGCGGTGGTCTTTGTAAATCAAACAAAAACTACCGACTTCTGAACGCTTTGTTTACAAGATTTTAGTTTATTCAGAATTGGAATAGGTGCGTGTATTAAAGTCAATGATACAAACCATGAATGTGAATTGAAAATATTATTCTTGGGTTTCTATTGATGGAGTCAATCTCTTTAATATGGTATTTCTAGGTAAAAGCCATAACGAACGAACTATTTAATTTTGGAAAAATAATATGCATTTTAAATTAAATTAACAAAACTACAAATCCCAATAAAGTTACTAAAGTAAATTCTTGATCGGATGCTGATTGAATGAGCAACGTCAACGTTCCTTGTCCTAATTTAAAACGAGGGAAACGGTCGTGATTAGCAACTCCGAAGATATTTGTGCCTCCGAGTGACAAAATGCTTTCATCCCAGGGTCCGCAGTCAGTGGTCCTGATCTCTCGAGACAAATCACTTTTGATTGAAGCGGAGTCGTAGGACAATCACTTCACACGTGTATCCCGGGAGCCTCGTATTTACTCAGCCGACCGACGCTTACCGACGGCCGGTATCAAACGAACGAGGGACGCGGCGAAGCGATGGGGTGGATCAGGAGAGAGAGAGAGAGAGATATTATAAAAGATCCTGGGACGCGAAGCGGACAAGAGGAAAAACCGATGGACTGATGGATGAGCGCGTGATGGCCGGCTGACGTGGAAATATGCGAAGAAAAGGAACTGAGTGAGAGCATGGGGAAAGAGATAGGGATACGGGAGGGAAGAAGGGATGGTGAGACGTCAAAGAGAGGTAAAGTGTGGTTTTTGAAAAGTTTCATAGAATATGGAGTGGGAGGGAGGTTGCAAGAGGAGATGAGGAAGAAAATTCGAAAGGCATTTAGCGGACGGTGAAGAAAAACAGGTAAAATTTTGAGCGGTAGAACGGAGGCCTCACGACGTTATGAGGGAACGCATTTTCCCCCCCTCATCGTATATGGGAATTTGATTTCATCCGGCGGGAGAGCATGGGGTCATAGCGGCAATTCCCGAGGGAGCATAAATTTTACGGAAACTGGAAATAATGAGTATCCCTCCTGGGAGACAACATTCCTTTTTGTTTCACGTCTGCGCATTTAAATTGTCTTGAAGTCCCACTCAACTTTAAGCACCAGATGTGGAGAACATGGCGGAGTTAGGTAAGTACTTGGCGTGGTGAAATAACGACGTGGCAGACTGGTGGGCGGAACTTTCAGATGGTGACCGCGTGAGTCGCGCGACAGCATTTGAGTGATGCGTCTCGGCGTCAAACCAATCTGTCTCATTTCCTGGGTGATAGAAATTTCTAAAAAAATAGTAGACAGTCAAGGCACGACGTACGACTCATATTCCCTAAAATTCACCGAATTTTTGGCTAATATCTTAAATGAAATACTAAAGTGAATGCAAGTTGTTGAAAAAAATTCCCTTAATTTGAAATTTTGAACATTTTAATAAGTTAATATCATTGAATTAAAACTTATTTTTGATGTTTCATCACTGTTGGAGAATAGCAGCCTTCCAAAAACACTACCTGTGGCTTGCGGCTACAAAGTAGATGGATGTGGATGTATCCGAAGATGATCTAACTTCCCTGAAAATTATTGTGTCGTATGAAAATAGTCTAAGATTGCTGCTAACTTAGGAATTAAGGTCGTTAATGTATAACAAGAACAGTAGGGGTCCTAAACACATCCTTGTGGCATGGCTGCAGTTACGTCTACCCCAAATAAATTCAATCCATCGGCGATAATTTTTTTTTACAGTTAGGTTCACCACAATTATCAACTCGAGGGTTAGTTTAATAGATTAAAGTACAATCATCTAATACTAAGCCCGGCAGTGTGTTAAATTCATGAATCAGGGTAGGAGCGACGGTATATTTCCCAGTGTCGCCTATAGCTTCCCAGGAAAATCTGATATCCGAAATATCAAACAACTTTGGTAAAGGTGAGTGTATCCAGAGACGGCAACTGGTATCCAACCCGGGATATCCGGTCAGTAGCCAAGAGCTCTGTGTATATTGGACGACCATGTCCTTTTGATAATAAGTGCCTAATTCAGTTAGTCATTTTCTCGTTAATACCATAATACCGTTGTTTAAGAATGATTTTCTTGTGAGGGACCTTGCCGAACCCTTTCTTTAAATCTATAAATGCAGCATTAATTTGCGGATTCCCTACCACGTTTCAGGATACCATGAATATCAAGGTTCAATTGATGATCTGTTTTTTCTAAAGCTGTATTAATTGCGGCAAAATATGTTCTTGTTTAGGTAAAAATAGGTATTGATAAAGGTAAAAAGGTAAATTGTATAGAATGATATGTTCTAAGATTTTGCTGAATATCAAAGCCTAATAATCGATCTGTAATTGTTACGGTAGTCCCTACTGTCACCCCTTTAGAGAGATTTGACGTAAGCTAACGTCCAGTTGCAGGTTATCTATTTTCTATCGTCTAGCAAAGCGAGAGGCTATCTTCTTCTACAAACTAGTAAACAATTCTTGAATAAGGACTATACATACCGCAAGTTCCTTTAAGTCCAAGTTCCTACTGTGTGTTTCTTCCTAATCTGGGTATTTTAATATTTTTATATTTCGGACCTGTTTTTATTTTCCTGCCTAGGACAATAATATTTCACTCTTCAGTTCTTCAGGTGTGTGGAATACTTGGTTTTATGCTTTAATATTTTTATATACACATTCTGGAAGAAATTATTTAGGATAGTAGCCTTTTTGGAACTGTTTATATTTTGCCATTTTCTGCCTTTAAAGTATGTACAGTATTTTCCCGAGATTTGACCAAATTGATTTTGTTTTTTTTCATAATATTTGCATTACGTTTTGTTTTTAAAGACTCGTAGGTTTTTCATAATCATTTTAGTTTCAGCTCGACATTTTGCTAATATTAGAAAAAACCTGGCTTTAGAGAAGATAATAGTCTGCCTCTAGAATATTTTTTCAAGTAACCTGATCTTTCTGTTTGTTTATTCAGTGCCTATTCTCATCGAACTTGAGCCACTCATTAAAATAAGCCTCTGTTCCAGATGGTTTGCATTAAACGTCCTGACGTTGTAATATTCATAATACAACATTTGTCGTCAGTAAATGATAAAGTATTTTCCTAAATAAAGACCTTAGAAAATCAATCTCAAACATAAAAATAATTAAATAAACTAAAGTTTTTCGTTATTTCTATCGAACTAATACAAACTCATTATTTTATTTTGTATTAAAACAATGTTTTTGCAAGGTGTTAATATATTCAGAAAATTTTCGTCATTCAAAATGTCTAATAATGCTAAAATGAGTTAAATTTTTATTACTATTTTTTTCGTTTCAAGGGATCTCAATAATTGGTAATTTCGGCTTTATTACGCTGAGTTACCGTGATGATATCCAGACCTGGACGTCTGGAGAATACTAACGACCGCATCAATGCAATGCAGTCTTACTTTATCAATGTTCGTACACACATTTGCGCCAATTTTATTTTACCCCTTCTCCTTGTGGAGCTCAATTTACGGTTTTTTTTAGAGGGCAGGGCGCACGGTATAGGTATAAGGATCTATCAGCCGTCACCGGCGGTTTTCACTGGGAGCACTCCGCCGAAAATTTCATCCTCACGCGCCACCTACGTACGTGAAATAGATCACCCGTCGGGGCACCGAAAGAAACCCGTAAAACCTGAGCCGATCGCGCCGGCTGCGCGCACACATACACATACGGACGCACGTGTAAAACCTTCCGAAATTTAATGAGCTTTCCGATGGAAAAAGGACGAGAATGAGAGAAACGTTCGCGTGAAGCACTCGGTTGAGGGCGCGTGGGGGAGGGCGGGGGCCAGCTCCTCCTTTTCTGCCTCGCCACCTCCCACCCCCTACCCTCTCAATCCACCACGTGCACGGCGGCATTGTTAATTATAATCTAAGGGCAATTATTATTTTTTGTTTAGCGGGTTGGAGAGAGAGAGAGGCATGCATGACTTCACCCACGATGGCATGGAGTTTCTCAATCCTAGGTAGGGACCTCTGGCAACCCTTATTTTGCTTCATGAGGGGCAAATGTAAGAATACCCAGGATTTATTGCTGTAGATATTTAAACTGCAAAATATCCCACAAGCCGTGCTTTTGCCGTTTATTAATGTAAATATATATGCATATATATATATATATATATGATATATATATATATATATATATATATATATATATATATATATATATATATATATATATATATATTTAGAGATGTATATGTATATACATTATATATAACTTATACAGGTACACACAATATGAGAACACATAAAAGGAACACTCACACGTTATTTCTTGATAATTTCGACGGAATTGTCAAGAAATAACGAACGTGTGAGTGTTCCTTTTATGTGTTCTCATATTGTGTATTGCTGTCTAAGATTTTTATTTAACACTTCCGTGTTCCTTCGAAGAAATAATATATTAAAATATATATATATATATTCATTCACATTGAAATAGGGATAAGGAAATGGGAAAGGAACACACATAAAGGACGAACACAAGTGAGGTGGGGATGGCGGATGTGAGCAGATCACGATTGTAAAAATATTTTCCTCGACCGGGACTTGAACACCGGATCTCTCCACTTCCCGGGAGGATGCTCTTGCAGATGCTCTTGATAAGTTTGCAAAAAAACAAATACACTAACAGCGTAAATGTCCATTTAGGTCGTGCAAAAATGATATGCTCTATTTAAAATATAAGAAATTGTGCTCTATGGTTTTCGCTAAATTAATGAAATAAAATTAAAACTCCTGCATTCATAATAAGTTCGCACCACTCGTTGCGCAATGAAAACAAAATTTTTGCTGTGACGGTTTATGGGAAAAGAAATTCCAGGAATGTAACCTACCACACCACTCAACCCGATCACCCTTTTGCAGTAGTATAACCTTTTGTTGCAAGTCCGTGTCTCCTTCGGTTCGCTGAGTATGGCTACATTGCAGCCGAAATACCGACGCACTTTCTTGACTTTAGCCTTAAAGAAGCCAGGGGTTATAAGATTGGCTGTGGGAAAATGCAAAGTATTGTTGAGAGAGATGTGTTGGCCTGCTTTAGGTACTTCACATTTTGAGTTCGTGGCATATATTTGGGATCGATGGGAAAAAGTGTAATTGATAATTTCAATATGGTTAAGAAAAAATCGATCTGATTTGTGAACATTTGCTTAGAAAAGAGAGTAAGCGTGACTGGCATGTTGGAAGAGTTAGGTTGGGTGCCACTAAATTCGCGACGAGAGTAGACAAGATTTAGACTTTTAAAAGGTAGAGGACGTCCAAGTTTTCTTGCAACACACAGAGAAACCATTATGACACCAAATTATATTTGTATATTCTATCACCAGTGTAAATCAAGATGAAGACAGAGAGAGAGAGATATATAAAAACTGTTACCTGTATTCAACTGCCTAATCGTTTTTACCTCGCAAAATTCTCATTGAAAACAGAATCGAACCCACCCGAATATATTTACATAAATAAGCATTTAATTTAGTCATGGAAGTATTTAATTATTTATCCGACTATTACTTAGTAAATACACACATGCATGTGTGTATTTTTACAGGTTTTTGTTATATTAACTGCATCTACATAACACCTCGCAAGTTGCCGCAAGGATGTGTGGCGGGGGGCGTTAGATCACTAGGCATATAGTACATATAAAACCATTATATTTCTGCACAGATATTAGTTCCATCGTGCACTGGAACAGATTTAATCATCACATAAGAAGCTAAACACATGCAAAAGTATTTCATTAAAAGGAAATTTTCAAATCATCCGAGAAAAATGTTATAAATATAGAGTAAAACAATAAACAAAAAACAATGCTGTAAAAATAGGTCTATTTAAGATGAATGCCTGATATCAAAAACATATATACACTACTGACTAATTACCCTCTTCGCGTATGCGATCATATCCATTGTGATCTCTAATTGTAGAGAAAAAAACGATATTTTAAATCTCTCCGATTAATGCCTGTATATACTATATATTCAAATGAATGTATGAATGGACAGGGGATTGAATGCCTGGTGCACTACAAACCTACGACAAACGTCCTGGCGGTGAGTTGCTGGGTATTATGTCGATGTAAATGTACCCTGATTACCACTATGAGAACGTCTAGTGAGGTTTATGGGCCATTTGTGATTATTAGCATTCTCTGCCGTTTAATTTTCGGGAATTTTGCATGTGTTCCCAAGTAATGTTACTCCCTGTTGTGGCCACGTTTTGTACAAGGGAGAAGGATTCTTTTTATGGCTCTCTTTGGATGTTGGTTTTCTAAACTTCTCACTGATATTATGAAAATACCCAGACAAACAACACATTTCCCGTGGCTAGATGTTGTTCGGGAGGAGTGCAAAATTGGAAAACGTTGGTGGGATATAACCTTCAAACAACATGAATAGAAAAGAGAAAGATGGAATTCGATTCGGTCATCAGATGATGAGGATGCAAACACGAGAGGTTTCGAAGAAAGATAAGAGTAGGTCTTTGGAAAAGAGAACGGATTGCTGAGCCGAATAAAATCAATTGATGAATCCTGATTGTGGCGTTTAAAATTCGATGATATTTCCTCTGCAGAAATTGAGTGACCCCGATCGGCGAACGACACGTCTTTACACTAAATTTTTATGAAATATTCGACGTTCGAGCTTCAAGAAGAGGGAAATTCACCAATATTTATTTATTTATTTTTTTAAACTTTGCTGACGAGCACGGGTGGCACCTGGAGCACCGGTCGAGAAAAACACCCTTCGGCGGCGGCACGGCAGAAGAATCTCCAACCGCGCGTGTAAGGGGGAGTGGTAGGGACGTCGAGGGGCTGGTCATCGAAAGCGGAAATGATGAGAGAACGGGGAGGATAGATCCCCGTACTAGGAGCGAAGGGAGAAAAGGCTTTCGGGGAAGAGTTGGCATTCGAGATGGAAAGAGAGAGGAGGTATAGAGGGAGAGAGAGAGAGAGAGAGAGAGAGGAAAGAGTGGGGAGATAGAGAGTAGGAGACCGGAGAGTGAGGCCGGGAGGGACAGGGAGTGCGGGAGGGATGGGGAGAGAGGGGATTTGGGAGAGAGAGGGAGCGAGTGGACTGCCCGGGGGTGAGGAATGTGGATGGTCAGATAGGAGGCGGGGGGAGTCGACGGGATACAGCGGGAGGGGATCGCCCGCTTTGGACCTTCGTCCGGACAACTGGTATTTCAAGCCACCGCCCCAGGGGCAAGAAGTAGTCAGTGGTGTGGGGGGGGAGGGCGAGGGAGGGAAAGAGGAGAGAGAGAGAGAGACAGAGGCCCGGAGGAGAAGGAGGGCGGGCGGAGGAGGAGGACGGCTGGAATTGGAGAGGAGGGGAGTGGGGTTGAATTGGGAGGGTGAGAGGAGTGGAGTGGGTCACGGGAGGGGGGATGCTGGACGACGGAAAGGGCGCGGACGAACGAGAGAGCCGTGTGGGGTGGCCGAGGGAAGGAAGACTTCTTTCTTCATTTCGGGCGAAATTACGAACGTCGTGCAGGAGAAAATTGGAGAGGAAGGAAGTGGATTAGGAGATTTTAAGAGAGAGAAAGAGAGAGGAGAATGAGTCCTAGAGCGGAATAAGGGAAAATTGGTCGGTAGTGCTGAATTTGATCTCTGAAGCATAACGCGACAAAAGCCATTTGTTATTGGCATTTATGTTAATTGGCAGACGCAAATGTGATAAATAAGAGCATAACTATCCAACCGATAGAAATATTTTAAATATCATTTGAAATGTGAAATTTATGCCAAGAACCGGATTGAAATCAGTTAATCTTATGTGTGTGTGTCCCAAAGAAGACTAACCAAGGCTAACCCAAGGTCATTTAACGCCTCAAAATTCATCTCATGGAATCGCAATCAATTTTATGATGACCGAACATCCAAATCCAAGGCGGAAATCTAATCGAACACCTTTTGGCAACCCAACACCTTCAAACCGGACTGCTCCTGCGCTATGGTTGCAGCGAGAAGCGACGAATCATGGTAAATGGCGGAGCAACGTAAATGGAATAACTCCTAGACCAGGGGAGGGGGATCGTACGGAGGGAAACGCGAGTTGAAAGGTGAGGGTCGAGATGGACCCAGGAACACGATCCGATCGCTGGAGAAGCGGGGAAGGGAGAGCCGAGGGTGACGATGCGCGGTAATGCGAGTTGCCCTGGCAAAGCGGGGAAAGGCGAGCCTACGAAGAGGAATAGGTGACGTTTTCAGTGCGAGGACTTCATCTCTAGTCTAAGACCGGTCTAGAGATGTGGAGACATGGCGGGGAAGACGGAGAAGGGCGCAAGGCGGATGGTGGGGAGATTAAGGAGGCCTGGAGCGTCTGCTATTTTTTTACCTTTTATTCCTTCCAACGAAAACGGTGGGGTTGGGTGGCATTCGGCTAGTTGATACGGGGAGGGGCAGAGAGAGAGAGAAAGAGTCCTCTGTCTTAGTTCGCCGTCTGAAGAGGGGATGGACTGGAGGAAGGAATCGGAGGAGAGGAGGAGAGCAGTGTGTTGGGGAAGGGGGAGTGGCACGGGAGGTGGACCTGTTAACCAAAAAGCACAAAGAAACTCGTTCGATTGGACGAGAGAGGAGGGAAGGAGGTGGGTGGGAGGAGGTGGTCAGGAGGGTGGTCAGTAGGAGGGGGACAGGCGGCGGGGAGATTGTGGCTTGGATCGCATCCAGAAAGGATTCCTTCACGGCCCCCTCAGACGAGGGAGCATGGCGGACCAACCATCTGGGGACGATCGGCACCCGTTGACAAGGGAGCGACATTGATTGCCCGATAGGGATCCGTAGAAAAGGTCTCCGATGGCGTTAGTTCATAGATGACGGGATTCCCCGCGGAGTTCCACTTCGGGGTTGGGGTCGCCCTCTGCCTAAAACCCTTGGCCTGGGGGAGGAGGCATGTTGGATGTGGAGCGGAATGAATCGCCGGGGTAGGCGCGCACAGGCGGGGATTTGAAGTAGGAATCATTACACCGTACCTCCGTTGTTGATGCGTGGGTGAATCCCATTTGAAGCCCTCTTCCAACCCCCCCTCTCTTTGATTCATTCATCCGCGTTGTCTCCGCACCTGCCGGTCAAGTTTTCTTAACGCACTGACCAATACAAATTGGATGTGAGCCAGCTTGTCCTTTAGAGTGTTTCGATTCTTCGCAATCTTAATAGAAATCTTTCCAAAATTTTTGCTTCACCTGGAGAGGAATTTATGCCGAAAAAAATTCACAGCCACATACGATTTATTTATCAATTCAAGGGAATATCATTGATTCTGTCGTGAGATGCGGTTCCACAGCTTCTTCGTTTCCCTTTTCCCTGAAGACTTCAAGGACAGTCGGCTTATATAGATGTCCTTGAGGAGCGCTATATGGAGGCTTGAGTAGACTTTTATTAACTATGAAAGCTCGTTACAAGGCTCGATGGCCAAACAGTGTCGTTGAACCGGATTAACGTATAAGATTTTCATTTCTGTCTTTTAAATTCAAAAATACCTCAGGAATAAGCATGACTATACGCTAGATTTTAGCTTTCAGGCATCTTTCTAATATCCGGTGGAATGCATGACTATCTAAACACAAGAAGTACTTAATTTATGTCATTGTTTGAATAACTCGCCATTAACTATATCAGAGTGATCCGTAAATTGTTGGTTAGTAAAAGGGACTTTTTTATGTAACATTTATTTTGCTACGAATAAGTATGCATGAATAAAAATTATGACCTTTATATTTCAATGGGAATCAGTGGTTGATGCTCCGTTTCAACCAGATTTGATTAAGCCATTCAAAGTAGCTACCATATCCGATTAAACCTTTTATCGGTAAGTTATTCGACTGCCGTTATTATACTAAACTACGATAATGTGTGTCAGGGTAATGGATATTGGCGAATTAGCGATGTTAAAATTCGTTTGACCTCAGTTTTTGCTCATTAAATGCTTTTCTGAACATTATGGGAACTTATTCAGTCTCATTTTCAAATTTCATGAATTCTTTCAAAGAAAAAAGATATTTGAAATGAGAAAAACTTTAATCACAGCTCAGCAAGCTACTTTTGTTACGTTTTTGTTCACTACCTCATAGTTTATTATTAGATTTAAGTTTTCATGATGCGAATTTTGGCATGAAACCTAAAAAAGGGATAAAATGTGATGCCTAAGCTGATACCTAACGCCGGTTTGATACCTAAGCTACATTCGTAGCTCCTCTTTCGGGAGTTGCCCACGTCCCAGGTTACCCAACTCATTTATAACACTGTATCCTTAGAGAGATGCCTTATGTAATTTAGAGATATGCTCCAAATCTATTTGTTTAAATGTAAAATCTGTTTTTATTTAACTTTATTAGTATATAATACTTCTAATTCATTACAGATAGCTCAAATGGATTTTTCAGCGCAAGTACGTTTTCTGTGAAGGATTTAGGTATGTAACATCATAAAAATCGCTAACCTCCTCCTTCCCAACGTATTTTCATCTATTTTTTAAGACTGTAAGTACCTTGACTCCAATTTTCAACTAGAGATACTCTCCCATAGTCATTTCATTTTGGTTTGAATCATTTATTGCCTCAATAAAAATTCACCGTTAGTTCGGAATAATTTATTGACCGGTACCATTTCTCTCTGGGGTTGCAAAGCCGCACAATTTAACTATAAATGAAGTAAGCTTAAAGGGTCACGAACTTGGGTCAGCCCATGCTTTGAGAGAAAATTGAAATAACTCAGAAAAATATACGAGGCACACCCGCTGTGTCTGGGTTGCGGAATGGCCCGTAGTCGGTTAAAACGACAACTTCCCCTAAATTTCTGCGCGTTGGTGTTTAAGATTGAAAATTTAAATTGAAAAGCTGGAAATATTTATAGAGTCACGTAAAATGAATGTGTATCGTGATACATGGAGATTGGGTAAGGAATAGAACTGCATGATATTCTTCTCAGCTAATTGACATCGGAAAGCTTACAGCAAGGACTATTAAATTTCGAAAACATCACACTTGAGTTCGGTGGTCAAATTTACGCCTCATTGTCCTCACGCCTCATGCTTGTATATCAATGAAAAGATAAAAATCGAAAAGATAGTTTTCACTTCGTTTAAAATGTGAACGATGTGGTGGGGGGCTCATTTTACTGTGGCGTTTCGTGATGTAGAAAAACATCAATTTTGATTAAGATGATTGAAATTTTTTAATGAAATTAAGAAATTGCAAATTTTCAATATTTCCTTAGAAATAATATAACAAAAATCACAATGCGTGGATTGTGCTAGAGGAAAGGCTAAAGCCTAATAGGAGAAATAAAATCTTTTGGGGGTGATTTGGGGAAAAATTGCGATGAAAGTGTTTTCCGTAATTCTTCCTGAAAGTCGGCTATAGAGTTTAGAAATTCAAAAAAATAATGTAAAGAAACAAATGTCTTGCAACACTGGTAATGAATAATAGAAAGTATCTGATGTATTATATATATTTCAAATAAATCAAAAGTCACTACAAAAACACTTGTGTGTAGGATATATTTAACTTTCTTCTATAAAGGTCTTATGCCGAGATATATCTGTTCTTTTTTTTCTTCCAAAAGTTTAACAGTATTTTTTAAAATTGAGATAAACTCCCGCGATAAAAGCCATACGCAGTACATACTAGGACTCTTCTTCTAACGGTTTCAGCACAAGCCAGTATACTCGTGTATTATATAGGTGACCGATAGGGCTATACGAGAAGCCATAAAGAAATCCAGCTAAAACCGAGATAACATTAAAAAATATTAATCTCAATGGTAGTCCATGTTGTCAATATCAGGAAATGCGAAATTTTCCTGCCCGTTATCCTTATCGAAAAAACACATTTTTCTCAGAATAAATTATGAATATATTTATTTTATTTATAAATTATTATCATTGCCAAGAAACTCCTGTGCTGATCCATAGTTAGCAACTTGCAAATCCTTCGGACATGAATGCAATGCAGCTCTGTGGATATCTAGGAAATTTGTTCGTGAGCCGCATTCGATTTTCGGAATCCAGATGTTGTGATGGTGAAACACGAGCCACAGGCTGAGTTATAAAGGAAAAATAAAGAAGAAAATGGCAAAAAAATAAAAAAAATAATTGATAGCGTAGTCTTCGAAACTATCGAAAGCTATAGGTAATCATTTTATTGGACATGATTGATAAACATCCTCGTCTCCTGCGAGCTCCCTTTGATAGAAATATCGTGGCATTCCGGAGGCTCAAGGATGGGGAATGCTGCCACACGAAAGGCTAAAGTTGGCAACAAGCCTCCGGAGCTGCCACAATAGGAGCCTGGGGGTTTACATAGCCACGGGGATCGTAACTCGAAGGAAAAGTGTGTTGGGCGAATGGGAGAGAGGGTTGGAAAAAAAAGCGCAAGGATGGAAATCCAAACTAATTTGTGCGACTATTTTGACGCGAGTTCAAAGAGTCGACCCAAGGACGCATGGTTTATGTAAGTGCAGCCCGGCATGCTATAATTACAGCTGATTTGTCAAGGAAGGAGCGGAAGTCGATCAGTTTTAAGTATATGCTTGTTTGGCTTTCTTCTCTCGCCGGTGCTGGGACGTTTTTTCCTCCTACCTCCACCATCTTCCTCCCCACCACAAGTTTTTACCCGGTGTTCCACCGAAGCCCACCCCCTCTGCCGCCAACTGAGTCGGTCCCCTCGTTCACTTTGCCGGGATAGACTCACCCCGTCGGCCCCCGCCCCACCACGCTTCCCTCTCTTTGCACTCCCTCGTTTCTTCCGTCTCCCTCCTTCGGCCCTCCCCGCTGCCCACCTCCTTCGTCGGAGGAACAGCGTGGTGCCGCAGGGTGGATTGACCAAGTCGGCGGATCCTCCTCCTCACTCGCTCCCGAAACACCAACCCACCCCCACCTCCCCGTCCTCTCCTTCCACCTCTTTCTCCGTTCCTTGACGGTGGATGCGAGGCGTCGCGAGCTCTCCTGAGTGGAACTCGTAATGGATGAAGGGGATGGGATCAGGTGTTTCGGCGGGAGGTGGGCGGTCCGGTGCGAGGGGGTGAATGGGAGGAGTTGAGTATGGAGAGTTTGGGTCGGAGGTAGGGGGGGGGGATGAGCGATCGGTAAGTGGCAGGGGGTGTGGACGGAGGCACGCGGAGAGGCGTTGGGTATGAATAAAGATGGAAGATTTTTTGGGGAGGGCCGCGTGTGGGCGACGAAATGGTAATATGGGCGCAGTTGCTTATTGATTGCCAGCTGTTCTCGCTGATAGATGTTTGCCTCTCACGCACCTCTCATTTAACGGCGTGCGGTTCTTCGGCCGGCGGTTTGGATGCCGCTCTGATTTGGTTCCTACGGTTTTCCTTTCGAGTGTAGGTGGGGCTTCGGGATAACGTCTCGTGGAGTGGCCCACTGCCTTCGGTGTATATGGCTTCGGGACAACTTTTACTCGCTTCTCTCGACGTTCCCTAAAATTATTCGTATTCCTGTAAGTGTTACGAAACAAGAAATCTTTCAAGTTTTAATAGATCTTTAAATTCCTCGGGCCACATAAGCATCATTGTTAAAATAATATTTTCAATGATTTGCTAAATACTGGAACATACTATTGCCTTCAATTATCGATAGCTTTGCCATTCTCCAATTTATCGAAGTGAAACATCTTGAAAACTTAAATTTATTTTTCACAGTTATTCATTGCGCACAATATCGTAGGCATTAAATTTCTATGAAAAATTACAATTTTTATTATTTCAGCCTGCATTTTTTTTAAATTGGTCCTTTTCTGATTACTCCCGGCGCCTTGTTTTTTATATTTTATACAATTTTATAATCTCTTTGTTGTTTTTGTTATTATGAGTAGTGACTTCATAGTTTAGGAATAAAAAGCTTTTATCTGAATTTAGTTGACAAGGTGTCTTATTTGAAAATAAATTTCTTTAATTTCGTCAATATACCAGATACAGATATTTTATATTTGGGGCCAATGAAATTTTAAATCCAGCACACATAATAAGTACTTTTGAGATACATATTTTATTCATTAATACTCTAGGAGTTTGAAAGAACCGTTTAGACTACGTTGTATAGTTGTAGACCGCAACACACAACATGAGAATACATAAAAGGAACACTCACACGTTATATCTTGATAATTTCGACGGACTCGAACTCCATCTTCTTCGGAAGATTAGTTAGGACTGACTGCGCTAAGAAAGGTGAAGTACATACCTCACCTTGCTTAGCTCAGCAGTCAGCTCTACCCTTTCCCCGTCCCCTTCTCTCTCTCTCTCTCTCTCTCTCTCTCTCTCACACACACACATGCCTCTGAGTGTGTTTCAGTTTATCTCACCCTTCTTAGTTCAGCCGTCAGTCCTAGCTAATCTTCTGAGGAAGACGGAGCTCAATTCCGTCGAAATTATCAAGAAATAACGTGTGAGTGTTCCTTTTATGTATGTGTTTATACATTATGTCACAGCATACAGCATGTAACTGCTTGATGAATAAAAAGGTAAATTATCGCCATTCTGCTATCACAATTTCATTTATCGTTTGTCATTTATGTTTTTGCTGTTCATTGGTTCAATGAAATGATTTCTGTTAGTAGTTATATTAAAGTGATAAAACCATCCCTCTACTTTTATGATGATTCAAGATTTTACACTTATTCAGCGCAATTCTTGTTATAAAAATCCAGTTAAAGGTTACAGAAAAACATAAAATGAATAAATACAAAATTACGTGCTTGATTTTCCTATCTCTAGCGTTACATGAAAGAGATTATATTGTTATGTTTAATAAAATATTGGTTGGATTGAAATATGTTTTAATTTAAACTTCTTTTTATAAAAAACCACTGTAATCTTTCCTGAAATTGGTTTGATAGATTCACCGAGTACTAAGTCCTATGCCGCGTGTAAATTTTACACCTTCAAGTCCAGTTCTTTCGCTGAGGCAGTAGCACAGCGCCTTACCCATTTCACTAGCACGCCCACCAATATCTGAAAGATATTTCTTGAAAGTATCCGATTTTTTTGAGACATAATGAAAAGAGTGATTTATAATTGTTAAAAATTGCAAATGACTGACGAATACACCTACAGTCATTGAAACTGAGTTGGCATACTAAAAATGATTGAAGAAAAACTTTATTTGCAAGTCAAACTTCGAATGTATTATCATAAAAAATTGGATAACATACCTCATCCTGGTATTATAAAGCAAATAGGATATTAATATTTTTCATCTTTATCTCTCTCTTCATAACAAATATTATAAATAATATTATTTTAAATAAACTTAATTCTGAATAGTTGGTACCCTTATGGAATTACAGTTTTCTGAGCCTATTACTTAACACGTGTTTTCATGCAAATTGATGGAACACTCAAATTCATCCATATAATTACCCAATTAGATTATCTTTAGTCTTCTGATTTATATTTACTTTATTCGTATCCTGGAACATTAAACAAACATATTAATGGCTTGCTCTAATGAATAACTATCTTTTTAGATAAAATTCGCTTTCCCAATTAAGTAATATTGGAAATTTTGATTTTTTTTAAATGGCATAAATCGTGGTAGTAGTCTACTATCGCAGGTATGCATCTTGCCTATTTCATGAAGAAAATGAACGTAGAAAATTACCTTGTAACCTCTAAATGTTGAACATTTTGCAAAACCGTTGTGATACTTTATAAAATATTGTGACCTAATAATTCATTAAAGACAAAATCATTTTATTTCACTATTCATGGTGTAGCAATAAAATATAAGACTTAGTGGATTAAAATTTTTAACATCAAAGAAATCGCTCTAAAATGAAGCAGGTGTGGCGAAATACTAGAAGGCACTCAAAATATGCGAACTTCACCGAGTGAAATGGAGATGAACTACTCGCAAACGACACGAAACAAAGAGTCACGCGAAAAAAAACGCATTGCGTCATTAGCGGTGTATTACTAACCCAGGACATGACACGGTACTGTTGGTCGCCCGCCAAATTTAATCATTGTGAGATGCGAAATCCAAGTGAAAAGAAATCCCTCTCCTGCAAGCTCTTTGAACGCGGGCACTAATAATTCCTCTCTCTCTCGCCCATCAACCCACATAGTACCATCCGTCTTTGTCCCGCGTGGCATGCATAGGGATGTTCGCGCGCAGGACACGTAAATATAAATCCAAGAGAGAACCATAAATCAGGCGAGTAGGTGGGACTTGACGATATTTAATCAGCACACGCGACCTGGGCGTGCGTGATCCCCCCTCCCCTCGCTCGCGGAGGCCGCGCGAGGATGCGTGACGACGCCACCTTTTGTTTTTGGCTCGATATGAATCCCTTTTGAGGGAAGAACACGAAGAAAAAGTGTGCGGGGAAGAAGCGTTGTCTTTGTTCACGGGGAGGATGCTAAGAGGGGAAGGAGGGGAGCTCTCTAAATGCTTGTTTAACTCCTTTCATCTTTTCGTTATACACACACACGCTCACTTATCCCTCTCCCTTCCCTGCCCCTCTCCGTTCGTCCCCTCGGCTCCACAGCCCCTTCCCCCTTTCGCTCCACCCACGTCCCCATTTTCACCCCTCTCTGCCGACGACCCACCACAACCCTCTCACTCCTCTTTCAACAGGTAAAATAAATAGACCCAGTCCCCCTTTTATCTCACCTACTTCCCTCATCCCATCTGAAGAGAGAGAGAAACCTCTCCCTCCACCCCACCCTTTTGTCCGGTCCCCTAATTTTCGCCTCCTCCGAGTTCTACCGTGCAAAATGGTTTGGGAAGTCTGAGTGGGGTGTCACGTGGCGGATGGGAGTGGCAGGAGGTGTTTTCAGCACCGAATTACGAGGAGGAGACGACGAGGGGGGAGACCTATCGTATCTGCTTGGATTCATCGAGACCCCCACCATTAAGGGGAGCCGAATCTAAAGCCGTATCCGTTTCCGCCTGTAATCAAACCGTAGTGATTTGGATAATGAAGGAATTCGTAAGCCGAAGAGTGTTTTTTCTTTCGTGTGGACTTTCGTGCTCGAGGAAGAGCTCTTCTTTCCGAGAGAGATGGATGAGTGACGTCGTGGACCAGTGCAGTTTCATTGTTTTGTTTTCGTGCTCAGTCACAGTAGCTCCATCATGAATCTGTCTTCTCAAAATCCCCAGGACAACATGGGCGAATGTTGTTCAAATTATTCGGGGATATACAGTGCTCATTTAGGCCAGTTACTTCGTACATGTCTCTAAAAAGAATAACAATTTCTGAAAGGTTTGGAAACATTCTCGTGATGTACTAACATTGTGAAGCCACGAATTAATGAAACTTCAATAGAATGACTTTACCAGCGGAATTTTCATTGCTGATTTTCTTGGTAAATGTACACCTGCGCTGGAAAACAATAGATAAATGGTCTTATTTTGGAAATAGTTGACAATGATGCCATTCTTGGTATAAGGAATAGGTGAAGGATTGATGTTAGGCGAGGAAGGTAGTGAGGCATAAATTTTAAAAGAAACCTGGCGTTTAATAAAACCTATAGTGAAATAGATCTCATTAAAAATGTTTTAGTTACTACTTATTTGTCTCAAGTTACTGTGAATTGTCTTTTGAAATATTCTTCTGCCTCTACTCTGCAATGATTCAGCACATGGCATGCAACATCAAACGCTGAGTTTTGCTTATTGTTGGGCACAATTACTTTCATTAAATATGTTAAGTAATAAAGACAATACTTACTGCAGGTACAGGCGCCTCGATATCTAAGTGTAAAACACTTCGCATGAAAAACGAGCCGCTAGTAAAAAGAAGAAAGATAAAATAATGAGAAAGTGCTGGGATATTTAGAATACAAATAATTATTATCCCCTAGAAAGATCTTCCGTAATTAATCTGATGCCTTATCGTTCACGGCAGATACGAAGTCACAAGTCTGACGGTTATATTAATTACCTCTAATCTTATTTTCGTGATCCCCCCAGTCTTTTTACGTAAAATGAGGCTTTTAATACATTAGAGAGTATTCTCCAGGGTCAGGATGAGAAACGAAGTAAGAAATTCATTTACCCTTGCAATTCCAATCCAGTCCCTCGGTTTGGTTAGTCAGAAAAATTCGTTTCGACGCGGTTCGATCATGTTTTGCATGGGCGTAGGCGTAATTTACTGTTTAAGGTGAGCCAACACAAGTTTATTTTTCAACAACAGTTCTATCATAGTATTCTTCAAATTTGGTGAATCTCATGGATTTCGAGACGGGGTTGGAGCCAATGGAGTGAGCATAGGTGATGGTGGTATTGCAGTATAAAGAAGTAGACTGGAGGAATGCGCGGATTATTATAAACCCGAATGTCTACAAGTATGTCTGGCAGGCATTTCGATCGCCAAGTTATAAATTTGGTTATTATTGGTGCTGTGTAAAGTTTTCGGGAAGTTCAAATTATCACACGATGACTCAATATTGTACTCACCAATCACGATGGGTAAAAAAGGATTCCTTGAAATACCCTCGTTGACTCAATTTCGTCGTATTCTCTCACCATCCACAATGGCCGAGAGTTAACGGCACAAGTAAGTGTAGCGGAGAAAGAATTGGGATGGTCAGCGAACGGCATGGAATTGACTAGAGACAGATCTACCCATTATTGTCGACGCTCTTTAGTTTACGACGATGTGGACGCGTTTTGACCGGCATCGGAAGGGCTTGATATGTGATTAAACCTGGCTTAAGTCTGGTACATAGATAATCAAGTAAGTAAAAATGGAATTGCTGTTATTCCCGATGTATTTTAAGGAACAAAGCGTGCAAAACATCGTGCAGAAAATTCACAAGAAAAATAATTTCAAGTGAAATCAAATATTATGTTAGCTAGGTTATTCCATTATAAAGGAGGTGGAAATAAACTAGAGCAGGCTTAACAAATCTCATATTTGAACAGTACTTTCAATGATGATGAGTGACGTAGAGGGGTGGTAGGAGGAAAATAAAGTTAGCAAAAGAAGAAGTATTTGCAACAGGAAAATCATTAATGGCATGTAGTATAAGTAGGAATGCAATGAAAATAAATTAGTTAAGGTTTTACTATAGTCCTACTGTACTTCTGAAAACTAATCCTGAATCAAGAGGGCGGACATAGTTTATAAGCTTTTGAGAGATGAGTATGAAAAAGAATTGTGAAAGTCACTTGGAAAGACAGAGAGAAAGTCTTAAAAGAAGGTTTTATAAATGCATAGTGGGAGAAGAGAAGTTGCTAGGAGAATTTTGAAGACGACAGATACGTATATTAATGGAAGCTATTGAGAGGCGATGTGAGGAGGATTTTATCATAATAAAAGAAAGAGTACTCGTAATATATATAAAGTAAGGCAGGCGGGGAAGAGAATGGGGTTTTCGGGCACTATTTAAGCAATAAAAAGAGACTTCTCAGGCGTGAATTAGGCAAGGTTGGGAGATATAATTAAGAACAGAGAAAGGAAGTAATGAGGGTGAAAAAGGAGAAGTCCACGCGATATGTGACACGTAATTGTAGGAGAGCTAACGAAAGCTACAGTAATTAAGTGATGCTCTTTGAAATTAAGGTACCTCTCGGTTTTGAACATGAAATGAAGGACCTTGGCTTTTGAATTCCTAAATCAAATGTAGGCGGGCTACATATATAATAGTCGGCATGTATGGACATGAGGTTCAAGAAGAGTAGCTGGTACCCACCTTATACCATGAATATGGGTGGTTTTTCATGCTATAGGGCTTAGTACGATGTTGATTCTAACAACCAAACCACGCCCAGGTTTATATGACAATGATATACGGGCTATGAATAACGACTTTGTGGCAGCTTGGGTAACGCTCAATAGTAATCTAAAAATACAGCTTCTTACCCTGATTGTAATTATAATTATTTTAAATAAGCGACTATTTATCAAGCATGATTAAGTTAGTTAGTCGAAAGTCAACTTCAAGTTAGCATGAAAGTCGAATAAATTCAATAATAAGCGGCTTAATCACGTGAAATCGCATCTTAAGGGATTAAAAAAACTTGGTGGATTTCACCAATATTTATTGTATCTATTTGTACCTGAAGATGTCACACATGTAATAAAATCGGCCATACTACAGTTAGGTTTGGTGAAATCTACAAAAGTTTTTTTAACCATTCACGGAGTTCTGATTCGATGGTAAGGGATAAATTATTATAGTTGTTGATTCATTATTGTAATTTAAGGAATTTTTAAGGAAGCATTCCGAAAATGTTTAATACTCTGCTAAATAAAGTTTATATTACTTCATTATAAAAATCATTCGAAACAAAAATGATCTTTTGAAAGGTATGAAATATTGATAAAGTGACTTGATTAAAAGATATTCACCTGCATACTTTAGGTCCGGTTTTTAAGCCACGACATACTTACTATTACCTCGTGTGAGTTCTTACAATATTTTAAAATTCTTCACTCCTTGTGAGTCACTCCAATTAATATAGAGTTATTACATTCGACAAGCTTATAACTTACAAAGAAACTGGAAAATAAATTACATGAATTCACCAATAGTGTAAATACCAACTCCTCAGTTGTGAGACGGGGAGTTCTAAAGGTGTTTTAATGGTGACTTCCATCAGGAGACTTCTTTCGGCGTAAAAAAAATTTACAAACCATATAATCATTTTGATGCAAATTTTTAAAAGGTTCAAGAAGGTCGGCGACGCCAATAAATTACTAATAAGAGGCGGGAGCCTAAACTCATCCATAATTCATCCTAAGGGATGCATATATTAACACTGAAATTGCTTTCGATTTTACATGTCAGGGGTAGCTAATTATTAATCAATGATTGGGTATTATATTGCCACTTTATATTTCCTCATCTTTTAGATCATTTTACAAAACATTTAAGCACTTTTGTCTAAACTCAAGACTAACTGAAATATTTATCTTTAACAGTGCTACTTCAGAAACAAAAGAAGAGATGTCCGAGGATTGTAAATTTTTATGATGAACATCGGTTATTGAGCCACATGAAAATAATGACACATGTTTTAATTGAAAGGTTCATCAAATCAGTTTGGAAAAATCAAATGCTATGGAGGGATTTTGTACCGAAATGTACACGAAGATTACACGACAATTACCATAAAGAAACTGGTAATCAACGCTGAAAGATTACCTGAGAATGTGGGTTCTTTGATCACAACGAAGGTGCCACAGTCCACTCCCCTCATGAAAGTGTATTACTTCAATTATTCGTGAAGCCGTTTTCAAGTCTTCAGGTTTAAGCCAAGTTTTTTAAGTCTCCAGGACAGCCAGCTTAAATTTATTTGATGAAAATATTTTAGATACAGTGAATTGTAGCAGTATAGAAACCATCTCTCCCTTTCTTGTTCACCTTGATAACCTGATGCTTTTTGGGCCTAATTTAATTCAAAGATTTCATATAGTTCTGAGAAATAGGCAAAAAAACCATCAAGTAAGAGCATGACCTACTAGTTATTCCTTGTTAAGGGTATAATGATATATCTACCTCATTTTAGTAATATTTACAGTCAATTACGGGCAAAGATATGTCAAGGGGGAATTATAATCGATCTAATGTCTCCCTCGAAAAACTGAGGGAAAATGGATTCCGGCATCGTACATTGTACTCCTATTTGCATGACTGTCATATCTTTATTACAATCCCTTTCCCTGTAGCTTAACGGGCTGGTTTCCTTTTTCTAACAAAAAATGTAACAAGTCGAGTAAAATTCTTACCATACCTTGAATCTCTATCTACCATATCTAGCTCTTATGGCTATTACTTTTGGACATTGTGTCTTTTCCTGTATGCAGGAAAAGATTATTATGATGATGCCACTAAAATTATGAGTCCATATTTAACCGTAACCATACGGTTAGCCTGAGTAGGGAGATTTAAATCAGAGGATGAAATTTACTGCAGATTTAAGAGAGATTGCTTCGTGTCCCCTAACCAGGAGCACCACGAAATCTGGGAGGACATTATCGATCTTCTGGAAAAATCAGGAATATATTTTGCTAATCGGTTTTGGCTAATATAATTTGAAATAATCGATTTTTGGCAAATTTTTATTGCGAAAGATTCCCATCCGTCATTTTAAGTCGTATCATAGTACATTACTAAAATGAAAGCTGCAAAAGTTATATGTTTGTCAGATTTATTTTCAGTTTATTTTACTTTTGATACTAGCGTTTAAGATATTTGTCATGCAGAGTGACGGTCAAATTTGTACCTCGGCATTAAGTTGACTTTTAATTATTTCAATTTGTTGGTGTGAGTATTTCTCGCTTTCCAATGTTACACAGAGTAAATTAATTTTTGGAATTTCATGATGGGAATCATTATTGGAGCTACACCTACAAAGCTCCACGGAAAATTGAATTATTTTCAGATAAATACCATAATGAATAAAATTGAAGTCACCTTGATATGTCGACAAAATAATCTAAGATTCAATTATTAATATACTAAAAATTAGAAATTCGTTAATTTCTGCTTAATTCTGCTCCTTAACTCAGTAAATAAATATTACATTATTTTGAAAGCTATAACTATTCAGATAATTCTCATGGTTTATCATTGCCAAAATAGGAATTATTGTGAAGAGAATGACTTTTTGAAGTTACGCTAATAAACAACTTCCCAAAGAATTTCTAGTAAACATTGGCATAAATGAAATATATGTTAATCAGCACTTCTAGCAGTGGTGAATATTATAATATTATTTATTTCCACTCGCTTTCGATAAAGTACTCATTACCCATTTATTCTAGACCTAGTGTTTAAATACCTGCAGTGTGAAACATCTTTTTTCCTTACCAATTCAACACATAATTTTCATTGAATTCTGGGTGATGTAGGTTTATTTTAAATGGTTCCGTGGCTAGCACAAGTATGATATACATGTATATTTGAGTCAAATATGATATATTTTAGAATTTTTAAAGGGAATCAATTCTAAATAGTCTTTGTTCTTCCCATTGTAGGTAGATGTAAGATGAATCAACTTCGCGATTTCATGTTAATTTTATTGTTGCTGAATTTTTTACAAGTGCTTTGCCTATTCATATCCGTTACTAGTACATTATCATAACATTAATTATTCACGTTTCTATCTATCAATAAATATATCGCTCAAAACGTATTTAGCACAAATGTAACGAGGAGACGAGTACGTGGCATTGGAAATGAATGAATCGATGGAATTAAATTTTGAGTTATGGGAAGGTACATCTGCATTACTCAGCTTTTTCAAGCCAAAATGGAATAGAAATGTAATTTGATTTGGTACCTTTTTAACAAGGGATTGGGTAAAGCAAAAAGATAAAGTATGACAATGGAAGCGAAAAAAAACAAAATAAATGTAGGAAATAAATTTGGAATGCACCTTTACTGTTAACTTTGGAATGTACCTCTTGGAACCTTGGTTGTTCTTGGCTTTTACCCACATTACTTTGGTTATTACTATAATCGTAGGCTGCATAGTTATCTAATATTGTAGGTGAGAGAAGTAAATTTTTATTTAAAATATAAAAAGGACAGTATGTATGAATTTCATTAGCCAAAAAGAACATTTTGAAAAAAAATACATATATGTACAGTGCATATGATATAATTGCTGTTTAATGCTCAATTTAATCTGAACATCCAAAAAGCAATTAAAACACACATTTGTCTAAAAACAATTAAACTACTCATCTAATTCCTCAGTATACTCAATGAAGATGACTTAACTTTAGTTTTAGGGTACCAATTAATGAAAAGTTCATACGTTCATCGCATGAACTTCTGAATTATAACAGTTTTTAGCAGAGAACTAATAATTTATTATGATGACGATAACTACATACCTTTTTATTGTAAATTCAGACCTTAGCATTCCTGAATATTAAGGAGTTCAGAAGCTGTATAAGTGAGCCCTCTTTAGTAGTTGATTAAATCTGCAGTAGAAATAGCTTACTTGAGGAAAAAATATTATTACTCGCACGATTATCACTCCCGGGGTCACGCAGTAGCTGCCGAGAAGGGATGAATGAACTCACACCTAGTAATTTGTCTGACGGCGTCATGCCACGTTCATCGCCTAAATGAATCACTTCCTTTTTTGGCAAGTCTTCAGTGACGCATACGAGTCGGATCGTTGCAGCTTGTTTGATTTTTGCTAAGTAAAGTTGTAAGGGAGAGAATGAAAGAACCCGAAAAAAATGTTATGGAAGTATGCCATTATAAAATTTATGAATTGTTGAAATATGGAATAGAATATTTTATAATCAAGTTAAATAGTAACTCAGTAATTTACAGAGAGTACCATCAATAAATGCACAACAATTAAGTAGTAATAGTACATAACATGCCGTAAGGTAGGACGAGGAGGCAAAAATATGAAAGTTTAATGTAAAAATTCGTTGGATAAGTACTAGTACTTGAGTGGATGAGACCGTCGATGAAGCCACGGATGCTTTCTAAGTTGAGTAAAAAAATTCATTAATATTCAAATATTGACATTTATAAAGGTAGCTAAAGCCCAATTTCTCATAACAAATAGTTTATATGAGTTGCAGCACCGCGTAAAATTTATGCTGGATCTTCTTCTTTTTCATTATCATTTTCTTTATCATTTTCATCTCTGTACTTATTCAGGGTTTTAGACGCATAAATACTCGGAACTGTGAAATTTGGCCTTTAACCAAAAAATTCTTGTCACATCTTCATCTTGAGCAAAATATTGTATCTTAAATATATTAAACTAAAAAAATCCATTGATATGTTTAGTTTTGTATATAATTGTATTTAAATTGGTGTATCCTATAAATACTCTTCAAAATAGCAGGAGTGGACGTGATTTTTTCCAGTATCATATTCAGATCATTCTGGTCCTGGGCCAACTTTCCTTTCTGAGATTTTTAATTGAATGTGTATCCGAATCGAGATTGACCTATTACGACAACTTGGAACTCGTATTACAACTCCCGCTGTCCTTGGTAAGGCCAATTGAATAAAAGGTGGGAAATGGTAGATTTAGAGGCATTAGATGATCCAGGCTGATCTTAGGAAACCATTATTTCTAATCTAAAATTCCATAGCATGAGGCAATTTAGAGGCATAACTGTCTCTACAATTGGAATGAAATGGGGAGTGATTACTGTAGAAAAATCCTCTTAGTTCTCCCATTCGTCCCTCATGGCTAATGTAGGAGTCGCCCTCGATCGAGTGGACTCATAAAGCTGATGAAACTGCCGCCCATTTGACGAAATGCGACGAAATGGCCGACACAAACATTACATGATATAACATCAACTTGGGATGTGATAATTAGACCCCCGACTAAATTCCACCATGGCAATCACGCGCCGTTGCAGACCAGAAAGCTGATGGTGGCTCCTTACTCGAATGGTCACTGAAACATCCGGAGAATCTCTTCTTCATCTTTTATTTTCGCTCCCGACATTCACTTCTCATCCCCGGGCTCAAAAAGCAGTTTTTTGAGACATTTAGAAACACGGGGAATCGGACGGGTCCAGTGCGGATGCCGAAGGAAGAGAGACAGAGCCGGCAGGAATGCCTCGACATTAAGTGCAAGGGGAGAGAAAGGACGACAGAAGCCCTTAGATCACGTATTTCTGTTATTCAAGGAGCAATGGGAAGCGTGAAAGAACGAGGGACTTGGACAAGACCATTGATATCACCCACTAAAAACTTAGCTCTTCCTCGCTCTCTCCCTCGCTCTCCTCCTCCCCAAGAGGAAAAGAACAAGAACAAGAGGTGGAAAGCGTGCCTTCCGAAAACGGCCTTACGGAGGATATCTCCCTTCTCTCCTCCCTTCAGTCACTCCACCCACTACTCCTCTCGGAATTCCTTGGAAGAATTCACGAGAGGGGGGGGAGCGCACACGTCGCGGGAGAGCGGGGATGGGAATGGGTTAAGTAAACTACCAGACAATGGCGTAAAGGAGCGGAATGGGAAAGTAAACTAAAAGAATAAATGATAAATGGAATAAAATAAACGTCGAAGGGACCGAAATTCCCTCTCAGCTTTCCGACATCACCATCCCCCTTCGCCCCATTGGTCGCCTCTATCCCTCTCCAGAGGGCTTTCGAGCTTGTTTCTGTGGTCAGGCGCCGTCGCCCGGGCGGCAATCGGGAGGCAAAATTCAGAGCGGGTCTGTCGACTCCTTGCGGGGAAAGGGTTGGTTGCATGGAAGGACGACGGAGGAGGGCCCGCGGTGGTCCCCCTTCTCCCTTTCTCCTCTCCTCTCCCCTCCCCCTCTTCTCCCCGAGGCCCCCTCGACAACGGTATGCTGCGGGGAAGTTGGCGGGGTGGAGGGTGGAGGGGTGGGGGGAGTTGGGGGAGGATGGGCGACCGAGACGGTGGTCGGCCTTCCACACTCTCCCCTTCTCCTCCACCCCCTCCTTGCCACTCCCTCGGGGCAACCCCTTTAACCCCCCACACCTTCCTCTTTTCCTCCCCCTCCCTCCACTCCCCCTGGCCCACCTCCCCGTCGCCAGCCCGTGCTTCATGTACCCACCGCGTCCCGTCCGATGCCGGAGACGCGGCAGGGCCTCACCCAGGGCAACATTTACCTCCTCCGGCACCCGACGGGACGGAGCCGCGCCCGGTGTCACCCGCGGACCGCGAGATATCTCGTCCCACGCTCCCATCTGCGCTGGGGCTGCCCACGCGTCACCCTACTCGTCCTCCCCACCCCACCTCCCTGAGGGCCCAAGCCCCTCCCTCACCCCACGCCAACCCCGTCCGCTCCGCCGTGCCAGCCCGGTTCTCCCTCCTCCTTCCAGGCCTCCTCCTCCTCCTCCTTCCGCCCTCCTCCCCCCGACGTTCTCGTATAGCCCCCGGGTGGGTGGCGGCGGTAGAACCAGCCGGCGGTGGGGCAGCCGAAGATGCTGGAGGAGTGGTGTGTGGAGTTAGTGCTGCGGTGTGGGGCGGAGAGCCGGTCTCTTAACGTCTTCCAACCATCCCGCCGTCCCCACCCCCTCCTGCTCCTTCCACGGCCCTTCGAGGCAAGCGACTCACTCCTCCACTTATAAACTCCCCCACCCACCTCTCCCCTCCTCCAGCGCCTCTATCCCCCGCCCTCCCATCACCACACTCCTTCGGGCGATCCGGCAAGAATTTACCCCCTCTCCTTCTCAGTCTTATGCGCCCCCTCCTCCGCCTCTCCTCCTCACCCTTCCGCCCAGATCCAATCTGCCGTTGTCCCCCACCCCGCGCGCCCCGCGAGACTCCCTCCCCCGCCGGCTCCCCTCCCTCCGCCCCTCACCAAACCCCTTTGAGACACCACCACGTTCCAACAGCACGGTCTACCACTCTAACCACGGTCCGGGGAGGGAAGAGATGAGTGTGGATGTTATTTCCCGGCTCCTACTCCTTTTTTCCGAAAGTTCCTCCTGTTAACTTCTAAACGGGGCTTTATTCGTCTCCTCCCCAGCATTGAGAAGAAATGAGGAAAGATGAGGGCGGTTGGGAGGAGGAGGAATATTTCGCCGGGAAGAATTTTTGGTTGTGGGGGTGAGGGAAGGGGCGCTGGGTGATGTGGATTTTTCGGCCGTCAGGGCAATCATTTTTTCCGTAAACTCTTGCGGTAAACTTTTGATTGACGACGTGGAAACTTAAAACAATGATTTATATTTTTTTTCTTTTTACGGAATCGTTTATTGACTTCGCGGTCTGAGGTGTAATGAAAAGGCGGTCGAATCGAAGGGAGGTTGAAGCGCGCACGCGAAGTGGAGATGCCGGCTGTTTACCACCACGATGCAAACGCTCACACGATGCACCTATTGAATGAGAGAGGAGTTCCCGAATGAAATGAATGAGGGTGCTACTCAGACGGCCAAATAAATCCTACCATTGCATAACAAATGTAAAACAGACAACATCTCGATAAATACGGAGTTCTCGTGTACGCATATGACAAGCTCTTTTCAATAATTCATGCATTGTTGAGGCCATTATTTTTTTCAGCATACACATTTTCCTCATTTGGGATTATTTTCTAAAAAAAATGTTCCGTAAAGCACTTAATACCTCTATATCTATGTATCGTACATAATGGTACGAGGAAAACAATTTCACATTTGGAAATTTTGCCTCATAGCTATTTTTTCCTCCTAGGAATGTTTTTTTTACGGATCTAACGGTCTTTCTCAGTGAGTAATGTTTCACCCAACGGCAACGGCTACGATGTAATCTCAGGCATAGCGGTGGAATATGAGAAAAATGGATGAATGATTATACTGCTCTTTCAAGCAGCACTGTTCTCACGAGGCTGTTGGGGAGGCAGATAGAGCCGAATATGGAATTGAAGGTTAATTTCTCGTGTAATAGTGGTAGACAAATGAGATGGGTACGATAAAGGCCCCGTATCTTATTCGTGGATCGGTTTCAGCTAGATATTTGACGTGCGACATGGAGCATTCCCCGTTCATTTTCCTTCATTAACGAAAAGTGGAGATCTCTGCTGGAGTAACCGAGCACCACTTTTGAAAATAAATATGCTATAATTTTTAGACACAATGAAATGACTAGATATGTTGCTACAAGATTACACTATGCCTTTATAAAAGTTAAAAAAATCCGTTGCTGACGTTTTAAGGGCTGAAAAATGCCATTACGATGAAGGCGAAGCTAGTTTTACGAAATAAATTGAGTTAGTCATATTCATGGTAACATTCGGTTGTTTTGATTCATCTGAATCAATAAATTTAAAAACTAATACCGCATTTTATATTGCATTATTTGTTAAATAGAAAACTATTGCTAACAAATCTTACCCCTACTATTTACTACATAGAATTGTATTCACGCAGAATATGTGAGAAGGGCACATACAGAATGAACAATGCTGCCACCATAATTTACCTAAAATAATGAATAACATTTTTGACGTGAATCCCAATTATAAATTAAACATCACCTTATTATAAATTTGAATGCAGGATGACGGATTCAGAATCGTATGAAAAGTCTATCTGCTTTCATTGACACATTGATTATCATGGCTCATAGGCTGCTTAGTTTGCATATTTTTTATTTTATGTTATTGATATGCAGGATTTGCATGTGCCCATTTAATATTTATCAATTATGATAAATATTGTAGTGAATATTAATGAAAGTTTGTGATGAAAATGCAAATTAAAGAATAAATGCTGGATTTTTGTTTTGGAAAAATACTACTTCAATATAAGGGAGTGCCTTTACAGATTTGGTCAGTTGGAAATTATTCATTGCGGCTGCTTGCAAAGGGCCTTCCTTCTCTGGCCAGTTTCCGTCTAATTGTGCTGCACGGGCGAAAAAGCTGTCGGTCTTGGTCCCAGTGGAGAGACCCCGAGAGACTGATGGAGTAGTTAAACGTTTTCACTCCGTGTCATCTCATGACTGAATTTAGATAAATACAACCGGTTCCATCAATAGATAAACATTGTTTTTATTTGTCATGGCGCATTCTTTAAATGAAATTGTACGAAACAACAGGCGAAGTTTGTAAAGGTAAAATGAGAAAAGATTGTTTTGGTACTTAACACATAATGGTAAAAATTGTTTTTTGTTTACGAAAATTTCGTCTAGTATCTCTCCTATTTTCGCAAAAAGTCTGAAAACCATATTAAAACCACAGGTATTGCAATTTTCCACTAGATAGATATCTAGTGGAAAATTGCAATACCTGTGGTTTTAATATGTTACGCTTCCACCACATCACGCCTGAGACCTCATCATTCGTTCTGAAAACCATGTTTTATTTTCACGTGAAACAGAAAGTATATATACCCACCACTTTTTCGATCACATTTTTTAAAATTTGCCTGTACTTTGAAGCATAGGATTTTTAACTTGTAATCCGTTGGATCATACCATCATTATATGTAGAGATTTATTATAAATAGTACCTTTTATAGATATTTTAACAGGTAAATTCAGTTCAAAGATAATGTTCATTAATTGAACCAATGGATCATAAAACATAAAAGTAAACACACTGATAGCTACACTTTTTCAACATGAAGATACATTTATCTTCCATCGCTCTTTATCGTATCAGTTTAACGTCGCTTTGTTATATTAGTTGATCACAATATAAGTACATCTCCATATTTTTCGTCGGAGAGATGATTCGGCTGTCAATGATCACCGTGCAATGCATAGAAAAGACAGCGCTATATCACGAAATGTGAGCTTCGTGTATTTCAACGGAAGCATTTTTCTCAAATTAGACCGGAGTTACTGTTTAGCACTACAGAAATTTTATCTTTCGCTGCCAGGACACGATGCACAACTGGACCACGAGGCTTCCATTGAACATTATCCTGTATCACGAGAGACTGACCAGGGCAGAGTTTTAGTTTCTTCAAATTCTTTACCTCATTGGCTGAGAATCCGCAGTAACTGATGGTCACGCACTCCAGGTATATTGGTAAGTTCGCATGCATTACGTAGGAGCTCTCTATGTGTCATCACGCACAATTTTTTGACATTCCAATGAATGATACACAATGATTTGTTTCAATATGCATATTCGTATTTATGAATGACTTTTTCTGTAAGTCTCCTGAATATTTTTGAAAATAAACTCGGTATTATTTTCCGTCGATTCGCAGACATCGAAGAAAAAAGGACATCTGATTTCCAAATGACTACGGGTTATGCTATTCACAAGAAGATTACGAAAAAATTAAATAGTTCTTGAATATTACCTGCCACCTACTTACCATACGTTCTTTAAGACATACGAAAAATCCACCATAAGTTCTTTTTTCTCAAAATGAAGGCCAGAGAGATTATAAAAGTCGCAAAAAGTATTTTTTTTTAAATTTCCATCTCTAGGCTTTGAATTAACAATTAATAGATATTTAAAAAGATATCTGGAAAATTTTTTCTAAAAAAAATGAAAGGTTACCCCTGCATACTATATTACATTTTTTTGCAACTGCGTAAAGTGGTAGCATCGTTTGTTTGCCGTAACCTTGGTTTGCACCCATATTAATCACTGAAGCTTCCTATTTAGAATAACTTATCCGAAATTTGCAGGAGTCAAATTAAGAGACTTCAATTAGTTCCACGTAAATATAACATTAATATAATTGCCATTTGCCAATTTAATTTTATACTCGATGAGAATAACTATGATATTAAATGAATGCATATAGCCAAACTTCTATGAAATGATTTTATTATGAGATCAATACTTAAAGGATTTTGCGAAGGTGATATTAACCATGAATGATTTAACTCATAGAAAAGTCGGTAAGTTTTTAAAATCCATCGGAGAATGTGTAAACTGTGCCATTTGATAAAGCTTGAAGTAATCTGCTGGATTTGCGAAACTTTGTATTGAAAAGAGAGTACGTGTAAAGAAGCAACAGGAAACGAGTGGGAATCGAGAGAGGAAAGGAGTGACGATTCTTCCAAATTTGTAAGGGACAAGGGAATCTAAGGTTTTCGAAAGATACAGGGCAATTGAGTTTACTTTCCTAAGTAGTTTACTTTCGAACATCCCACATTTTAGCAGATCTGACCATTCGCATGGAATAAAAGACACGAACTCCAGCATTGATATATTTAAACATAGTTTCTTTCCGTATACTAGTCGCCATCTCAAGCCGAGTGTCACAAAACAACTGTGTTCAGAAATTTCAAAGTGTTAAAAATCATTCATCTTGACATGAATTTGAACCCGAATTCCTCCATGTCTGGGCGAGTGCTTCAGCCAGTGAAGTGACCGAAGGTGATTTAGCGAGATATTTTTATATAACTACATTTAATAACTGTTAACCTCATTGTATTCGAGTTTTAATTATCGATTATTATTCTAACTTTTACAGGCCTTTATTTCCTCAGACCACACACACTTGTTATATCAGCAAGCACTTATGTTTCAAATATCTGAAAAAGTAATAATAATGATCTTTGAGAGTCAATTTGCTAGGCCATTTGATAATATTGAGTCATGTACAGCATACTTTTGAAATATTCTATAATTTTCCCCATTCTTTGTCACAGTGAAACAGCTATTTGGGATACTGACTTAAATTTTAGTCTTACCCCGTATTTTGCGATTGAAGCATGATATTGTTACACTATAATGACTCTTCGGAATTTGCTTAAGTTTTAAAATGATTTAAATAACAAATAAGAGTTAAAAATGGTTTTTCTGTTGCGGAGGGCATCATCCTGTAGAGCAAATGAACTTCATCAAGAGTGGAAACAGAACTAACCCATCACCATTTATTTACACCTTACCTTGAAAGTTTGTTCTTATTTTTGATTATATTGTTTATTTTTGGAAATATAAATTGCATTGCTATCACAAATAGAGTAAAGCGACAACATTATGCAAACCTCTCAACCTCAGTGATTGAATTCCAAATTTTAGTAATATAGGATTTCCAACATGTATATAAAGTGATATTTTTCTCAGTATATAACTCGTCAATGGAGCAAATCTATCGCTTAAAACTTAAGGCTAATGGTTATGTATTCATGCAAGGATTGCTCAATAAGCTATTATTCTCTTTGTTTATGAATCCTCAAGGAAAATGGCTATCTGGGTTATTTCTCCGTTTTAATAAATATAATCGAAGGAACAAATGGCTTTGAAATCATTGTTTTTTTTAAATATTGATCAATGCTGAAGTAGAACTCCTTGAATCAAAGTTGACTTAGTAAACGAGTAAGAATTAGGTACCGGGAAATTTAATCAATTAGTGTACTTTCAATCATTATTACTCTTTAAAATATAAACAGCATACACCTCCATATCCACACATATAGTGTTCATCAAAAAAATCACCTAATGACAGAGAAAATATCCAATTAATCTATTCTACCCTTTAATGGTTTCAATAAATTTTAAAAACTCAAGTGGACGGAAATAAACAATATAAAAATTAAAATAATATTAAAAATGAGATTTAATGTTTTAAAACAAAAATTAAAATAAACGATGAAATCAAAAATATCTTTTTTTTATTTTGGAGTTACCATAGTAGTTTAGCAACAATAGAATGCCATCTGTGAGCACCTTTGGACCTAACACTAACTTACTTCAGACAGATACGTATTAAGAGTGAGCTTTACACAAGATTTTATCAAGGGACGATGGGCACTACAGTTAACCTCCACAGCTGTCTTCCACCAACTTGCTGCGCCGGGAAGTTTTGCAAACGGCAAATGCTTGGCCACGCGGCTCATAAAGAAAGCATGGGAGGGTTCTCCCCAAAGAACAGGTTTATTTTACGGCAGTCACATTTTGGAAGAAAGATTAATGCAAGCCTACTAAATCACCGAATGTAATTCATAACAATAAAGAACTTGAAGAGCAAACAACACCCACGGGAATGATCAATTAAATGGAGGACTTTGCAAAAAAAGTCTTCGGGCATAAATAGTTCATAAAAATATATTCATGCAGTTTTATAGCTCCATCATTAAACTTACAACATTTGATACTTCATCAGTTCACCATTTTTTACTTCGATCTCCTTGAAACTATTCGCTATACATGTGCCGTTATATCTTCGGTACCGGGGTGATAACTTTATAGAAGATGCTGCGCGGGGAGATAGTAGTGAAACTTAAAGTTTAATCGCCTCCATATTTACTACCTCCATTTAGAATTAAACAAATTTTCTGCTCTCAACATCATCATTCAGGAGAAAACTATACACTCGGTGCAGTTCTGAACGCGACGACCGAAGTAATTTTCTAATGTCTCACAAGCCTGATTTTGAATATTAAACTTACAACAAAGAATCTTTTAGAACGTAGCCCTAAGCTCTCTGTATCCTTGTTTGTACAGCTGTGGTCATCCCAATTTCCTCTGATACTATTTCCAGTGATTTTTTAACTTTACTTTTTACAATTAAGTTACATTTATTTTTGTTATTAGGACATAACTAATACTAAAAGGGACCTCTGATTTTGATCAGATGAGAATGTAATTATGGATATATTTCAATGGCCAATGATGCAGAAGAATAGGATTGTAATGCGAATTGGGTGAGGATTTAAAAGGGAAACAGTAACTCACGGGGCTCTGTCCCTTGCTTGACGAGCTTGCGCCTGCAGGACCAGCGGAATGTTGGTGGCACTTTCACTAATTTCCAGCGGCACCAGATAACCGGCGGTCACCGAAGTACAGATGTGGTTTAGTCGAAGGTAAGGTGTTGAGGGATAAAAGTTATTTCAGGAAGGAGAATGAGAGAGACAGGACAGAACACATCTGACGCAGGACTCAACCTTTGTACCACCTATTTCCCCGGATCCGGACAATGACGCGATCTCATCGACTGCCCCAATGCTCCTCTCTCGCTTACAGAATACCAGTTAATCTCAGAAACCTTCTGAGATCCACCAACCCTTTGGTGCCCCACCCTGACAAATTTCCTCATATTTCCCCAGCTTACAACCGCCCCCGATGTAAAACATCTTTGATGATTAGATCTGCTCCCCTCTCCCCACATCCCCTCATTATCCCTTCATCCCTTTCCCACGCTAATTGCTTCTTGAAGAACATTATCCTTCTTTTGTCATGCAAGCAATGCACTTCATTTTACATAGGCGAATGCATTACCCCATTATCCATTCCAATGAATAATCACCGCTACTTTTGTAATTCTGCCCCACTCTCTTCTCTTCCCTTCCTATCCCTTTACACGCAATTTCACATAACTTGTCATTCGACGAATGTTTTTCCCTAAAAATTCTAGAATCCCTACCCGATTCAGCCACCAAAATAGAGGTGAGAACTCGCGAATCCGCATATATCCTAGCTTTCCGATCCTTTAAAATTCCCACCCTTAACCGCCATCTTTAATTCTCCTCCCAGTATTCCCCTCCCCATTTTTTCCCTCCCCAGACATTCTTCCCTCAAGACCTTTCAGTGTGACCTGAAGAAGGCCTCGGAGTAGGCTGAAAGCTTTAACAATCTACAATGCGAGTGTCCTTTTACGTGTTATCTATTTTATTCTGTGATATAACATTTTTGTGAAAGTCTTACGGACGTGAATAATAATGTAAATGGCATTAACTCCAGTAGACAATGACAAAAACACAGAACACACAAAGAAAGAGAAACTCACCAGGCATCGAATTTTCGGTGGCCTAAACCACCTTTCTCAAGAAGAGGAAGGACAAAACTGAGATCCGCCGAACACCTCTTCATATTTCAGCATCATAATGAAATACGTCTTTGTATTCTAGCATAAGCCACTCGAATCCAGCGTAAGTTGCTAGAATATGCGAGACTTTCACCTGTGATTTCGTATAAAAGAGAAATCAAGAATTGCGTGCTCATCCGGGTGAGTGACAAGATGTGGCAGACTGAATTCAAAAGCGGAATGTGTGGTGAGGGTTATGGAGCGCGAAGAGACTGAAATAAAGTTTTTCAATCCATTGCATTTTCAATAGAGCAATTAAAAAATGTGTATCTCCTTATATGAAGACGCAGAGCGTTACGGAGAAAGCTGAATTCATTCATCACAAAGCTCCGGACAGCTTTTATCAGAGGGAAATTGCCAGATTTCAGCGCCCATTAAGATCCTTTGTGGAAGCAGGTACGTCACGCGAGGATGTGAATGGCACGACACGGGTGGAAGGGAATAAGCGGTTGAGGGAGATTAGCGTGAGGTTAGGCCACCAATATGAGTTGAAAAATATAAATCGTAAACGTCTACTGCCAAGCGCCCCCTGTGGGGCGCCTTGCTCCTTGTGGGGCACATAAATTCTTTCCTGAGGTAGTTCCGAGCAAAATGTACCATAGAGGACGGCAGGAGTTAGCAAAATCGGCGGTTATTGTGTGAAGAGGTAAGCCATAATGGTTTAAGGTGCAAAATTGTTATCGATCTAGAATGCTTAAGCTGACGTCACAAAAATAATGATGTATTGTACCATAGGGGTAGGTTCAATCTTGGTTGAAAAATAATAATGCAGATCGCAGAAAGACATGTCATTCAGGCCTTCAATTTTTATAAACCAACTCATTTCCTTGAAGAATCCGAGGCGAGAAAATTGTCCCAATGTTGTGATAACTTTACACTCATTTTCCCTTTTTTTGATATCTTTTCTTTATTAACTTTACATGAACCCTAGCGCCTTCACATCCCATGTCACTCATCCCTGAGGTGGCTTGCAGGGAAGCATTCACGCGGGCTGCTGTGAGTGCCCGGCGAAAGGGACCGGCGCGGCGCCCCTTGTATCCACACTTACTACCTCGTAATTTACGCTGCGAAGAGTAAGTACTTCAGACATAAGAATCTAACATCTAATATCTCTCCGAGTATGTTCCCGATTGTCTCGTCTGGTTGCATATTCAACTTCATTAGCTTGTTAGATTTTCATTTGATGGCAATTTTATCCACTGAAGTTTTTGGGAACCATTTTAACGTGTCAGCGAGGATTAAAAAAGAACACTTGTTTTCATTTAAAAATATTTTTTCCAGTCATTTTTAGTCAGTTTTTGTAGCTACTGGGGGATAAATTGAAGGCATGCTAATTTTTTTCTTATTATTTTGCTAATAAAAGTTCCATAGGTTCCTTGCATCCGAATACTCTGCGAAAAATTCACTTCTTTCTAATTTGTCATTAAATATTTAATTGTAAAATTCAGTAAAATACCCATTTCAATAAATGGTCAAGCCATTAGGCTCTGTTGTTGCTGATGCTCTGATGTTGAACCCTCGACCCTTGAGTTTGCATCTAATATGTAACATACTCCACTAACTCAAATGGTGATACTTAAAACATGAAGAGTTTGATTCATTTAACACCTCATTAAAACCTTGAGTAGTTGTACAATATTTTACATGACAGTCTATTAATCCAGCAATGAAACTTCATTCCTTAATTTTTAGATTACTATAGTGTCATACGTACATGCACTCCTCTCGCAATCTGAATGTACAAACCTGTAGTAATCTGGACAAAATCAAGTTCTGTTAACTGAAGTTTCGTTTTGTCATTGTGATCAATCTCCATCTCGACCTTACAGAAGATACTAGTGCATTTCAATTACAAGTTAAACTTCGTGGAACTTCGTAAAGGATATTAAATTATCTGTGTTTATTTCAATTAGGGTCAAATATTGCGTGTATTATATGCAAAAAAATTGATTTTTAACACTTGCCGGCCCCGGTGGTGGCGGGGGTAACGTCTTCACCTACTAACCCAAAGGCCGCGGGTTCGATTTCCTTGGTGGGTTTTTCTCCATCTAGGGATAATTTGTAATCATTATTGAAAAATCCGATAGAAGGCCGAAGTGCTGTTTTCGGATAAATGTGAAATAAATAAAAATAAATCATTCCTCAGGAGTAGTCGGAAAAAATTTCAATCAAATGCAAAATGCAAAATAATATTAGTATTTTAAGTGAAATAAAATGACAGATGGTTCCAGAGAATTTCCATAAGAAATGCGTGGAAATAACGAAAGAATGGATGCCATGGGCGAAGAGTGACGGATGCCGAAAAGTTATAATTTTTAAGGAATCGAAGGGACTTCAGGGAAGGAGGCATAACTGGAATGCAGAGGGAGTAAATGAGGAGGTGGAGGTGGGAGCGAGAGGGCACGAACGCGGACGAGGAATGCCGCGGCGGAGTCGGGGTTGGTGCCGAAGGGGTGGGGAGGGAGAATGGTGTCGCGTATATGGGAAAGGGTGCCAGGGAAGAGAAGGGGAGGGACACGGCTGCAAACCAAGAATTTGCCCGGCAGCGGCGGGGGATCGGGCCGGGTCATCGCAACGATGCGAGTTGGCAAAAATCCCGGTGCCACAGCTCCGGTCACCGTGTCCCTCGGTCATCTCCGGGGACGGTCAACCGTACGCCTCGTGGGCCCTTGATGCTGCTGCCGCCTGGGGCCCGCGGACCACGAAAATCAAATGGGCGACAGGCATCGCAACCTTCTGTTTCCTCAATCCGAACCTAGGTGAGGGAGGAGCGAGAACAGCTCTCTCCCTCGATCTCCCGCTCTTCTCTCCAGTTCCTTTCCTATTCTCCTCGCTCCAACTCGCCTCCTTTGGCAATGTCCCTTCTCTCTCCCCTTTTCCCTATCTCTCTCTCCCATTTCGGTGCTTTCATCCTTGCGTTTACTCCTGCCCTTCTCTTTCTCCTTTGCCTCCAGCTTCGTAAATCCCACTCCCTCCTACGGCTGTGTGTACGACCACCGGCGTGAATAATCTCCGCATCCACGTCGGCCGTACCCCAATCCCCGACCGACACCTCACGCGCCCATTGCCTCGACCGACTTCGCCTTCTCCCCTCTCTCAGCTCTCGTGTGGGAACCCCATTCTCACGATTTCCCTCCCGAACACAGGCTCTCATCGCAGGTTTGCGAATGTGTATCGAAAAACAGCGGGTGTAAAAATGTTAAAAGATACAACTAGAAAATCTAAAATTTATTCTTCAGAATGTTCGCCTTAGTAACTCCGTCGCAGGAATTGCAATGAGAAATCTTTATTTTTGCTAAAAACTAAATATTTACCTTTTTCGGTTAAAGTTTTTAGAATTTGAATAATTAACTTTTATTTTATCAGCATTGTGGAAGATTTTTGATGCAGACGTAGATGTTTTCGCCTTTGACGCTCATTTTCAATATAACAAGTATTGCATTTTAGTTTTCAATATAATACTTTTTTGTGCACTTAAATTTCCGAAATACAAATACATTTATTTTACAAATTCGTCGAAATGTTGGTACTTAAAACCTGTAAAACCAATATTTTTGCTTCATCTCAATCCTTTCTTTTTTTGCTTCTTAGATTGATGCCTTTTATTGCCTTTATTATTGCCTTTTTTTGGCAATCAATTTTCTAGTCAAAACTTCAAGTCGACTCTTCGGCACTGGAACTACAGGGTCGCACCCAAAAGTGGTAGGACTGATTTTCTCTGGCACGAACGGAGCGGTGAGGGGGGTCTGTCTGGCAGGGTAAGGTGGAGGGGGCTCTTAGCAACAGACCGACACCAACCTCAGTCGTCTGCGGGCTGTCGTTGAGTGAGGACCCCGTTTTTAGTGAAGCAAGGTTTTTGTCCGCGTCGAAAAACAAAATGAATCTGAATTTAGAGCAACGTTATTCCGTGAAGTTTTGTGCGAAACTCGGGAAGACGGCAACTGAGACCCTCGATATGATCAAGCAGGCTTATGGCGACACTACCTTAAGCCGTTCCACAGTGGCACATGTTTAAAGAGGGTAGGGAGCTCGTTGAAGACGACCATCGCTCCGGACGGCCGTCGACGGCAACAACCGACACGAATGTGGACAGAGTGAAGACACTGCTGAACAGAGACCGACGCTTAACCAGTGAATAAATTGCAGACCAGTTGGGTATGTCTGCATCCAACGTCCAACGCGTTATTTCACAGGATTTGGCCATGCGCAAGGTGTGCGCCAAGATGGTGCCGAAAATTATGAGTGTCGACCAACAGGCAACGCGTGTGCGTATTTCCGAAGAAGTGTTAGCCAATTTGCACCGAGATGAAAATTGTTTGGACAGTGTGATAACTGGTGATGAAACATGGGTTTTTCAATATGACCCCGAAACGAAAAGACAATCCCCACGTCCAAAAAAGGCTCGCATGAGCAAATCAAAAATTAAAACGATGTTGATTGTGTTTTTCGACCGTCATGGAGTAGTTCACAAGGAGTTTGTCCCACCAGGGGAGACTGTGAATGCGAACTTTTATCTTCAGGTGCTCACCCGCCTCCGAAAACGCGTGAAAAGGGTCCGACCGGCCATCGCAAACTGCTGGGTGCTTCATCATGACAACGTGCCGTGCCATGGCGCGCTCGTCGTCAGACAGCTCCTGGCCAAATACGGCGTTGCCACGTTGCCGCACCCTGCCCTATTCTCCCGATCTGGCACCACCGGACTTCTACTTCTTCCCCCTGATGAAAAGACGGCTCAAGGGACGACGTTTTGACTCGATAGAGGCCGTTCAAGAGGCTTCGACGAGGGTCATCAACGGCATCCCCAAAGAAAATTTCCAGCGGGCGTACGGGGAATGGGAGCAACGTTATACTAAGTGTGTAGCAGCTCAAGGAGCATACCTTGAAGATTATTAAGTCGATGTAAGTATATCGTCAATAAAATTCTTGTAAAAAAATCAGTCCTACCACTTTGGCGTGCGATCCTGTATGATGTTTTTGCCGATAGGAAAACTCATGGCAACTCAAAACTCGCGGCGTCCTAAATTTTAAATAAGAAAAAAGTTAACCTTTTTATTCTTACCATTTTATTGCCAATACTATATAGTAACCATTTAGTAATCTAAAATATATTTAATATTTTCCGGAAAATATTGCTGCTTCTTAAGTAGCATTTTACTTGAGGTAAAATTAAGGACACCGTTGCTAAGACATACCTGTAATGGTGTCAGATCAAGCATTTGTCGTCTCTTGGGTACTGAGGTAAGGGGACGTATAATACAGACAAAGACAAAGTCAGAGTATATTTGTTTCCTGATGACTGCGGTTCTTTACAGGTGACGTAATATTTTACGACCCTATGGTAATTTTTCGGGCGATCCGAGCCAGTTTATAGTGCTAAACGAGTCGTAATGTATCATTTACCCCTTATTTAATTCATCATTACCTTAAATCTCATTCCCGGTGACATTTCGTAGCACACGTTTACGTCTCTCTCACGCCATTCCTTGCACCACCGTATTCCTTATCTCCCTTAGACATCACTTCCTTCCGATCGCTCCGATTTCCACTCCACCGTCTCTTCCTCCTACCCTACGCTCTTTTTACCGGTCCTTCCATACAACGCCGTCACTATCCCTTGGCAGACCATCCAGTTGATCACCCTTCCCTCCCCTTTTGAATGTCCTCCCAGCAGAGAGCACACCTCACCTAGCTCGCTGACCACGCTGCTCCGGGTACCAAATTAAAATGGATACCCAGAGCTGTATTAGAGAGAGTAGGGAGATGGATGGGGAAAGAGAAGTATGGGATAGGGTGTGCGGGAGGGGGCGGAACGGAGAGAATGGAGCAGAAGGGAACAACCCGAATCATTTGCAAGGTGTGCTTTAAATTGCACACAAATATAAGGATTCATTGGTCCAAACTCAATCGATGAGCTTTTGTTGAGAATGAAAACAATAATTTTTATTTGAATAACGCCCTTCAATGTTTTAAAGAGGCTCTTTTCTCCCTCTCTCTCACCCTCCCTTCTATTGACTGCTCCCCGGCCTGTTCGAGGAATCGAAAGAAATAACAGGAGCATCGTCGCATTGGACGTTTATGCCGGTGTAATTAGTGTAAATATTGACAGAAATGACGGTTTTGTAATTGGCTTGTGATATCATTGCTGTTCAGGGTGGCAAATAAAGCGTTAAATGGTTGGCTGCGCATTCTATTCGGATTTGTGCGGCCTCTTGTGAATTTTCTTTGAAGCAGACGCGCTCGATCGAATGTTTTCGGGGACCGTCGTCATCATTCATGGCACTTCACAAAGTAATTCCTATTCATCTTTTCTATTCAATCGAGTATGATAATATTTAGAAATTAATGCCTGGTTTCAATTGCGATTGGGTTCTACACAGAGGGAAACCAGGATATTATAGGAAACCTAATTAATGTAGGAATGTGATGTAATCAATCTGAATATCACATATGACGAGCTATTGATGTGTAAAGTTTACTATAAGTGTTGATGTGTATTAAGGCGAGAGTTCACTATGAGTTTATGCCTTAGATTGCCAAGCATCAGCAGGTTATAGCTTTGAACTTTGTAAAAGTGGTAAATTGGAGTTCATAATTGAAAAGGGGCTACGTTTTATTGCATAATCCATCATCCTCGATATTTTTTCGCAACGGAGAATTTATCCAGAATAATGTATTTTTAGATGAATTAATGAAGTATTATGCTTTTAATTAATCATCTCAACAAAAATGTTGCTTTGTTGAGATAATTGTTTTAAAGACGGCAACTAGTCATAGAAATATGTGAAAATTCTAAGTGGAAAAGCCAAGTGTTTATTTTTCAATTTCAGAGTGAAAATCCATTGCCTTTTTAGAAACGCGATGATACAAAATTATTTTGGCACGAACATGCTTAAAGTTATTAAAATTTACATAAATAAAATATATTTAAGTGGAATTTCATCAAGTAAGAATGAAGTCCGTGGTTGCACATATCCTCAAATACGGGATTTTATAGTTTTATTAATCAAATTAATTGACAAATACAATGGCATGCTATCAACTTCAGTTGTTGGTATACGGAAAATGAAATGCGACCCCCACAACAACGCTGGTAGTGGCGCAAATCAATCATTGTTGAACGATACACAGGGGTTGTCCCAAAAATAATTAGAATGATTTTTTGCCACCGTTGTAAATGGATAGAGTGGGGTAATTTGTGGTGAGAAAGGTAATGTGAAATCTTGAGAAGTCAACGCGACCCACTTCAGTCAACTGTGGGCATTTATAGTGTGCGGTTTGCTGGTAGACTTGGCCCCTGTTTGACGGTCACGCCGCGAATTCATGATGCCACTTTCCATGGACAAATGGTATGCGATAAAATAGTGCATTATGCTTGGACAATTGGATTCGGAGACCATTACCATGGTTAAGGGTACTTAAGGAGATGGAGAAATGTCCCAAGCGATGGTTTTCTGCCTTCATAGGATGTTCTGGATGGGTAACGAGGAAGAATTCCCTGGGCATCCATGAACAACACAGTGTGATGAAAACGTGCAAAACGTGAGACACATGCTCAATTCTGACTGACCCCATGTCAGCATGTCAGCTGAGTGCAATATTCAGAAAACCACATTACATTGCATTCTTATAGAAGATTTAGTCGTAAGAAAGGTGTGCAAAGATGGTCCCAAGGTGCTGTAAAAAGACTGCTTGTGTGACAATCTTGCCTTGGACCTCTTGGACCACGGTGAAAGTGACCCAAATAATTCAAAATAGTTTTCTGGTGACGAAACATGGGTCTTTGGGTATGACCCAAAGACCCATGAAAGTATATGAGTAATATTTTTGACCACTGAATTACGTGATAGAGACCATGACGTGGTGCCTGAACAAGGGTCCTGTTGATGTCTTACAGGAAGCATACCATAACTGGCGAAGGCACTGGCATTGGTGTATTGGTATATAAGGGTGCTCTTATGAAGAATTTATGATTTTTTCTGCAATGATTTTTCCCCCAGTTTTATTCTAATTATTTTTAGGGACAAACCTAGTAAAAAAACTTTGAAGCAAAACTTTTTAATATTAAAATGGTCCAAACTATTTCTAGTACAGTGAAAGTGGTGATGCACCTGACATTTGCGAATATTAAAACTATTTACCCTTCTAAACGATTACAACCTTGATGTGTTGGAAGGGCTTGAGCGTTCTAATGAAAGCAGTGCTGGCAAAAGCAGTGATAATTGCTCCTGGTAGGGTTATCCACACCAGATAGGTCGAGTGGCAGGAGCCAGACGATAAGTTGTCAGCGCAGGGTCTGGTCATAAGAGAGTTGGTCACAAAAGTATCTAACCTTGGAGTGAGGGCCAGTTTAGAGATGAAGTCACGATAAAATACTTTTGGGGAAGACAACGGGGAAACTTCTCCGTTAGTTAATGAGCACCTATATGATGGGTAAAATTATGAAAGTGAGTCCTGCCAATCACGAGACTAGGTCCACTGTGCCATACGTCATACCCGGCAGCGGAGGCGGCTGGACTTACGCGGCCATCAAACGAAATCCTTGCAAAGCGAAATCCACAGTACCAGTATAGATGACATTCAAGGGTACATATAGGAGAATAGTTAGAAAATAGTTAGAATAGAGCAATAGTTAGAAAATAAACTTGGAAAGTTAGAAGGATGTTGGCCAGGAAAATTAGAAAATATAAAGCGACGAATCAAAAAAGAGGAAATCCAGGTACCTCAGAGCTGTGCGAGGCGAGATAAAAGGACGACGGAGATTTCTGGAACGATAGTTATAGAGCAATATTGAGCGGGGGAAAGGAAATCCAGCAAAGAGTGGCCACAATAATGAACAAAAATGCAGAATGAAACATAGAGAACCTAGAGCAAGTGACGGATAGAATAATATTAGTGGAAATGAAGGCGGATTCCTGTTTGGTCATATTTCATACCTTCATGTCTCTAAGCAGTCATACAGTAGAAGTCCACGGGGTGCACAATCAATTAGAAGAATAATTATTGCAATTATTTCTGTAAGGAAACATTTGATAATTATTGGCGATTGTAACACGACGGTAGATAAAGTAAGAGATTGTAGTGAGGTAGGGGACTAAAGTAAGGATTAAAGGAACAAGGTATGGCGGCGTCGAGAAAGCAATTGAGTTCTGCAGAAGGCAGGGTTTAATCATAACTGACACTTGGCTTTAAACACTACAACAAGTTCCAAGAAACCGGGGGAGATTCTGAACAGTAAGTTTTTACGGAGTCATCCGCTAATATGCATTTCAATCCAACAATTTCAGAGTGTAAAAGTCAATCGTCTTGACCGGGATTTGAACCCGGATCTCTCGATGCCAGGCCGAGTTCTTTAGCCAGTGAATTTTGCGAGGCGTCCTCTTATACTGTAAAATTTTGGGGCATTAAAGGAACAAGACGTAGTGACGAAATACCGTGCATACAATGTCACAGGCACTCATAGTCGTGCGCGACGCGCCACAGTCCACGAGGTTAATGTCAATTAAAAACACTTCGGTTGTTTTTACCTTTGAAAAATTCCATCCCGATCAAGACGAATGATTTTAAGATTGTGAAATCGTTGCATTGAACCACAATTAGTGTAATTAAATATGAAAAATACCCATAAATTCAGGAATATATCAGTTAGTTATGTTTAGAGCAGGTTTGAGAAGAAAGTGATTAATTCGCACGGTTTTCCAGGAGTGACTGCGAATTAAAATCCTAATTTAGTATTACACTAATAAGTGTAATGTCAGATTCAAGGTAATAAAAAAGTAAATACGGTAGAGGGAATGGATGCAGAAGAATTAACCGAGACGAAAAGGAAGGAATACCAAGGAAGTGGAACAAAATTTATCATTGGCGACAGGGAGACGGGATGGGTAGAAAAAAGATGGGGTTATCTCTAACAATATATATCAAATGCCTCAAACAAGACTATAGTAAAATGAAAAGGAAACCATGGATTACAGATGAGAAGATGAAGAAGATTGACATAGAAAATGTAACCGCGGAATAAGGCAGAGAAAAACATGAAGAAATAATACACTGAGACGGATAATTAATACGGTGAAAGAAGCGTGGTGGAATTTCCAGTTTGTGGATTTAGAAATATGACAAAAGGTGAAATTGTAAATTTATTTTTATGCATTAAAAAAGTAGTGATGTAACCGCCATTTGCAGGCATTGAAACTTTTTCAATGCATTGGAAGATGTGACGCTGGATCTTAGGTCCACTAAGAATATGGAAAAAGTGAGTACCAATTTTCTATGAATATCAGTTTAAAACATTAAGTTGCCCGGGCACATTTTGAAATAGCCAATTGGAGTTTGTAGACTCCGAAGAGATGGTTCTTAATAAATCGGCGGGGTATTTCCCTTATTTTGTTTCTTCAATTGGTATTTCTTTTGAGGGGAGTTCAGTGGAATGGCGCCAATGTCATTCGCTTACCAGACTAGTGAACGTGAAGAGTGACCCCTATGGACTCTGCGCCATCCGAGAGACCTAATCTCAGTGCAGTCTTATGGCGAATGCAAAGAGGGAAAGTGAAATACCATATCAAGGTTTGTGGTGCACAATGAACTAGCCAAAGATGTGTCCATCTGTGACGCACCCATTTTCTACATACTTGCAGCCGTTTCCGGTATTTTTTTATGTTTGACGTTTATTTTCTCGTATTTAAGGAGGGAATATTTTATCCATAAATGCAGTAAAAACGACGACGGTAAGGCGCAGATATTTTATTCCTTCATTTAATTTTCAATAATAAGAAATTTTCATGAAGCGTGGTCCTTTACGGATCGGAAACTCAGTGATAGATAAGATTAGTATTAAAAGTATCGGACAAATTTTTTTCCTGGTGTGACTACGCGTCGCAGCGCACTCGAAGCGCGCAAGCTCGGTGGTGGGGATCTGAACTTTAACAAGCGCCATTCGCCTGCGAGCGTTCATTCAGGCTAGATCGTGCTTTTAATAGACCCCTGTCGGGTGATGGCAAGCGCAAAATTCAGCGAAGGATTGAACAGTGGTACGCTATCAAATTTTTTGTTGGATTGGGGAAATCGAGTACGGGCACTTTGTGCACGATTTGTCGAGTGTTTCAGGATGAAAGCATGTCACAAACTGCTGTTTTTAAGTTGTACAAGGCATTCAAAGATGGCAGAGAGTGTTTGTAGGACGAGTCCCGCGCTGGACGACCGTCGACGTCAAGAATCGACGATAACTTGCAACGTGTGCGTGAAGTGCTAAATTCAGACCATCGATAAAGTGTGCGCATGATCGCAAATCGTATTGGCATTCATATGATAACTGTGCACACCAATATCACTGAAAATTTGGCAATGCGAAAGATCTACGCTTTACTCCTCCCGAAGGTATTGATGGACGACCAAACGTGGCAAGAAGAAGAAAAGAAAAACGCGACAATTTCCCAACCCCCTTACAGTCTCGACTTGGCACCAGCAGACTATTTCCTATTCCCAAAATTGAAACCCTCCCTCAAAGAACACCACCTTGGGACCATAAGTGCCGTCAAAGAAGCTTTCACGCGAACCCTTAAGGGCCTTCCGTAATCCGTCTACCAGGAAACCTTCGTAATGTGGAAAAACCGTTAGCAAACGTATGTCGACGCTTTTCGACTTACGAAGTAGATGAAAGAAGATGATAGGTTTTCGAGATGAGACTGTGGAGAAAGATGGAAAAAGTAAAGTGGACAGTTATGAAATTAAACGAAGCAGTACTAAATATAGTGGAGAGATCGTTGTTGTGAGAAGTTCAAAGGAGGCAGGAAAGATTGATACAGGTCATTATAATTAGTGGTGGGTTATTGAAGACAGTGAGGGTAAAATGTTTGGCAGGCAAGCTAGGGAGGAAAAGGATAGGCATGTTAAACGAATTGAAGGGAAGCAGAGTGTACGCCGAATTGGAGGGGATTTTATTGTAGTGTTGAATCTCAGGTTGTGTTGTTATGCGAGACTACTAAATATAGACGTATTAGTCCATCCAAAAGTTCCTTTGAACGGTAGACTACCATTTTATTGTAATAAATGATTGTCTTTCTCGGAACATGGAAAAAATAGTCCTTTATTATTAATTAGTTTGAGCTGTTTCCGACGGAAAGAAAACTAGTCTCTGTTTGATACCCTGAAAGAATGTTACTGCCTTCCTCAATAAGATTAGTGAGCAAGCCTACCGAGTAAAAATGCCATTAGTCATTTCTATACACTTGTGTGTGTATCAGAAACTATTGTGTTATTATGGTGGATAGGCTTTGGAAGTTATTATTTCCACGTTAGGTAACCTGTTTTAATAACTTTAACAATATCGAAAACTATTAACCGTATCAGTCACGCGCACTAAAAAATTAAAATATTTAGCACCTTTACTTTTTCTAATACTTGTGATTTTGCCGTGAAACATGTCATGCGGTGATCTAATTTCATTAATCAATGATAGGATTTCAAAGTAAACATTTCATTACACTAACTAACTAGTTCTAACATTAATTCATAAACTAACATTAGTTCATAAACATTCTGAACTTATTTATGGTGCTACACCCCCTACCACACACCTTTTTGGTGGCTCGCAGGGTATTTATGTAGATGTAGATGAACTGTATTTTGTACAAATGCATGACGAAATGAATTTCTAGTCATCATCTTGATTGACTTGGCTATTCTTGTTCGACATACCTACACGTGAACGATCACGTCCTGCTGTTTCAGTTATTGACAGCGTCATGAATTTGATTCCTTTTAATGTCTGAACAGAGGGACGTTAATTCTACTTCAAATTATAGAGTTTTTCTTTGTAAAATCATGTTTTTCCTTATTGAAGAAGTTTCTTCGCTGTAATTATTGTTTGAATACAGTTGTATCGAATTTTATCCCGTGGCCACTGCTGTAAACTGGATTCAAGAAAATAATCGTGAAACAAACGCGGAATCTGGATGTTGCTGAAATATTTCCCAGCTGGAAAAAATTTTAAACGAATTTTTATCTTTTATCTACATCTTACTCTGAAATTTGCAATGCGGGGGTAGGCAGAGAGCGTTAGATCACCAATCATAATAGTAGTTTATTAAGCGAGTGATTAAAACTCGACTTTGAGTGACGTGTAAACGCAGCTTGCTGTCCGAAACCATTTTCTATGTAATTGCTTGCATCTTTTCCTGAGTTTTTTATTACGAGAGTTATCAGTCATGGATCGATTTAACTTCAATGAATTCAGCGTTATTTTGTGTTCTTATGTATTTTCCAAAAATATATTATTTACTATTGTAACTTGTATTAATGTATGGATGGAGAACCTGATTAACCCAGATGTAATGTGATCCCATATTTACCTTTTTAAATGCTGAAATCGACCGTAGTTCTTTGAGTATTTTGAAATTTTTAGACGATTTAGAAATTTAGACAACAAGCAACTGAAGTCGCTACATTGTTATTAATCTTAATAGAAACTTATCAGTAAAAATAACTCAGTTTTCCCATCCTGACGACATAATGTGTCAGCATCACCGTAACATGTTCACTTTGCTGGGCATATTCTTAACGTTCTGCTTTCTACTTACCAAGCAAACCTTTCTACTGATCAAGTCTTTTGTAGCTACATTAGAAATTTGAGCTATTTAATAGATTATTTCTTTCTAAAGATCACTGCCATTGATTTTATGGCGCTTTCGAAGGCTGTTTTTGAAAAATTCTTGCTAGAATAAATAATAAATATTATTAAAAACGAAGGATTGACCTGTTAAAATTAATAACATCAGAAATAGAAATATGTAATAAGAATACTCGTTAATTTTCATTATAGATCATCCTGTTGAATAGTATAGTTATGACGTGTGACGATGCTAGGCAAGCAAACAACCCTGAGTCTATCAACGGCTCTTTTGTTGTCATTACATTTTAAGTGGAAAAATAATACAACATGTGAAACTATCACGCCCTTTCACTTTTTCTGGTGTATTACTATTTTTTGATTTACACTGACTTCAATAAAAATCGAAGAGATCAAGCTGTATTTTGCTTTCTTCTTAATTATTTAAAGCATCGTAGCGAGCATGAAAATAAGACCGTCACTAACGGGTGGCTGACAAAATTTTTATTTTTTAAGTTGGCAAGTGGCCAGCACTCCACTATTGATATTAATTTTGCCATGATTTCACTAGAAAATGGCTAATAAGATTCATACAAAGTTCTGGAATATAAATATTATAATTTTATTGTGCATTGAGCATTGTCTTGATTTAGGAAAATAGTGAAAAATCTTTATGTCAACCCTTACTGATTGCTCGGCTAACTCAACAAAAATCGAAATTTCTTTTACCCATGGACAAAAAATTGCAGCCACTTCGCCATCTTTTGATACTACGTAACGCAATAAATTATTTGGCTTCATAAATGCTTTCAAATTGGATCCCGGTTAAAGAACCATTTTTGTTGAACGTTGTAATTTAGATGGGAAATTGGTGATGCGCACACGTTATACTGTAAGTTTCCAACCCCATAAAACTGCCATCAACACTCAGCTTAAATTCCCTGAAAGTTAATGATTCAAGCGTTAACTAAACACATAAAGAAGTTTCTAATGGGATAACAGAATATAACGGCTGTTAAATGAAGCGTGACTCACAATTAGGCAACTCTGCTGCAAAATTTCTAATATGTAGGTTAATAAAGTGGCCAATTAAAAGTCAGCGCTGACGAGAGGCTAGGAGGTGGCAGTGAAAGAGAGATGTGGAGAAGAGAAAGAGCGTACTGTTAATGGGAAAAATGATAGTAATAATAAAATGGTGAGCCGTGAGAGCGTGGAATTAATAAACTGCTCGTGGATTGTGCCATTGGGATGTGGCCGAGCCGGCTAGAGGAGAGGGGAGAACAGAAAGAGAGAGAAGAGGCAATATACAGACGAGAGACGTGCGAGAAATGGGATTAGAAACGAGTTTGTGTGCACACTGACGAGGGTTTGCAAATTGAGAGGGGGTGGGAGAGAGGAAAGGAACGAGAGAGAGATGCCGGGAATAGATGCGGCCTTCGCGGGGGAGAGGGAGGGAAAAGCCGGGGGTGCGGATAGCAGGTAGTACCACAGTCGGATATATATCTGACGAGGGTGGGAAGAGCGAGTGAAAGAGAGGGAAGAAGGGGAGGAAACCAACGGGGGCGTAGAGGGGACTCTGGGATGAGCGGGGCGGAGGAGCGAAAGGAGAGAGAGAGAGAATAAAGTTCTTTTGAGGCATCATTTCGCTTCCCTCCCACCATGCCCTTACTCCCTTCCCCTCCCTTCCCTTCTCCTCCGCCACCGTCTCGCCCTTCCAAGCCCTCAGGGGTTCCGTGGGCACAGAGAGAGAGAGAGACAGAGGAGGGAATGAGGTGAAGCAGAGGACGAGAGGGGGGTTTGGCGTGGGGGACAGGATACGAAGGGAGATAGGTAATGGGGAAGGATGCTGGAGGGTGGTCGAGAAGAGGAGTAAAAGAGGCGATGAGAGGGTGGAACGAAAGGGGAGAGAGTCACACACTCAGAGGAGGGAGTCTCGGGCCAACGGGGGTGTTGTGGGATTGCTCGAGGGATATCTATGTGGTGCGCGGGAGAAGGCCATGGGGCGGCATGTAGACGGATATAGGATGTGCGGGCAGATTGTGTAGGTTTCGCCGTGGAGAGAGATGGGGCCGAGGGAAGGGGGTGAAGGTTACGCCGCATCTGAAAGGGGGGAGAGAGAGTCAAGGGGGGGGGGCAAAACAAAGGCATTTGAAGCGTGTTAGATTAACGAAAAAGTTTCGGGTCCCCATTTTTTCCACCATCTTCGCCTTTCTTCGTCATATTCGCGAAAGAAAGTCTCTTTAAGTCGACTACGGCGGTTTGGAATAACGGAAACGTTCTACCACTTTTTCGTTTTCTGGAGAAAGTCTCTTTTTCTCACCGCCGTCTCTTGCCTACTACCTACCTATTGGCGAAAGTCCTCTTGATAAGTTTAACGAATTGCATTTCATTTGAGCAGAGTGATTTTCCAAAGTGCTAAGGGGCTCTTCCCATTGATTCAGGGAAAAAACATTTATGTGGATCCAAATTTCTCAGAATTTGTTAATACCATCTACAAGCTGGTATGGTGACCATGAATTGGATCGAAACAAATGATCAATCATATTACATTGTATTTCATCAACCTATATCCGAGTAAGTGCTCTTTCGTTTCAGTGTTTAAATAAGTTTTTCGTATATTTTATATGCATGGATGATCAGGCTTGCGTAAGGAAACATTGTTTTATATTTAGGATCACTAGGATTCTATAAAAATGTGTTAAATTATAATTCATCACAAATTTATAATAATTCATCAAGGCAAACGAATCACACAGACACATATTTCTACATATATTAACGGTAGCTCTTTTTTATTTCGATAATATAATTCTTTCTTAATTCGGCATCTGTCCAGACGTTCCAGAATTTCTATATTTAATAGTAATATCTATCTCATTAAAGGGTAGGAAGGCTAGACTCAGGACTTCAAATATGCTGGAAAGGAATTAGCAGCTAATAACGTTAATCGTTGAGTAAATCATAAGTTACGCAATGCATTGAAAGGAAAACCCTATGGTTGGGCGGGTGGATCTGCTATGAATGTTAGTAATCATATTTCTGCGTTTCCATTTGAAGCTAAAATGGTGAAATTAACCTTTTGAAGAGTAAACGGCGGCTCTTTATACAGTTGACATTAGCAGAAAACATTTCACTGATGAAATTCTGAAATGAAAATTCACTCTTCTTCAGCTACCTTCTGCCGTAGCTTTGACGCAGACTTGAACTCTCAGTAGTAATATGAACGAAACAGAGCATATAGTTTGACGTGAGTTGATGGGATAATGTATGTCCTCGTAATTTTGAATTTTTTATCCGTTTACGCATTTATCATCACAAAGATTCACTAGGGGACTTGTTATGGCAGAAAGACCGGTACTGGGTGTTTTGTCCTCCCAACTAATTTACCTGTCATTATTATCTTCGTTCAAATAAACTGAGTTTCAAGATTCCGAAACACGTTTTTGCTTAATCTTCCATTTAATATTTCTTTGAGAATATTTAAAATTAAATGAATGATCTTTCTCCACCATGATTATTTTGCAGTTAATTCAAATGATCGTATTGCAAGGGAACGTCAGATTGAGATCCACATGACAATATATTACCGTAACTCGTAAAATATGGAATAATATCTCTAGAAACTATGTTTACTATCCATTTTCTGATAAATCATATATTTCACTTTGAAGTTCACCATGGCTGGAAACAACAATTAATTAATTATATGTTATGCGTATTTTATACGTGACACTGTTTATGTTTAGCAGAAGTAACCCATTTAATAATTAAATTTAATGAAATAAAATTTTGGTAAAGACTAAAAAAAAATAGACTTTTACAATCGATGGCCATTACTACCATGCAATGTGGTATATTTTTTTAATAAATAACTTCTTTTTATTGGTGGGGAAGGCTTCTAGGGCATCTGATATCAATTATGCTCAATAATAATTTTTCATAATGTTGCTGGTATTACAAATTTTTTTCACTAGAAATTCCCATAGAGTAATGCTATTAATGTAAATAAGGTTTTCCACCATCATCCATCAGCAGTAACTAATTCAGTGAGCATTGGCATTATTTTATGAAATTAGTTTTTTATACGTGATAGTGAATAACATCGAGTACTTGGGTAAGAGTTGGTTGAAATTCATTTAGACGTAATTACCAGTAATAATTTTTATTATTTTTTTCTAAAAACAAGCTGGAATTTAATAATTATTAATTGGAGGCATCAATAGTACCATATCTTTGTATTTAAAAAATCTTTAAGGTTAAAGAATTTAAAATCCTAACCTTGAGTAGATTGGTTAAATTTACCAGGAAAACCCTGTCCAATACTCGTTGGTCTAGTATATTTGCTACACTTTTGTTTCATATTTATTTAATGATAACTTTTTACACATTTTTACTCACGTTTATGAGTTAGAAGCCTCTTATGTTATATATCTCATATATATTATATAAGAGTTAATGAGCAAAGAGGCAATCCCAGTTTGCATGTTATTCTAGATGGCCATAATTCCTGATATAAACGCGCAAGTTTCATGTGTTTTACATTAAATGAATTAAAAATAAAATTCTTTAACGCTCGCTGAACTGTTTAGTTACATTAAATTATAGAAATTTCACAGCATCTGTATTAATATCCTTAAGACGGTAATTGATATCACACTAAAGTTTACAAGTATATGCTAAATTAAGCTCTACTTCAGGCAAATTATTTTTTCAACCGAAGTATTCCCAAATTTATTTGCATAAGGATTTCGCAAGGTGATATTTACGGGTGTTGGAAAGTATAAATCCGAATATCGCATTCTCTCAGAGATGTATAAAAAAAATCCTATTATTGAAGCGCTGCAACGAAATTTAAATTTGCAATTCTGATTATTGATTCAGGACCACACATTATAGGGCATGATATTCCACAAGAAATAGAAATTAGCTCGTAGCTGCGAACCTGAAAGAGAATTTCAACGAGTTCTGAGGAATATGTCAACGGCACTCACGCACCGGAGGAATATAGCGGAGGAATTTCGAGGTTGAGAAGAACGCCCGTCGGCCATGCGGCTCCGAGGGAATGTAAATGATAGAGATTGATTGATAATCGTCTTTATGAATGCGGAGAGCGAGAAAGGGAGAGATGGAGTTCGAGGAAAAAAGTGATCCTCTTCAGCCTAATACCTCCATTGTTTATGGAGAAATAAGACTGAAGGCATCCATCATCCGAAGGTGCTTACAGATATTATAAAGGGAGCATATTGGTTCGTAATTACAAGAAATTTTACTTCACGAAGGGTGATCGGATAAGTACGTACAATAAACAGCTACAATGTTTCCAAGAGAATACATGCCCCATCGCTGCATTTTAATATAAGATTAAGTGCCTTCGTACTTTGTTAGCATGTGGAAAAGCGATGGCTAGTTTAAATGGGAGAGTCTTGCCACCACTCTATATGCTTGTATCATACTTGAGTAATTGATACTTGCAATTAAATTACCCATTTACTGTTAGTTCACGGGTTTTAAAATTCTTAGGTGCATGGTCTTAGAGGATTCAATACAGGACAACATCATTATGTCAAACTGAAGAGTAAATATATCACCAAAATATCCATTTATAGATTGTAATTTTGTTCACGCTGAGTTTTAAAATTCATTTCTTAGATGTCATTTTGGAAATAAGAGGTCGGGTGCTCGACTCTATACACACTATAATATACACAGTAAATATACGATTAAATTTTAGTTAAATAAAATAATTCTGTAAAAATATGGTGATATTGTTGCCTTGACAGTTCCTAAAACGTTAAATGTTACTGAAATTGCATTAATTTTGATTTTTAGTCGTATTATTTTCTAAATATGAATGTCGAGCGTGTGAATGAATGAACATATTTTATCGCACTTATAGATTGTCTGGAGATAACGGTTTAAGATACGACAAAGTATTTTTAAGACTTGTGTAAAAAAGCGGGAACGTGTACACAGCCTAAAGTTGAATAACGCGTTTCTGAAATGTATCATCCACCGACCTCCTCATAATGGGCATTTTGATCTCGGCTACCGAAAAAAGCCATATTTTACAGCGAACTACTCCGTAAAATTTAAAGTCCAACAGTGCTTTTGGCATGGACTCACATTTTACGCATGTGAATGGTTTTGCTCCCTGCTGACCCACAGCTCCTTCCGCGCGGTGCTGTTGAATTCTTAATATTTTACGACCATTTTACGACACTAGAGCGCCAAAGAAGAGACACGATGGGGATATCATAGGTTTGTGGCCGAAAATTTGAACGAAATCCCCTTCGACTACCAAATCTGAGCTCGAAGAAATGATAAGAAAGGATTGGACGCTATTCTACTACCTCATCTTCAGGGAGGAGCGAAGTCGCCTTTGTAACCGGTTGCCTCTTATTACACGTATCTACACTTTTTCGCTCATTATTCCACGTAAGAGTGTGGCAACGTACTCTAAAAGCCTCTCCCCCGACTCGAGGCTTTTCTCCCTCTCTCTCTCTCGCTAAGCCCTTCTTTCCCTATTTGGCCAACACCTCCCATCTCTTTCCTTCCCCAAGGGGGAAGGTAGCGTCGGTCTGCAACCCTGAAAGATCTCCTCCCCCGGCAAGCCCGTCCCACTCGTTCTCTCACCTCTATTACGCCCTCTTGCCTTCACCCCCGGCCACTCATCTCATCGTCCAGGGAAATTCCTGACCCTAATTTCAAAAATTGATTATTCGCACGCATAATGAAGCGTTAATCGTAGGAATAATTTTTTTTGGGTCCTCGTTATGGGAAAATTTTTCCAGTTAAGATATTTTCCGAGGGTATGGAATTTGCGGCCTAATAAAATGCGTGGAGTGTATAATTTTCCGGGTTCTTTCTCCCATTGAATAATAGCAGCACAAATATATAAACTTATCCGGCATCACTGTAATCATGACTCCTTGGAAACTCTAAGGTTCTCATTTATATAACCTCTCACAATATATTCTGTGCGAAATGCTAATTGAATACAGCATCTCATCTTTTCCGTTGCCGATTGGTAGTCTCACTTTTCTATGCAATAATTTTTTCTTATAAAAGAAAATAAAGAACATATTCCCTCCAGAGGTATTGAGAATAATATTTCTGTTTCATGGGTTTCCGTTTAGGAGAGAAATGTATTTCTGCACCGTCTCTCGACCGACCAAGTGCGTCAACTACCATTTTTCTCGTTCCATATAGTCATTGTCATCATTCGCAGCGAGTCTTATGTTTTCGATAAGGAAGAGTAAGCAAGAATAAGATTAACGTAGAAAGGTAAGGGGCAATAAAATATTCGGTATGAATTTATTGCAGAGAAAAGAAGCGAGGTTACCGAAGTGCTGAGGAAAAATGCCATTAGCCATTAGAGGAGGCTTAAAGGAAAGCAACTGAACCGGTAGGGTCCTAATGAATTGGCGTAGATTAGGCAAGAACGGGGAACTCCAGTAACAATCTCCCGATTGAGATATGGTGATGGGAATCCTTTTGGAATTCTCCACTGCAAAAAGGTGGCGTGTTCGCTTCGGTCTGACTCGCAAAAGCTTAACGAAATGCTCACTCGGTGTGGAGCAAGCTCCTTTTATTATTTTTTCAATGCTCTCCATTCCCTCCCCCACCGCACCACGAGTCCTCCTGCACTTTTTCCTCTCATATCTCCACTCCCTCCTGCATATCCTTCCCTCTCTCCGTCCTTTCTCCCTCCCCCCACAACTTCATCGACTTCAATTTCCGTGCGCCCACCCTCCCTCGTTTGCCTTTGCCTTTCGGATTCGAAATCCGCAGACGTCCTCCCCCTGGCCTCGCGGGCGAAAGAGTCAGGGTGGCGGCGTGGGCAAGGGGTTCGCGGGGAGGGAGACGGCGTGCGGTGGTGGTGCGGGAGGGAGTGCAGCTGGTGGGGGAAGGGGAATGGGGCGGAAGATGGGTGCGGGGAGGAGGCGCGACCCCGGCGCCACCACCCTCCCTCGGGGCCTTCCTGAGTCAGCAGTCGCACGTTCGCCCAACCCCTTCCCTTCCCATCCCTCCCCACCACTCTATCCTTCCCCACCCCTTTCGCCCCGACCAACCCTCTCTATTCTCTCCCCCGGGCCAGGCAGACTGTCCCCTCGGGTGACACCACCGCTGCCGCCAAACACCACGCCAGTCCCTCCCTCATCCGTTTGGGACGACCTCCGCCCTGCCCCCCTTCCCAGTCGAGCGCCTTCGCTCGTCATCCTAATTCACTAGCCCACCCTTCCCTCTTTCCAGGATTAATTTATTCCTACTTTTGCAAAACTGTGCTATCGTCGGGCCTAGCAAGTGTATTTAGCTAAGCGTTGAGCTCGGGACTAAGTTCGATGGAGGAATCAGGAGCGCCTTCTTGTGAAACATAATAACGATTAATGAAAATCCATGTATTACTGACAAAAACATTTGAAAGGTCTAAACAGCATCGTTAATAATACCCAACTTCTAAGCTTAAAACTTCTTAACTCAGTGACTTTTCTAGGACATCCAAATTAATTTGAAAATTTGTTGAGTAGTACTACTGTTTCGACATTGCCTGAAAAATGGTAAAAAAATCGACTAATTATAATATTTTCAAACTTTTTTACTTCGGCAAACATTTAGGATTAGTTGGAACTACGTAACATTCAAAATGGTTAAATCATGAAAGAGAAGAAATATTTTTGCTATCTTAGAAGCATAAGAGTTTATGATTATTTCCGATATGATGAAAATATGGGTCTCAAGGGAAATATATGCCACCCGGGAAAAGAGAAGTTACTTTTCGCAATATACAATGAAAGCGAATGGTTGAATGACAAAGGCGAAGGTCGAGAATGTACCTTATTATTATGAAAGCCGGAAGATCATGAAAGCAGACAAATGTGGGCTATTAAGGCACTGTTGGAAATATTAGCCGGAGAGCTGAAAGCAAGGTCTTTTAGTGAGTATCTAAACAGTATTGCGGAATGCCAACGGTGGTAGCAATTTCAGCCAAGTACTCGTAAGATACGCATTTTTTTGCTAATGGAGTGAGGATTTAAAAACACATCTTTTAATGTTCGGTGAAACAAATCGAGATTACTAAAATAGAGGCAGAAATAAGGGAAAAGTCTTTTTCGATGGAATGGCTTATAAATAACCTATGAGTCGACTGTCTGTAGCAGGCTCGGCAGGGCATACCGCACGTCTCTATAACCACCGGATAGAATACCGACTGCTATGAGGATAAATTCTGGGCTTTATAATGACATTCTCCATGCAGTCGGTTTTGCACCAAGGAAAGTTCCTCGCCTGTTTCACCAATACTCAATATTACTTACTTGGTGCTAAAAACGAAGATCTTCATATTTCAAAATTGCGAGATATCAGTACTGCAGAGGAGTTTCGAGGTTTGATTAAAGGATTTTTAATAAACACTGAGTGAATTGATATTTCAATAAGCTATCAGTGGAATGTGCAAGCATTTAGACAGGAAATTCAACTGTTTTGCTTTCATTTTCATGGAAATACCTGTATCTCTGGCTATCCTAAAATCTATTTATTCACGTGAAACACTGTTTTTCGGTAAAGTCGTTGGATTTCCACCAGATTATTTAAAAAAACTTGTTTCAATCAAAAATTAAACAAATTCTGAAGCCTATTCCTAGAACCCAAATCTAAAACTTCCTTTAGTTTCGTTTTCAAATTAAAACTTAATTTTCCGTGAATGCCGTGGGTGAAAACGAACGAACATAAGAAAACATTATTTCTGCTCGATGAGGCGAGCAGTCGAAGTCCTCTAGACGTAATCTGGCCAGAAGGGAAGGGCATAAAGGGGACGGAAAAAGTGTACGGTGGCGAGGCTGTGGTTGGTCAGGGGAAGGTTTGCTGGCGGTGGAAATGGACTTATTGCCGCGTGCTGTGAGTGTTAGCGGGCGGGGGGGAAGGGTCTTCCGGGGCAAGGCGGGCACAACACGGGTTGTGCGATGGACGGTTAAGGGATTCTGAGGGGGGTAAGCAGACGAGGGAGCGCGAGGGGAGCGACTGGTCGCGGAGAAGGATCCAGCGACGGAGGGGAGAGGTGGAGGAAGACTCGGCGAAGGTTTTCGAGGGCGCTGCTGCGGCATTGGTTAACGAACGGAGGGCCGGGACAGAGGAGGAGGGGTCGGAAATGACGGGTGGAGAGGGTGGGTGAGGCGAAGTGGCGTTACATGTTGTGAAAGAATGGGCAAAGGGACATGGTCTGGAAAGAGAAAAGAGTGGGACAGGGAAGGGGGTTTGAACCCGAGGAGGCGACTCCTCAGTGGGCACTTGCATTCATGCATGACCGCGTGTTTCGGGTGGAAAATCGAATCATGCTCTCTCTCGTTTGTTTCTGGAGGTATTTTTTTCCCTCCGCGACTCATCTTCCTTCTTTGGGTTCATCTCCGGCTCACAATGCGGTCCGCTCTCCCGAGCCCTCGAATTCAAAAGCCACTTTGACCTCTCGTTGATTTTCCCTCAGATATCCACATGAACCTGGCCATTAGCACCATCGCTGAAACTCAGCTACCTCATTTGTTCCGAAGTATTCTGTCACATCGCAGACACGGAATAATTGAAAGGTTTACTGAACTGGCTGGAGTACTGACGTCAAGCATCAACGATTCAGCTTCAATATTTGGGGTAAACGGGAGGTTCCTTTGTATTGATTACAGAATTCTCCGGAATGTTTCTCAGCCATCGCTGTCACATTTAAATGAACGAAAATTTGTTATCATACTTTGATTTTTCGGCACTTCACACACTAGAGTTAATTCTCCCACCTCTCACCCTGAGGTCTTCCCTGCTCGAGATTTTCTCATCAACGGTTCTTCCACCGACTCCTTACCTTGCTCAAAGTATATTTCCTAATATTTGTTTTCACTTACCCCGCCGACACCATTCCACTCTGAGAATCCCTTTTTTTTTCTCCCTCAGAACATTTAGTTTTATCTATCATCGCATATTTTTTCTATCAACATTTACGACGTAAGATGCGTAATTTTTTAAGAGATAACTTCTAGAGTTTCGCAAGAAAATTCTTTAATTACCCTGGACTATCCATCGTACATTACCTCAAATTTTATTAATCTTTTGTTGTCTTTTGAGAAGACTAATATGGATAAACGATAACTCTCAAACCTACCCCTCCTCTGTGAATTCTTTTTCATCTCGACTCTCTCCAAAACTGAACGGCAAAATTGACTCCCTGATCCTTAATCCTGTCATGAAAAATTTTTAATCAAATGCTCAACCACAATTAAATTTAAAGGCAACCGGTGCAAGGCCGGTCGGTACGAAGAGGAATTGTCGAAAACGACTTTTCCCAATAGGTGTTTTTTGGTTGGCGGAATCCTTGGCCAAGCAATGCTGTGATGCCATCTTTTTGACATTCGGTAATGCAGGACGAACACATTACGGGTCCAAGTGAACCTTTTGAGTTTTGATTGGCTCGAAGAGACGAGACGTGTTCAGATTCCAGGGAGCTTTATCCAAAAGTTTTGGGATCCGCTCACAGAAGATATTAGGCGACCTATTTCAAACAAGTCGTCCGGTTGTTCCTTTTTGATCCACGCTGATCGCTAGGGTCTTCTTTGCGGGAAGCGGGAGGAAGAGATAGTCTCCTTCCAATTAAGATTAGCTCCCAAAGTTTTCAACCTCATGCTTCCATATCCCACTGCACTCCGTCCGAGCGATTCTCCGTAACTCCCCCTCCCGGTCCCTCGCATACATTTCGCACTCCGCGCGGGTAAATCCCTCACCACCCCCTCTCCTACAGCACCCTCCGCACCCTCACACCCTGCTTTTCATTTCCGTTTTTTTTATCCTCGTCGGTTTTCTTGCCGTCGGCGTGCTTTTCGCATGTGCGCGTTTCGTCTTCCGTGAGGCGTCGTTGTGACTCTCTTTCCGCTCGGAGCTCGAGGGAAGCATGAACGTCAGAGCGTGTGAAGGGAGGGAATAGGGCTTTGGGCGGGGAATGGGGCCATGAGAAGAATGGAATGGAAGGTGGTGGGGTGTTGGAAACGCTGACTAAAAGGGAGAGCAACAAGGGGATAGAGGGAGAGATAAAGGAGACGCACAGGAAAGGATGACGGAGAGAAGTCAAAAAGGTGGAGCGGGCACGGGTCGACAACTCAACACGCTATCGCGCATCACACCAACAATTAATCACCGCAGCGCGGAAGAAATCTGTGCGTTCACGTCCTCGGGGATGACACGCGTGCTTGGCATCTCTTCATTAAACCAATCGCCGAGCAAACAACGCTGATATCTTTATTTACATTAATTTTAAACCACAGAAATGATCTATTAACTTTTTCATGTGTTGCCAGTTCATTAAATCTATCACCGTGCTCACTCAAAACTCGACCGATTGCTCAGTAACTGCGCTCCCACTGTATAAAGTGTGCAACTGGGCTGTGATAAATGATTGCGCTACGATGACATTCCCTTGCTACATAGAATGATGAGTAGGTATATTTTATTCCGATTGGTCTGGAGCAGTGGGTTTTTTTCACCCAGAGGTTGTAGTCTGTACAATCTTTACAAAGTGTTTGGTATCATTAAAATATGACCGTGTTGTCACACGAGCTTATTTAAAAAAAATTATTTTCACCTATTCCACTACCACACTTCAATTTTAATATGGTTCCTCCAAATTTCAGATCAAGCGTCTGTCATTAAACCAATATATTTCAATCAACTTTGAGCACATTTAAGAATCAGCTTGAGAAGCATGGGGTGACGATAAATCATGAGGAAACGGCAGCAATCAGATTCTCCAGAAGTACTTCAGGTTTTCATATGAAGTTTACACCAGACGCTCTTTAGTGTTGTGGGTAAAGACGACGATGAGTGCTACAACGAAGATTTTTAGTAGCGAGTTATTAAGTTTGGAAATGAAGTCTCAAAAATATCATAAGAAGCCGAACCTCAGTAGCTCTCCTTACCATTAGCCCCTTGCGCATGTAAAAACAAATATTTTAAACTTAGTAACCGCAGTGCATGTAAGCTTTTCTACAATTATTTTCATTGTTTATAGTGTATGAGGCGGACGGTAACTACGGCCGTATGAAATAATGGGAAGAGTTGATGGAAAGAGTACGGCTGGGGTCAACTCTTCCCATTATATCATTTATAGTATTTAAAAATTCCATTGTTTCAAACTTTTAGGCAATATTAATTTGGATGCTACCTGTCTGTTGTGAAATCCTCTCCCCAAGGATAGCAGTTGAGGTACAACTTTAAATTTTAAACACTCCAAATTTTCGTTTTTTTTTTAATTCTAACGAGATTGAAAATTTGATGTTGTTGCGCAATATACATCACGTTCTGAATATGTAATATACAAAGGGATCTGAATGCCGTAACTTCCATTAAAATGAACTTTGCATACCCGACGGTGTTAGTAGAAAAAAACACTTCTATGACTCATATCGAAAATAGTATTATGAGCAAATGGATGCTCAAATTAAAATATCAAATTGACGTAAAAAATTTTAGAAAAATGTGAAGACATACTGAAAATCTACCGCAAATGGATCAATTTACTTCGTTATTCCATTTGGATGCACACGAAAAAGGAAACATACCGGATAGGAAATGAACGCCAAAGATATATTTAGAAAACCCTCAAGAATCATGTGAAAAATTATAATGACCAGCTCGATGTCAAGATATACTAAATTGTACTTTTAGTAGAGCATAGAATACTGAATAGGTGGCTGTGGCAATGAGATTAGCATGTGTATAAAAAAAGAAGATGAACTGTGCTCGACGATCTTAGATTGCATTCGGTAAGAGACAATGAGAAGACAAATAGAATGAAGACTTCAAACTGAGTGACTTGAGAGTTATATTGAGGAGCAGAGCAAAAACTTGCTATGAAATTCTTTGCTCAGTTTTCTCAGGATGGCAATCTTTCAATCAAAGCTTACAGAAATAGATATATCGAGCAAATCAGACGCAAAATGCAATCATAAAAATGCAAAAATTAATTTTCCTCCAAAAGCCTGAAGAGATCAGATATTACTCAACATTGACTTATGGCTTTGAAACGGGCAAACGACGGAGTGTATTGGGTCATCAAATATTTTGATTTTAATATTTTACTATCAAATACAAGATGAAATTTGATTCAATTTTATTTCGAGTACTTTGAATGGATTTTTATGTTGTCTCATAAAGCTGTGATTGCTATTTTTGGGAGGCATAAGACATTCTTTGCTTGATTTCTTCGACAGCCATTATTTTTCAAATCCATAATAAATTCTCGCCTATTGGTGAAATATGGGAAAAATCTCTCGTATTAAACTACTACGATTTGTCTTTTTCAAATTAGTTTTCTTTTGGATGTTATGTCTTTGCCTTGAGCGTATTTTATTCCAGATTTTCCAATAATGCCTCCATAGCGGAGGAAATGGTATGCTTCTGTTTGTTTTGCATGTGGTTTTATTCTATTTTACGAGTGTTGACCTAACATCCCCCGCCATTCGCCCTTGCGGCGGCTTGTGGGGTAATGTGTAGTTCTAGATGTGCATGCGCACAATACCCCGCAATTAAATTAGGTCGTGTGGCTGCGGATGCTAGGACACCACCTGTAAAATACAATGCAACTAATATGAAATACCAACAAAACATGCCACTTAGATGCATATATTCACACAAAACTTATTTTAACTTATAGACATGCAAATGCATGTTCACCTATCGATGTACTAGATGCTTATGCAGCGTTTAATCTGGCTCCCGCTAGGAACAAACGGCTGAAGCGTCTTTAGCGGCTCACAGCCTAATTTCTCTAAAGGCCCGTTCGTCTTCTTACCTTAGCAATGTTTGACGAGTCTAGCGGATTTTCTTTGAAATTTATCTAATTTTTCTATCAAAGATTTCTCCGAAGGATCTCAAATACTTGTGGCGTATTCCAAATGGGGCCTAACTCAAGTCAAATAACATAGTATCTCTTTCGCCTTAGCATTACATATCCCCACCACAGGTCTATTGAATCCGAGTTTCTTTGAAGCGGATCCACATCCGATTTCCAAATCCAATAATACTGTCAAGGCTTTCGGCTCGTTCATACAGTTTATGACGAATCGAGAAACTTTATTTTTTATTTTGATTAGTTCATAAATTACAGCCTGGGGCATAAAGTTTCAAATTCGCAAGGAATTTGTAAATTGAGGTCAAAGTCTTTTATCAGAATTTTCATCCTGATGAAGCTGAAATTCATATGAAAAATTATTCCATTCATGCAAATTAATCTTATACTCATTACATATTTCCTATAATACGTCCGGTGTTGCTGGCGCTACGACTAGTGGTCATAGTGCAAGTAAAGCTGTTGTAATCACAGTGATAATTACTCAATACACTTAAATCTTTCTATCCGAAATTATAAGTATAGAAAGAGTGGATTTTTTTTCTCAGTAAAGGCCTTGTTAAAAAATGTACAGATGAAGCAGTAGCATTCATTTCGGTCACGAAAAAATAATATTTCTAAGATGACTAAATAGAGCCTGTAAGTCCATGTAATTACTTGTCCCTAGTTCGCATGGTGTTTAACCAAATTTTACCAATTATTTAAGCATCATTGCCATTTATAAGGAATACGGGTAACTTAAATTTGTATCTAATTCTGTTTTACTTGTATTCCAATTTTTGCGTTAAAAGCAATGTTACGTTGTTTATATTTTGTCGTGGATTCCCTTAATCGGATTTTCCGAATATGCTTAATGTATAATATTTGATCAAAGGCTTCCTTGAAATCTAAGGTGTTATCATCCACTTTATCCAAAATTCCTCCAGTTTTACAATGTCGTAAATTAGCAAATCAAGTTGGATTTAATAAGTTCAATTATATATACGTTGAAATGGCATTTAATTTTCCTGATAGAGAAAACGATGCAATGCGCTACCATAAAGAGTGACCATTACAATAATAGATCGAACTTCTGCATCGTAATTAAGAATGAGTTGAAAATAATTTTGAATTGGAGAAATCATTTTTCTCTCATCCAAAAACTGCTCCAAATATGTAATATTTTAGTGAATGAGTATATGAATATATATGGTGATTAAAAAAATTTTTGTCTCATAGGGACTGATGGCTTTCACGACCAATATAATATTCACCAAACAATTTACCCTTCTCATGCGATAATGACGAATGTGCATCCAAATAATCGGGCTAACTTTACCATTACTGCAATTGGGTGATAATACAAAGATCAAAGTTTGCTTGGAACATTTCAAACGCCTCACGGTATCGCCGAGTGCCAATGCTACAGCACACGCGAGGGGGTAACTTGAAAAGGGAAGCCGCTACGCCATTGGTAAAATTCTTCAACGAGACCTGACGTAATTTCGGATTCCACTACTACCATAACAAACATGAGGGTCATATAGAGGGCCTAAATACCGAACTGTAGAAAAACGTGATATTTCTTTTGCGGACTGGAAAGCAGATCACCTTTTCGACATTCCAGCACCGTTTACGATCATGGTATTAAAACTACCTGAGGGTTAAACGATGCTAAATATTGAAAGATATTGTATAACGTGCCTCCATTCTGGTCAGCATCGAACTAAATTGTCAAGAAATCGACGCGTTGAAAACTTTGTCATTGATCAATGCTCGTTCATGGCATACCATACTTTCAACAAAGCTCGTTGTCATTGGGCGTTGTTTTGAACACTCCAAGAGGATTGAAAAGCTAATATTTTTTTCACAAAAGCCGCTAATTGATTGAAAGGATTAAAAAAATCTAGCTCTCAATGTTTCCCCGCGCATTTAAAGACATTCCCTTGGATCACTTGAAATTGCTTTTTAAAAACCTACCTCCAACCGTGACTGACCGACACTTTTCCCCTCGGAGCATATGCCCTCGGAATTGTTTTCCCCGAAGGGAACAGCGCACCACCTCTTCGTTCCCTCGGCGCAAAGGAGAGCGCAAGGAACGCCCTCGAGGGGGAAGGACGTTAAAATGAAAAAGGCATTTATTTAGGACGATTTCGCCGTTTTTTCCGCGCTCATTTGACCTAAGTTGCTCCTAATTTTACGGCCTATAAACGTCCCACGGTAACATTTAAGAGCGAAATAGCCTTCGCTTAAACGTCATATGATGAAAGCTTTGTATTGCCGTCTTGACCCTTTCCCGCGCTGCGCCCGTCGGGAAATCCACCCTTTTGGCGAGTCCCGGAGAGGAGCGTGGGAGGGGTAGTCCCTGCCCTCAAGATGCCCGTGGGAGACTGAGGTGATGGCGCGCAGAGAGACGAGACGTCATGAAGCGCCGGAGAGAGAGCGAGGGAGGGAACGATAAAGGAGATAGGGAGAAGTAGGAAGGGTGAGAGACGCGCTAAAATCTCGCGTCCACTATAATAAGAGCCCCTTTTAAAGACTCCATGCATTGTTAAAGGTATGGCGGGAAAAAATGGATCGTTAAAAGAAATGGCCAGAGTTTTTTTCGCGAATTTTGCCATACCATAAAATATAGGAAAGTTTTCTTCGCGTCTCTCCCACACTTTTTACAGTTCACTGCTCTCCCTAAACAAGTATTGTGTGCTGCAACTCGAGATTGAAGGACTAAGAGAGAGAAAGAGTGACTTAAAGAAATAGAAACAATTTAATCAAAATCGAGTGAGTCTCTTTGATTTTTTAATGCTTAAAATTGATTTCGTTAATCATTAAACTTTTAAAATCGAGATTTAAAAATAATTAAGAGATGAAATAATGTATCCAATGTATTTGCTGGCATTGGAAAATGGTTTTTTGTAAAGATATAACGTTCTGTCTTCAGTAATTTTATCATGTAAGCCATTTTAAATTTTCCTTGAAAACTGAAATGTTTTTTTTTTCATTTAAGTCGAAATAACCCTTCCAGGTGTACAGTTAAAGGACCTACAGGTATAACAGCATTTAAATCGACCAATTTTCTTATCAAGTAAATGCGTCATTCTTTTGAGGTGGACTTGTAAATGGTTGAATTGGTATGGTGTTCTCAAAACTTTACAAAAAATTGAGATTAATTTTGTTTTGTTTTCTTTGGAAGAGAATTTCCGAGACCAATCAATCAATTAAAGAGCAATCGAAGTGTAAATATGAAAAATAAAGGGTTATACCTTCATCAAAAGTGAAAACATATACCTGTATATGGCCTCAATTCTACATTAGTTCAACAGCGAAACTAAATGGAATGTTCCGAGGACTATTTTCTTTTTACAGTCAACGCCTAATTAAAAAATATAGCCTTTTTATGTTGACGATAAAAATAAAAATTCATCAACCACCTCCCATGACTCATTTAAGGTTCCCATGTAAATTTCAAGGGTCCCTACCAAAGGGAAATTCCCACATGACGGAAAATACGTCATTAAAATTTGAGGTGGTCGAAAAAAATAATCCAGCATTTTAGTAAAGAAAAAATTGGTAAAGAATGGACCCACCTGATGTTTTTGAAGTGATTAAACGATAGTGTAGATCAATAATCATTTTATACAGGTATGTACATCAGTACGACACTGTTCGTAATAATCTGTATTAATATTAGCGTATATTTTGCGAGAATATCTAGTTCTTGCGCAACATTGCTACATGTAATTTACATTACGATGTACATTGGTTGTACATTACTTTAATCGTTGAGTTTATTACTCCTTCAAACATAACGCAAATCAATAAAAAAGAATTACTTTTATAAAATATGGGTGCAATATTTTGATGGGGTTGAATGATTTGAATGGGGGGTGACTCATCGATTTTAGCACAGGATGCGTCACATCTGTAATCCCAGTACATTCAATAGTTCTTTTCTTATCTGCTCTGCTCACACAATGCCAGCTTACACCTTTTAACTCTCTATTTGACCTTCACAACAGCGCGTACAGGGGCAAATATTCTCATAAATTCGCATAAATTCTCATAAAAGCAATAAAATTTATTGGCGTTAATTTTTTAAAAATTTTTGAATTTATTTCATATTCCGTATTTATTTCAGAAGCATTAATTGACTTTAGGTATATTATAGGTATACATTTTATAATCCCGTCGCATTTAATGCTTATGAGATTAAATTTGATTTTATAACTCTTTTTAATATAATAAAATGACTTAGCGGGAATTCATTTTTAATTTCTCAGGATGGACTACTGGTTTCTCTTAATATTTTAATCATTTATGCAATGTTATTAGATGGTAGTTGATCGAATTTAAAAAAATATATGCAGTAACAACAACACCTTATTCTTCGAAGAGGTATTTAATTGTAGAATACTTGGGTTATCTATCGTTTTCCTATCATTCTGTCTCATTTAATTCGGCATTTAGTCAGTGATGCCGTTTTGTGATATTTCTAGTCAAACTGAAATTTATAACGCATGCCTTACTTTTTTCCAATTTTTGCTAGATGGAAATAAGAGATTGAGGTGGAGGATGGGAAAATGTGGGCTACTTTCCACTTTGATTTTATATTAATTATGAGAGGTTTGGAGGTAGACAATGGAGATCGACGGAGATGGCTGGAAGGAAACATATCTCTGAGAGATGGTACCGGAAGAGGGGTAAATAGGAAGGTATAGGAAATGGGGACGCAGGGGATCGAGAGGGTGCCGTGTAAGTCCATATATCGTGAGGGCTGTCGGGTATATTTAGGAATAACAGTGTGGTATGTGTGAGGAGGGAATTTAGTATTTAGGTAGGAAGGGTGAACGGTTTGCACGGGTCGGAAGCAGCGAGGGTAGCGGGGGATGACGGTAGGTCTATCCATTGTGGAAGGAATGGATTAGAACATCACAGAAAGGGGACGGAGGGCAAGGTTTGGCGGAAGGATCAGGGTTGTCCCGCATAAATGGGTCAATCATAAGATATAACGACGCCATAAGCCGTGCTATCTCCCCCGTGATGTATTTTGAATTTGTATCGTATTATGTGGATAAAGATTACAATTTTTTCAAAATTTATTCGATGATCCGTGTCTTTCTGTTCATATTACGTATTTAGAAAGGGTTATCGCACGACTACTTTAGATTTGAAAGGGAAAAAAATAATTTTGGCAAACATTGATGATAGGAATGAGTTTGATGCTACGGACTCTATATTTTACTCGGATCAATCAATACGGTAAAAATGAAGAGTTAAATTTTAATTGCTTGTCCTGCTCACTTGTTAAATGCGCCTAGGAAAACTTTCGGAATCCTTTGAGTTAAAAGACGTTAATTAATAATTTTTTGGGAGGGGACCAAAATAACCAGGATATGTCCCATATATGGACACTTTCATAATGACTCCGGTAATATAAGGATGAGTGATTTCGTCGAAACCATTTAAACCCAATGAACACATATGTTGCAAGTTTTCACTGCATCGTCGCTTCTATTCGATCAGCACTGCACCAAAACATTGCCTTTTAATTTATGGCAGTCAGAACCAGAGAGAAGCATTCTGCAGCATAGACCCCAACTTGGGAGTATTCTGAGCACGGCTGCTAAGTTGAGACACCGAATCAATCCATTCTGAAAAACCAAAAAACTCCAAATATTTACATCCGAGCGATTTCGTTAACCCGTCACCTCCAGTGGCCCGATGCCTGCTGTGTCGTGAGGCGGGGGGGAGGGGTGAGAGAGAGAGAGAGAGCACGTGGGAGGAGGAAACTGCAGGGGAGAAAAAAAACTAAACAAGGATGAGAGAGAGAGGAAAAAAACACGAAAAAACGGCGAAATTCCTTTCCACAGCCGGGACGCGAAAAAATAGGGAGGCGGAAAACGAAGTGGGGTGTGCGCCGCTGCGAGGGGAATCGAAGTCTTTCTCCCGCGGGGAGATAAGAGGGAAGGGCGGAGCGGAGGGAGGGAGAGAGGGCGGGGGATGGCGGTGGGGAGGAGGAGTGTGCTGTCGTCTGCGCACGGTTTCGTGCCGAGGAGGAGGAAGAGAGAGAGATAAAGGGAAGAGGAGATGGGGGAGAAGGAGGGAGAAAGAGGAACAAAGACGCATAGGCATACACGTACACGCACATAACACACAGACACACATGCGCGCTGGGGTTGAGGTCGCAAGGGAGGGGGATGGAGGAGGAAGGAGTAGGAGGAGAGGAGGGGGGGAGAGGCGAGCAAAATGGGGAATAATGGTTCACCCTTTGACTGCCGAAGGGGCGCAGGCGAGCCGCCGGCTTCTCGACAACGGAACGGCGCACCCCGCCCGAGCGAAAACTGTGCTCTCGCGGACGAAGTTTATGAGGGAGAGAGAGAGAGAGAGAGAGGTGGGTCGGTGGGTGCGAGACGAGAGGGAGGGAGGGAGGGTAGGAAGGAGGGAGAGAAAGAAAGATGGGGAGGGAGGGGTGAGAGAAAACTAGCAACAATGGTCGGAAGAAAGGAAAGAGGAGAGTGGGAGAGACGACAATGGGTGAGGTAGAGAGGATGTGGGTACAAGAAAAGGCCGGGGGAAGCAGATGAAGGAAAGGAGGAGGGAGTGGAAGGGGCGGCGGATTTTGTCGAAAGGATGGTTAGTGAGTGTGAGGGTGGAGAGGGAAGGGGAGCGAAAGGAGATTTGGGAGAGGGGATCTACTCCTGAAAAGGAGAGAGGGAGAGGGTGGAGACTTATCCGGTCGGGAGACCGACCTCTGCCGAACAGGTCCCGAAGGTGGGCGAATAGCTCTCTCCCTCCCTTCTCCCTCCACCCCCGCATGTTGGGAAGTGAGCTGGAGGGCCGAAGGAAAGGATATATGGCCGGGAGGCTGCGAAAGGAGTGAAGGGGGTGAGGGGAGTGGGTGGCGGCGGCGAGAGTGAGTTGGGAGACGGGGGAGAGGGGGTGGCAGGGATAGTTCATACGCGGAGAGGAGGGAGGAAGACGGGGTAGGCGGACATGACCGGAGGGTGCGAGGGCGGGGAGTTGCGGGACGGGTTTCGAACCGGGGTCGCGGGAGAGTGGTGGAGTGGGAGACTGCGTGGGAGGGACCGGGCTCGCAGGGCCGGGACCCGGCGCACGCGAGGGGGCGATGGGGTGAGAGGGGGCGGAGAGGGGGATTCGGATTGTGAGGAGGGATGAGGGCCTGAGGAGTGGGTGGTTTTAGCCGAGAGTTGACGGTGGAGGTGGCGCGGGGAGCTATGATACTCGCTCCTCCACCTCTTCCTCTCCCCACACCTCTCTTCCACACCTCGCTTCCCATTCTAAACCTAATGTTACGGTTTTCTCTCTTTACTTCTCTCTCTCCCATTCGATTCCTCTTCCTTCTCCTCTCCTATTGACGATGATGGACTCCGGGGGTTGGTCAGGTCCGGTCTCGCGGGGATTATGAGGCGGTGGTCGGAGAGGATCCTCTTCCAGCTCTACTTTGATGGGGAGTGGAGGGGGGTGTGGGCGCTGGAGGTGAATGACGGCTGAGGGTGGGGGGGGAATGTTGGTGTAGGTGGGGAAGGGTGAGAGAAGTCGCAGAGAGGAAGACATACGTGGAGAGGAGAGGAAGTCAGGGAGGGTGGGATATTGAGGAGACCCGCGCGCGCACACACACACACACACACACGCACTCACACAAACATGCAGAAGAGATGGGAAGCTTGAGTGGGGAATTGAGAATAAAGTGGGATGAGTGGGTTTAATTCGTCTGCGCGAACGAGCGCTCGGATCTCAGAGCAACCGCGATGGGGGGGGGGGGGAAGGAGAAGCTTTAGGAGGAAGGAGACGAATTACGGGAATGGGCGATTGGACGAGGAAGAGGACGCCGGAGAAAGAGGAGGAGTGGATGAACAGGAGAGCAGAAAGGGAGGACGAGAAGGAAGGATATGCCCCCGGGGTACGGAGACGGGAGAGAAAGTGGGGGGGGGTGGCTTAGGAGGGGGAGAGGAAGGGAGCCAGTCGAGCGGGGAGGTAGATAAGCCCGGGGTTAAGCTTCGTAGGGATGGAGGTAAATGGGCGGGTTCATGTGCATACACACTTTCATATACACACGGAACGCTACATGAGCATTCTTTATCGGATAAATTCGGCCTCGTTTGATAATTGGGTGTCTATCTTATAAATGGCGAGCGGGCACGTCGCCACGCTCAAAATCGCTGGAAAATACGCGCGGGATCGTCGCAGAGGGGAAAATTCGTGCGGAGTTATGAAATTTGAGAGTGGGATGAACCAGAGTGATGCGGTTGTTCACGAAAGGATGACTGTAGGCACCGGCGCGGCGTCATGCGACTCCGAATCCTCACCCCTGATGGCATTGGGCTCCATGGAGTTCACGCACTGTTTTCAAAATGCGCGAGCACACTGAGTCCTGGAGGTAGGACGGAGGAAGGTTTTGAATTTGCAGAAGATAAAAATGTGGAGACCAGGATGACAAAGGGAGTTGGAATGGGGGAGCTTTTGCTACAAGATAAAAAACAACGTTATAGGTTCTCTTTTTTTTAATAAAAAATATAGAGAATCCTCGAAAAATAAAGAAAGTAACGTATAAATGAGGGGCGACAAAAAAAACATTGATAGACCAAAGGCGGGTTCCAGAATTGGGCTAAGCGAGCGAGTACGGACGAATAGCGAAAAGGGGAGGAAGAAGTCGCGAAATGTGAGTGTATGTGTGCGTGAGCGTGAGCGTTTGTATGTATATGTGTGTGCACGCGAGTGTGTTTGTGTGTGTGTGTGTGCGCGCACGCGTGTGTGTAGGAATGAGTGTGGTTTGCAGGATCAAAGGATGGGACGGAAGGGAAGAAAAAGAGACGAGAGAGAGAGGGAGAGAGAGAGATAGAGATATGGCTGGGCTAGAGGAAGCGAGAACGAAAAAAAAGTTAAAGTTGAATGAGTTTTCAAGGGAAAGAGATAGCGGGAGAGAGAAAAAGAGTAAAAGCAAATAAGATAGAAGAAGAGGAAGAGGAATGGAAAGAAGCGGACGGGTAAACTAAAAGGAAAGGGATGGGATTTAAGAGCAAACAGAATGATGGAACGAAGGGGAAAACAGGCGAAAACCAGGGTGCGAGAGAGCGGAAGAGGGAGAGAGAGAGAGGATGGATGGAGGAAGAGGGTGAAGGAGAGCGAGGGAGAGAGAGGGGGGAGGTGGAGGGAGGGAGAAGGCTGGAGATTCGTTGGCCCGCGGGCATTATTAACCCAACTTTTGCCTGCAACAAAACGGCTGCCAGCTAGCTAGCTGGCTGCTACATCGCCCCATCCCCATCGCCGGCTCGCCCAGTCCTCTCTTCCCCTACCCCCCACAATCCTCACGACCCCTCTTCCCCCCTCTCTCTCTCTCAATGCGCCTCGGGGCACCCTCGCTGAGCCCTTCCACCACCTCCCCGCGTCCCCCTCCGCTCCCGCCCACTCCCTCTCCTACCTCTCCCCAAACCCCCTCCGCCTTTCAACCTCTCCCCGCCCATCTCCTCCGGCTAGCGCCTGCCTGCCTTTCGGCCCACCTCCCAACACTGCCTCAGTCTGAAGGCGGTCGAGCTCACATTCGTATCTGCCTTCAATTCTCTCCGCTGAGGAAGTATAGCGAAGCGTTCCCGCAGCTCCGCGCCGTCACCACGAGGGATGAACACGTAATATTCCGGCGGCCATCCGACCAAGTTTCCGAGGCGGAGGAGCGGAAGGCCGGCCTAGTGTGTGCGAGCGGGCATTGTTCTTTTGCCGGCGTAATTGGATTTGGGGGCATGTTCGTATGGTTGTGCGAGTGTTGTTTTCGGCGCCCCGGAGGACTCTAAAATCACCGTCGCTCCCTGTGATTGGACACTTTTTCTTGGATAGTCACCAATTGGACGTATTTCCTACCGTGCTGATTCCGACGTGAATCTCTGACGGCAATGATCACAGTGACATTCCAGAGGAGTCAGAGACTTCGATAATTGCCGCAGGGAGATTTGAACTTAGTGAAGTGCCGTACGTTTCCGCCATACGTCACGATCGAATCCGTT